>OY744483.1:113496486-114096486 GCA_963556165.1 Tipula helvola
GCGGATTGTAGATGGGCTATGGTGACGTATGGTGTTTTCCTTTTTCGACACATATCAGTAAATCGGAAACATTGACCGAATATTCGAAGGACTTTAGAATAGTTGGAAAAATTTTCAACAATTTGCTCAATGAAATCCATATGTTTATTTTGCGCGTGTAACGATAGTTTCCGTTTCTCCAAGTTTGTCGCAAGCGGGATTAATAAAGTGTATATTTCACCGGCGTGGGTCAGAAATATACAGACGAAATCGCTGTTGCAGTTTTAAAATATTTATTTATATTTTTATTTAATTTTATTTAATTTATAATTTGTAATTTTACATGTTATCCGTAAGACTTGTTGTGTATGAATGTTTTACAAATTTTTATTTTAGTGTTATTGACAAGTAGGGAAAAATGTACTAAAAAATGTTTATTACAAAATGTTTACATTGAACTTAAATTGTTTAATCACTGAACGCATACTAATTAGTACTAAAGTTTAACAATCGGTGAATCGCATAATTGAAACGTCAAAATATTATAAACAAACAAAAAGGTAAGAAATACATAATATTCTAAATCTGAAATAAATTCATATAAATAATTAATTAATTAACAATTTCAGATATCAACATGAATATGAGAGCAAGATACATACAATACATAAGATAAGTTTTTTACATAAGTTAAATTTTAATATTTTAATAAATATTTTGTTTTTATTCCAGATGATCGTCTTGTGCACGTTCAACAGTCAACAATTGCAAATGTCTTAGTTATAATAAAAAATCGTCTCGATCGATCTCCAAGGCATTTCGAACAACGCGGTCTCCCAAAATCTATGGTTGATTGCTAATTGCTGAGCGAGAGCTGGTTTAATTTAAAAACATCTTTAAGAGGAAAAACGTTCGTCTCAAGGCAGGTGCTGGAAATGTTATTTTTTGTTGAAATTGAAACTAATGCTGGACTGTTTCCATACATCTTCAATATCAACTTTGATCTGCTGCTGTGAACAGAATCTGTTTTATTGAAATTTTCCATTTCACGAATAAATTTAAAAAAATTGTTTTCTGATTATCGTAAAAATCCATTGTAATATTCGAGATCCCAATACAGGCACATAAAAAATTAGACTTTTCTTTAATTTAGACTTTTCTTTAAAATTAAAACCTATCTGAAGAATTTGGCAGTCTTCAGTTTTATTATTTTCAAAAGAGTCACTAATTTTTGTGTTTATATTCTGTCCTTTTTAATCATTTTGTGAGCAATTTATTCGTTTTTGTGCTGTACCAAAATTTGTGTAATATTGTATCAATAGTATTATCTGCTAGCCCCAATTTTTTCTTATAAGTACATAATTCTAAATTCATTGCCATTACATCGTTAAATGATGGTTGTTAGATTATTAATATACATACAGCAAATATTGTTGATCAACTAACAATTTTATTTGTTTAAAAATGCTAAATTTTCATTTAGCACGCCTCAAATTGATTCGCGCCTCGATTTTAAAAATTGAGAAACATTTCTTAGATTTGAGTTAAATGACGTAGTGTAGTACAGCTTCCAAATTATTTTCGCAAAATTTCTTCATTTTTGTTATTTGAAGCCAACCCATTATAGGAGAATGGCATATGCACGACTAACCTGCTTATTACATTCCCAATTCGTTTAGTATAGTCACTACATGAGCACATATCTGAGATTTGTGTTAACTAACCAACCCATCATAGGAGATTAACATATGTGCATCTAACCAACTTATTATTTTCTCGATCCATAGAATAAAGTCACTATATGAAGCCGGATGGACTTAGCGTAGTACTGCTTCCAAATCATTTTCGCAAAATTTGTTCATTTTTAAAAATTTGTCATTTGAGCTCAACCCACCATAGAGAATGGCATATACGCGGCCAACCAGCTTATTATATTCCCAGTCCGTGGAAAATAGACACTACATACGCACGTCTCTGAAATTTGTGTTATTTGGTTTACTGTGGTACTTTCGCCCTCATTTTAGTATTTAAAACTTTTTAATGGTTTATTAAATTAATTGAAATAATATATATAATGTTTTGATTAAGTCCAAGTATGATTAGTTTCGATAATTTGATAATATTATTTTGCATTATTTCGGTATGAACCTAAATGATAATCTCTAAATTTTTTAAGCTAACAAGAAAACGTGTTATTTTAGTAAGATGATGGAAGCGAAGAGTTATAATTTAGTTACCGACCTAACCAAGGCTTTTTTATGATATAAATCTGTAGTTAAACTTGAGTATTTTATAAATTTCAATTTGAACTCTAGTTATATTAGAAAAACATTATAAACAAATTTATTTCAAATTATACTATAAATCTGTGGCAATATGATATGAGGAAATAACTCTAAAATTCGGATTTTTCAGGAAAACGTTTTTAAAATTAAGAGTATTTTGAATTCTTGCTTTTTTAAATGATTATTACGGTTGTTTTTAGTTGCTAGATTATATATTGAGACTTTGCATTTGAAATAATACGTAAAAGGATATAACTCGAGTTATTCCCTTATGTTATATTGCCACAGACCCTTCATGATGACGGAATGTACCATCAAAATGTTGCGTTTTTTATTAAAAAAATAATAAAAATTAAGCTAAAAAAGTGAATTATGAGTTACAAAAAGTTAATTATCAAATTTAAGCAAATTTTTTAATTGAAAATTTACACAATTATCTTTTAATGATAAGCCCTTCAGGTTTAACTTGCCTTGGGGTATCCTAGTTTATTATCCCTATAACAATCGTTATGTACAAACTAATAAGGTGATATATTTTTCATTTTTTGACAAAATTGTGTAGCCTACACATACTAGCTAATTGGAAAAAAAATTTAATTTTATATTCAAAAATTTTTGACACTAAATAAATATGGTGAGATGTGTTAAACCTCGAAGGTTTTTATTATGTAAACGCAGAAAAATGTTTTTAGTACATGCATTTTTTTTGGTAATTGACTGCAAATGTTTCAGCTGATTACAAAAGTAAATTAACATTAATTAACCAATGACAGGCCATCGTAGTGATTGCTCCCTTGATCTGAGTATGCCATCACCCTACTATGCATTTAGTGGCTACTATAAAATGATCCATAAAATGTTAGTGCTAGCTATAGACCTTTATTTACTTTAATTAAATTAATTAAAATATGTATTTCAATTTAATTTAATGTTACAAAAAATTATTCCTCTAAATTTTCGGTGTTGTACACCATTCTCAAGTAGTTTTATTACACACTACTACATTTTTTTTCAACAAAGTTTTTTCTTTTTCGTCATTGAAAAATGTCACAAAATAAGGAACACAATTTGTTTGTATTCTTGACCTAGTGAACTTAAATTTGAATACTTCTTACGAACAGCTGTTCAAATTATAGGCTACATAGATTTTTGATTTTGTATGACAACATCATCGAGCATAATTTTTTATAATATTGATGTAATTTCCTTGCAACCTGTTACTATCAACTTTATAGTTAACTGGATCCTTTGATAACCATAATATGTGACCAGCCTCTGGTCACAGAATAATCTTTTATATAATCTTTTATTTTTATTGATTTCGTAATCTACTGTTATACAATTATCAAAGTCAAAATCGTGTTTATTTTCATGCACATGTTTCACTAATGCTGATCTGTAGTGATAATGTGTTACTGTTGCATGTCTTTTATATGCGCTACGTCCGTCTTATGTTGTTGTACTCTTGTGCTTTCGCTTTGCTTGTTTCTCCTACATAACAAGAATCACAGTCTTTACATTGAATTTTATAAATAACACCGTCCTTTTGCTCCATTATCTTTTAATTTAGTATATGTATGTATGTATCCGAAACTTTGTAAGTAATTCTGTTAGCTAATACGATTTTAGGATTTCTTTTACTTTTCAAAGTTTTGTGAATTTTTCCGTTAAATTTAGTACGTTTGTGATTGAGCTATACTTAATTTCTTCAATAAGATTCTTTCGGCTTTTTATAAACACAATATATTAATAATAATCGCATTCACAACATTTTCGACTTGTCAATCAGAAAAATGAAGAGGCCAGTCATTTATAATATATTAACCAAAAAAGTAGAAATATCAAAATCCCCCCCGTACTTTAACCCGAGAGTTAATACAAAATGTATTTTTACTCTAAAAATGAAAACCTTTCCTTGCGTTTTCTGTGGGTAGTTTGGTTTCAAGTGAGGTAGTTAGTTTCAATGTGAATGCCATTATTATTAATATATTGTGTCTATAAAAAGCCGAAAGAATCTTATTGATTTAATACAGACAACCAAACTTCTCTTTCTATTATTCGTGTTGGCATAAAACACACAGAAATGAAACGTTTTCCTTGTGTTTTTTGATTTAGTGAATTTATTTATAATTCGCTAAGTCAACTACGTTCTTTCCTCATACTTAATGTATGGAGTTGGAATTGTATTTTTGTAGTTTGGTCGTAGCTATCTGATGAGTATAGATCGAACTTTTTGTTTTGAGATTATACGAAACCAAACTACCCACAGAAAACGCAAGGAAAGGTTTTCATTTTAAGAGTCAAAATACATTTTGTATTAACTCTGGGGTTAAAGTACGGGGGGGGGGGGGGGGGGGATTTTGATATTTCTACTTTTTTGGTAGATATATTATAAATGACTGGCCTCTTCATTTTTCTGATTGACAAGTCGAAAATGTTGTGAATGCCATTATTATTAATATATTGTGTCTATAAAAAGCCGAAAGAATCTTATTGATTTAATACAGGCAACTAAACTTCACTCCACACAAGTCTAAATTCACTATCTGAAAGGTATAAGACTCGTTTAATAAAAGAATGGGCAACATTCTTTTTAATTTGGTAAGGATGTGTCGAAATGAAATTTAATAGCTTATCTGACGCTATGTCCTTTTTATTACATTCAGATTTAATAATTTTATCTCGTCTGTGCAGTTTTAGATCCAAAAATGGTAATGTGTTATTATTTTCTTTTTCAACCGTAAATTTGAGTAATAATTTTATATTGTTAATGTTTGATTCTGATGTGGCCAATATGATACATATCATCAACATATTTATAAATGAAATTTGGTTGTTGTTGTAACAAAGGTAATTTTTCGTTAAAGAGTTTTTCCAAAACTATATCTGCCAATATTGGTGATAATGATAACGGGTTATCCATTGCTAGTCCAAATTTCTGTTTATAGAAAATACTCTCTAAGACTTAAAAATGATCATCATAATAACGCGACCCCCCAACAAACCAGTGGTCGATTTTACAATAAGACATACACTAAAATCTGTGTTGTGTATTTTTGAAGGTAAATGACGAGTCTGGATCTGAGTATGCCATCACATTGGTGCGCATTTAGTAGATAATAGAAAAGTTGCTTTCAAAATAAAGTACACAGATTTTACTGTATGTTTTATTGTAAAATCGAACATTTGTTGAAGTTCGCCTGTAAATGATGTTCATTTTGTATTATCCACTAAATGCTTAGTATGTAATATGATGGCATACTCAGATCCTGGGAGCAATCACTACAATGGTCTGTCATTGGTAAATATATTTTTTAATTTACTTTTGTATCAGCTGAAATATTTACGGTATTGAATTTTAATCCTTTATTAAAAATAACAAAAAAATATCATTTTTATACTTTTACTAAATACTTACATTCTTCTTTCTGCCTAACTTAGTTTCCAAAATTTGTGAATATAAAATTAAATTGGTTTCGAATTAGTATTTGTAAGCTACACAATTTTGTAAAAAAAAAATTACAAAATACAATATATGCTACCATCTCTTTAGATTGTGTTGAAAGTGTAATACTTGCTTTTACACTTCTTTGGTGTTCTAAGGTTCTTTGACAATTTGTCATAAATTTCACATTAACAAAAAAGTATGTATAGTCAGTTGATTATGGTTAGAAAACCCCCAGAATTGGTAACATTTTCAATAAAAAAAAAACAACCACAGCCGAATACGAATACCTGATAGAATATATCCTTGATAACACAATTAAGTGGCACTTGAACGAGAAGTTTTGTATATTTTTTCAATGGTACGAATTAGGACCAACTTTTTTTCTCCAACAGTTAAAACATAACCGGCCAACGTAACGGAAATCGGCCAAATATTTATTACTATTTAAATTAAAATGAAATGGGATAGTTTAACTTTTTACGAGAGAAAATTTGGCACTAGAATGATGAATAAAGCTGAGTTCGAAAAAGCAACGTTTTATTTGATATGAACTCTTCAGCAAGAAGAATCCTGATTTTCTACTTCGAAAGATTCATTATTTGACTTAATCGTTTTGCTAAAGAAAAGTTTAAAAATGGAACGGAGTGTTTTCCACAGTGTTTTTTTTATTAGTTTTGGTAATTTAAAAATATTTTTAATAAAGTTTACAAATATTTTAGGTTCAGGTATTAGTTTTTGATAAAAATTAAAAATGGTATCGAGAAGTTTCACTGCAACTTTCTAGACATTTTTCGTAATTTTTCTAAAACAAAGTAATAGATATGACATAATACAAGTTATTAATACATAGTTTATTGTCGTGATTTTAAAGTATAAATGCACTGTTTTTTTGGGTTTGCCAGATATCGATTCATTCCGATTTGTCAGTAATATCTATTGATAATATAAAATATTATAAGCCGTTACTGAATCAATTGACAAATGTAATATCTATCAATGTAGAATAATTTTAAATTTGTAAATGTTTATCTTAATATCTAATGAACTTTTAATTTGTTTCTATTTTCAGGTAAGCTTACTGCTTAATGTTGGATAATAATAAAGTAAATGCTGCAGTTAACCGTAAGTAAAAAATATATCTGCGCTAAAGAACCGCCGCTTTTCTTTAGCCTTGATTCAATTTTGAATTGTAAGAAATTGTTTTTTTAAGATTATTAAACTAATTTATTTAATCAAAATGGATAAAAGCAAACCTGTTCAAATTCCAGCTTTCAAATAATCATGATGACTAAATGTCGATCTATATTTTAGCGAGGATACGTGATATCCGATTTGAGTTCAAAAAATTAATTTTCATCACTTCTTTTTTGTAGATCTTCTTAATAAAAAATTCGGGGTACGCTGTGTCGTCTACACGGCCGTAGGTGATTTTCGTGATAACGTTTATAAGATATTGAGATTAGTTAGTTTAATTTAATAAAAATTGTGGCAGAATTTTTCACGTACAAATTGACACCAAAATTGCTCCGGTCAGATGAGGGATTCTCTCTATTTTATAGTTTGTAACTTAATTAAAATTTATGTGGGGATTAATTATTTTAATTTAAAATAAATTAACCACCACTGTTTCCTTACGCAAAAATTGACACCATAATTGATCCGATTGGAGGAGCCATTCTCTCACTACAGTGGTTCAAGCATTTAACGCGATTTAACGCGAAATAACGCCGCTTGTTGACGTCGTTGCGATAATATTATGCGTGACACATAAAGCCGAAGGACCAATCTAAGCAATCATATATTTAAATTAAAGGTAATGCTTACAGTTAATGAGTAATTTCCCACGACCAAGGGCAACATTTCTTGTCAATTTTCTGAATATCCGGTGTAAGACATTATCACGTCAAAAAGTGTTTAAATCTTGTTCCATGAAATATCAAAAAGAACCGGTAGAGTCAAACAGATTTGCAGAAGATTTAGTCATCTACATAACTACAGAATTTTTTTTGTAGTAATTTACCAGCAAGAGAAGTTGTCTTTTAGCTAAAACGATAAACCACCGAGAGAATCTCAGAGATTATGTGATCGTCACTCTTTGGAGATATTTGGTGCAATAGTTGATTCTCCATAAGATACAAGGTCTGCCCTGCTTTTATTAGTAGCTAATTTTTAATTAGCATCCCTTTCCAACTTTGGTGGCTGTAGGGTTTATCTCATTTTTCTTTTGGAAAAGTTTGGCCCACCAACCAGGTTGGTTTCGTTAATCATCGACGTTATGTTCTTGGTAATTTCACTGCTTCTATATCAACTATATCTAAACGCCATAAAATTGTTTATAATATGTTTGTTTGTATCATGGGTTTCGGAAACGGCACCATCGATTTTGATAAAAATTGGTGAGGAAGGGTTTTCGAGTGCCAGGAAGCGATTGTCACTAGTCTTGATTTCAGGAAAATTCGTTTAGGGTGTACTCCAGTGGGGCCCGAGTTCCATTTTTCTTTAAAAAAAATCCAATTATTGTGGTTGCGTTTTTTTTATTTCTTTCTTGTTTGTGACTTTTGTTATCAATGGGATTTCTGCAAAATAGCCTAATGGAATCTGGAAAATGGCCAGTTCGAATGGAACTAAGCCATTTTTCCACCGATTTGAATCAGACTCGGTTTGTATGATGAAATTGAGATGGCAATATGAGTTTCCTATGTGGCTCTAGAAAATTTCCAGTTTGAATGGAATTACGCCATTTCTTATCCGATTGAGATGAAACACAGTGGGTTTGATGAAAATGAGATTCTAATATGAGGTCCTGATGTTGTTTTGAAAAATTACGAATTTGACTGCGACTCTGCCATTTCTCAAATGATTGGTATGGAACTTGAATTTGTGTAATGTAAATGGAATTACAATATGAGTTCCAAATAAAGCTCTGGAAACTGGCTTATTTTGTTTTGTTTCTATGATTAAAATTTGATTTCAGTATGAAAATCGGATGTGGTTCTAATAATTGGAAGTAACTCAGTTCTAGAAATGAACTCATCAATTTAAGGCTTGTAATGGCAATTTCGATGGAGCTAAGAAATTCGGACGTGAATTGGAGCGCCCCTTCATAGTTGTGATTGGCGAGACAATTTCCGAAAACTTCGTTAATTAGATTGCCATTAGACAGGAGATCCTCCAGTAATTTTATTTCATCAAACTTGTTCATCGGAAGTTTTCCGTCTCCCAATTGCAATAAATAATTATATCTACCAGTGAAAATAAAGTGAAGTGTCTCCAGAGGTTATTTCGTTTAATTGATAGATCCAGCAGCACACCCTGGTTGGCTTGTGGCTGAATGGGCATACATTGACGAAAATCACCTCCCAGTACCATAATCTTTCCTCCAAATGGCAAATTAGAATTTCCAATTTTGCGCAATAGTTGATCCATATTGTCCAGTCCATATTTTGGTAGCATATGCGCTTCATCCATTAAAAAACGTGAACTTTGGCAAGTTCGGCTGCACTAACTGATCTCGGTTTCATGTTTGAGATCGATTCAGATGTTAATGGCACTTTGAGTCCAAAGATTTTATGTCCAGATCGCCCATTCGGTAGCAAAATCAACGCAATTCTTGTGAAGGCCACACACTTGACGATATAATTCTGACCCTGCAGTATGTAGTAGTGTTTTATAGATAAAAGTGTTGCCTGTACCACCAGGGTCCACCAATAAAGAAACACTTTGGGCTAAGTTTCGTATTTTTTACTGCGTGTCGATAAAGCGGTTAACTCTAGCGTAATTGTCGTTGAGAAACTTTTTTTGATTGAACTTTATCTGACTTCGCGTAGGTCAGGGCCCAATATATTTGTTTCCGGTTGGAAGGAGCTTGATGAATTCCGACCGAAAAACAATACGGTGTAGTGCCAATTCAAGCCGCATAAGATATTAACGGCTGACATAAGGTTTATGTAGTTTGCTATTTGTAAAAATCCGTACGTGCATTTCGGGTAAAACAACGGGTAAATGAAATGCTCTCCAGTCTGCACGATTGTCAATCTCCTTAAAAGTCATAAGCGTTTTACCAAGTGGATGAACTACCATTTCGTTCGCTGGAAAATTTTGATCGGCATTTAGTGTGACAATGGCACATACTTCATTTGATACAGGAACGTTCAATGTTTTATAATCGGCACCTTCTGGTAATGTAAATGTGGAGATGAGATTCCGGTGGTATTGGCCAGCTGGTAAATTTCTCGTTCTACTTCTCGCACCATCATAAAACCTTGCACGAAACTGTTTTGAGATCTAATGATCTTCTCCAGGAATTCAATTAGAGCTTGACTGATCCATGGTTAAGCGGATGCCCTAGTCGCTCGGCGACCTGGATTGGGGTCCAGGAAGTACATTTGGCCATATTGTGGTCGCTTCAATTCACCTTGGGCATTTTGTATCGGATGAATTGCCACATTCATTTTATGATAAACTTGTCCGCTTACGATACAACTATAGATACCATGATTGTATAGTATAGATGGCAGTATAGTTAACTAAAGAGTATTTTATTTTGTTAAATTTTTTTTATTTAGTTCTATATTCTATTTAATTTTAATTTAATAAAAAATTACGCAAACATTTGATCCGACATTGTTTATTTGATTATTATTTAACATGACTCTGATTTATGTAACATTTAGTAGTCTTGATACTTTTTGGTTTTGGAATGTATTAACATTTTTAGAAGTAACTTAAAGAAACAAAAAAATGTTTAACCACATTCAACTTTTAGAGCGGAGCTCGGTGACCAGGGACTATATTTTAATATCAGATAAATTGAAGGGGTACCTCCTCGAAATCATGACGTTATAATTTTTTGGGTTTCCATTTCACATTATTATTTGTTCTTCGTGTTCTTTGAGGTGTGTTTTTGAGGGAGAAAGGAAATCAATTGCTGCCCACGATTATTTTAATGAAATAGTTATTGTATCGTTAAATATAAGAATTGACAACCCATGCAAATTATTTACATGCAAAACCGAACTCGTTTAGGATAAGAGAGAATTTTAAAATTTACAGTACCAAATATGTAGCACCAAAAATAACATAGAACATCGGAAAAATGTGTACTACTTAAAATATAATGGTGAAATTACTTTCTTCTGGGTAAATATAAAATTTGTTTCATGCTTTACAATTTTATGTCACCTTTACAATTAACTAATTAATATTTCTTGGAACTTTTCAAAAAAGTTTGAATGAACATGAATAATATAAAAAAAAACTTATCAAAATAGGATTTTGTTTGTTCTCTTCCAAAGTAACGTAAAACTTCTGCATTAATAAATAATAAGTAATTTACTATAATGTTAAACCTAAATTTTTCGGAACTACGTATTATCTACCTAACTACAACCAAAAACTACCCCTCAGGTAAATACAATTTTAATTTTAAATAAACTGCTCTTTTGTGTCATAACCCTTTATCTTTTTTGTGTAATCTCTGCGTTCACTGTCATTATATTATGAAATGTTCATATTCTCGAGTAACCCATAATTTCCGTCAACAAAATTTACAAAAAGTTAACAAAACAAAATTAATTAAAAATTTACGACAACCATAAATATAGGTTATGTTATATTGTTCCAAATATTTCTCTAAACCTCCTCAAAAAAATTACAAAATCGCACTCGTATCATAAAATCTTCTGTTTTTGTGAAAATTTCTAGTCGCATATCAAAAAACTCGGAGAACTTTTTGTTTTCCATATTATTATACACTCATGGCAAAACGGAAATCTTTATTCTTTTTAAAGTTAAACATCCTTTTTTTGTCATTTAATTCCATTGCTTTTTTATTTTGTTCTAGGATGTTAAAGTTTTTCCCTTTTTTGTCTCTCCTGTTGTCTTTGTTTAAAGTTTGTTTCTGTATCTTAATTTTCATGGGGATTTTGTACTCACTTTAATAGCAACTTCTTAATTAGTCGACATGACAAGAATTTTTTTTTTTTTTTTTGTTTTGAAAATAAGGAAAATTAATTAATAACCCGCTTTTCGTTTCTCTTAAAATTTTTAAGTTAATTTTTTTTCTAAATTTTCTGTTGCTACGTTGCTTGTGTTGAGTTTTGTTATTAGATGTGCCGAGCTATACAAATGGTTTTTGTTGAAATACAAGTTTGTAATACTTTCAGATTAAAACACTTAATTAATTCCCGGTGAAATACGAGGTACCATAAATTAATCGAAATCGAAAATATCCAATATAAAACAATTTTTATATTTTTATATTCAACATGAAATACTGGTAAACGCAAAACAAAAAAATACAATTTAATTGTTTATAAATTAGAATAAAATTTTATTGGTTGAATATTTACTGAAAAACCATATAATCGAGTGGTAACATTTTAAATAATTTTTTCTGATTTTTCCAGAACCAGAACACCACAATTATTCGCTTTTTCTCTCTGTACAAATCTAAAACCCACAATTGTTATTAGTCGGTTTGGTTTCTATAAGGGATAAAATAAAAAATTTTAACCAAATACTAATTAAAATACATAATTATTTTATTGTGAAAAATTCATCGAACGATATAAAAATGTTCGAAATTTAAAATAAAACGTTTTCTGTGTGTAACATTGGGCGCTTTCAGATCCGCCAACATGTTGCCGCTACTGATCAGTATCACATCGTATGATACATGCTCCCATCACAAATGTGACTGAATGAAACTGATGGATCACTTGCCAAAATTTTTTGCAAAACATTGCAGTTTTTCAGTATTTAAAATTAATAAATTGAAAATTTAAAATATAAAATAAAATCAATTAAATTAAAAGTTCTGTTGAATAATATAATATTTAGTTCGGTTTATAATATAATATTTAGTGAGTGTAAATTTATCGTGTGTCATGTCAGAATATTAATTAAAAGTATGTATACGTATATATTTAATTAGATGTATATGTATTTAATTTTTATTTTTTTTTCATATTAAAAAACTAACAAAATCGAAATATAGTAAACTGCTACCTAAATGTATCGACACACAAACTATGATGGAAAATATGACATTTAGCCCAACAATGTTGGCATTTCATTTTGATGTATCGGTAGCTTTCAGAACCCAACATGTTTATTTTACTAACATGTTGCCAACAGTTGGCGGACCTGAAAGCGCCCATTGAGTGATGAATAACAATTCATTTACAATTTACAAACAAAATCATTTGTGCAGATTGTTAAGAACAATTTTTTTTTTTATTTATCTCAAAAATTAGTTATTTCCATTGGGAATTCTAAATTTTTGTACGGGGACAAAATTATTCGCCTCGATAAATTACTGTGTTGACATTTTTTGGGGAAATTACAAAATATTTTTTGTTGCTCATGTTTGGGTTTCACAATTTGCATTTTGAATACATAATTATTAGATGCTTATGTATTTATGTGTGTATAAAACAACAAACCATTAAATTCATATTATTATATCATGGAAATCTGATTTCCAAACCAAAATACATATAACTAGATGTGGTTGGTCATATTTAAATATAAATAAATAAAATGAAAGATGTCTTGTTTGTTGGTATACTATGCATGACGTAAAATGATTCAATTTAGAATACGTGAATGGAACTTTCTTGAAAATACCAGTAAATATTTTGGTTGAATAAATCGAAAATTAATTAATCGAACCAAATTACAAAACAATTATATTTATACATATAAAATGGGGAGGCATTGAATATGTACACATACAACTTGTAAACTCTAAAGAGTCAAGGACGCATTGATTTTGTAAACAGATTTTGTTGGCGTTTGATGGGGTATTGTGTTGTTTATTATTAGTGGTAGTATCATCATGGCTGTTGAATTGTCCTCCTCTAATTCTGATATTTGTAAAATGTATAGGAGTGTTTCGTCGTTCACCGTTATTTTTGGAGTAACACATTCCAGTGCTTCGTCTGGTAAAGTAATGTTGAATTAAGTCTTTTATCATGATTATTTTGTCACTTTTTGTTCCGATTTTGGTATCTTGTATGTGTTCTAAGACTTTCGCTTTTTATTGCTCTGTTCACTGCGTCCGTGATAGTTTGAATTCTCTTGATGACTCCTTCGTTTATTTGGAATTGTTGGTTATTTGAATGTATGAGTTAATTCATTGTAGTATTGATTATTCGTAGGTCATCAGCGTCTGGATTTCCTGCGATCAATTTTCACGGTGATCCTAACTTATCCCAACGTGTGTATCTGTTGTTTCGCTCTGGTTTTATTATTTTACTCTTTTAATTTTGTTATTTCTCTTAATATTTCTCAATGTTCTAAAAGTTTTATGATTTACAATTTTTATTTTAGTTTTACCCCCCCCCCCCCCCCCCCTTCCCTCTAAGCGGTGTTTTTGTTCTAATATTTAGTTTAATGTACACTAATTGGTCCTCCCTTAAATTCCTTCTACTATTATTCTGATGTTTCATCCCATTCATTGCTTTTTATAAATTAACCTTTACTTGATTGCAAATAGCACTTGCTTGATCTTGTACTTCTTTCTGGTTATTAGCTACTTTTGATTGAAAATGACTTTGTTCGGTGTAAAACCGGTTGAGGAATGTACCGAATTATTGTACAATGCTATCGAAAGTTTTATTGCATGTGGAATACCAGAATTTGGGAATTTGTTTCGATTAGTATTAAATATTTCTATTATTGTTGAATGTGTCTTTTTGTTTGCTTAAATATTCTTTAAATCGGTTGTGTCTAAAAGGTTCTTGGTTTTGATCTTAATCATTTGTAAATGTTTAGAGAATGCGTCTATTATAGACAAGAAATTTTCTCTGTTGACGCTACAAATGTCAATATGCACTCGTTCTAATGGCTTTTGAGTGCTCGGTCTTGGGGATATTTTAATATTGTATACGGTTTCCGATCGTACTTACGTGCGTTGCAAATGTGCAAATGCTGGCGTTCATGTCTCTCTTAATTATATTAATCATTCCAGGGAAAAAGTAGGATCGTCTTTTGATCCGCGGTGCACTCTCTCCTGTTCTCTGACTACAAATGCATTCTGACGCCCTTCATTGGTTACGTCTTCGACCATTTGTGCGGTGAAGACAAAATGACCTTTCTTCGAAAAATTCTCTCGAAATCCTTCTTGAATAGTCTGGTAAAGCATTCTGGTGCTAGGATTACCGTCTGTTTCCCATTATGAAATTTCTTAAGGAAGTCAGAAATTTCTTCTTTTTGAAACGATTTCTTTGAAATTATGATTCTTTTAAACTTAAGGAATAAGTTCTCCAGAATTACCTTGTCTAGATTTGAGATCTTGAAAATTAGTTGGTTCCTATAGTAGTTTATAGGGCGGTCGGAAAAATGGATGTCTCTTTTCGGAGCGGTTTCCTGTTCTTCTTCCAGATTCCTTTGAATTGTTATCTATCTCTGCTCAAGGCCTCTGCCACAACATTTGCCCTTCCTTCTTTGTAGATTACATCGTAATCATAATTCTCCAATTCGAGTCTCCACCTCAGAATTTTCGAATTTTTTTCTGATGATTTTATAAAGGTTAAGGGCTTATAATTCATTATCAGCGTAAACTTATTACCATACAGGTTAAGTTGGAATTGTTTTACCGGCCCATATTATGGCTAATGCTTCCTTTTTGGTTGGTCGCATAATTTATTTCTGCAGAATTTAGGGTGCGTGGAGCGAACGCGATTGGTCTTTCAATGTTATTTTGAATATGAGATAGGACTGCAACTAGAGCGAGAGCTGATGCATGCGTTGTTAAAATGGACTGTTTGGTGAAGTCTGGTATGCTAATATCTGATCCGTAGCCAGGATATTTTTTACCGTCTCTAAGGCTTTATATTAAAGCCTTAGAGATTATCAATATTAAGGAAATCGAGTATATTACTCGATTTCCTTAATATTGATAATCGTGTCTTTTTTAGGTATTTGTTTTTGTTATTTTAGAATAATCCTTAATGAATCTTCCATAGTAGCCTGAAAGTCCAAAGAATTGTTTGAATTCTTTGGAATTTTTAGGTAGTGGCCAGTCCAAAATTGTTTGTATCTTGTCTGTATTTGGTTAACTGCCGCCCTGTGTTAACAAATTTCCGAAGAATTCTGTTTCCCATTTTAGAAACTCACATTTATCTAGTAGGATTTTCAGATTGAAATGTGATAATCTCGTGAATACTTTATTAAGATTTTGTATGTGGTTATCCAAGTTATGTCCTACTACAACTATATCATCTAAGTATCCCCAATTAGATATTGTAGCACATTGTGCATTGCACGCTGGAAGGTGGCTGAACCATTTTTTAGGCCGAAAGGCATTCTGTTGAATTCGAAATAACCTTTTTCGGTTGAGAATGCCGTTTTTTCTTGTAACTTTTCGACCACTGGGATTTGATGAAATCCAGATTTCAGTTCCAAGGTTGAAAAGTATACCGATTTTCCCTAAGTTGTCTAAGATTCCCTCTATTTGGAGAATTGGATACTTGTCGTCTACCGTCTTTTTGTTCAGTTTATGGTAGTCAATCATGACTCTGACTTTCCTTTTTCCGGAGGCATCTGATTTTTTTGAAGTGATGCGGGTAATGATATATTTTGGTGAATTCAGGTTTTTCGTCCTTTGTGACAATGTGATATTTGATTTTTGTTGTTGATGATAGCTTTTCTTTTTGTCTCAACACTGTTTGGTTTTTAAAGATCGTATCTACCAGACTTTTCTTTTCCTTCTCGTTTAAATGTTGTGTTCGAATCAAGTTTTCTATATTTGTTTTGTCTATAATTTCCTCTTCATAAGGAATTGGTTTCAGGGTTTTTAAATTATTTATCTTAAGTTTTAATTTGGGTAGATTATCAGGTGGAATCAGACTATTTGTTAAAACTTTCATTGTAGTTTTAAAATTATTGGCTTTGTATGACCTGGTTGAATAATAGGGTAAACTACCCAATCCTGAGCCCCATTAAGAGAAATTATAGCTTTAACTCGATCACAGTATTTTGCTTCAAATAATTTAGATAACATTTTTTAGTCAAAATGAAGATTGAAATGTTACGAACACAATGAAATAATCAGTTTCATTTTTAAATAAAAGAATTTTTCGTAATTTCAAAATTATTAAAAAATGAGCTCATTGCCAGCTACGAGCCCCCTTTTTTCCAGCAATAGGCCACATATAAACCAGTTACGACACGAGCCTCCATCAAAATTACTGTAATTAAAGAAAATTAATATAGGTATTACCTACGTAATATTGAACAGAATTTTATTTCTCAATTTCGTACTTGTATTCTCAAAAATATATAAAATGTTCAAACAATAAAATAAAATATAATAAATAATACATAATTAAAATTTAGTAAATTAAACTTAAAATATTGCACGAACTCTTGCAATTTTTCAAAATTTTAAGAGCTAAAGTTTAGAAAAGAGACTTTAGATTAAGTTGAGAATAAGTTTCAGATTACTTTGCATTTCGTACAAATAAATATTTTCATGTGATCTTGATAGAACGTTAATGCACATTTTAAATGGTAGGCTCTGTTACATGCAGAGCCTGAAACCCCTACTTCAGTTTTGAACAAGTTCCGAGCACATGAAAAGCACAGTCCTGAGGATATATTTCTACAAGGAGAATTGGATGCTTCTTCTTGTTCTACGCTTTTGTGGTTGTCACCAGATTCTACTACTGGGTTATTTGTTTCTTTTTTTCTCGGCGATACAGCAGATTCCTTCCCGGTTTTTTCTAAAATGCCTAATAAAAAAATATCTCTGTTGTAACTGGCCATTAAAATTTACATATTGTATTATATGTTCATTCCATCGTGAAGCATTTTAATTGAAATATTATTCAAATTTTGGTTTTCTTTATTGCCAATTAATTTCGGATTTCGCGACGCAGAACGCTTTCGTTTAGTTTGTAAAGTTCTAGAAGTTTTCTCAGCTTTCCGTTTACGATTATTTTCCTTTTCTTTTTTTTTAATATCTTTTTTCTAATTTTTTGTTTCTTTTATCTATTTTTCCCTGTTCTATGTGGCAGCCTTTTCATTAATTTTGGATTCGAAAGCTTTCTGGAATTGAGTTGATGTGACAATGTAGGAGCTTCTTTCTGTATGTTTGATTCCTTTTCTTGCTGGTGTTTTGATTACTTTCAAAAACTAGTGATTTCAGAATTATCCTTGTCGTTTTCTAAAATAAGGATAGGAATATCCGATGTATCGATTATTTGTATATCCGATTTTGTAATCTATATTAGAAGACAATAAAATTGATTAGAAATATTACGTTGATTATGATATTTACTTTTTAGGTAGGTACATCTGAATTAAACTGTTGCACTTCCTCTGTTTCAAAAATACTAATTTCTTGCGCTATTTCCAAATCACATAGTGCAACATTTTGTTGTTCTGGTTCTGGAATATTTTCAGTTCCATTTCCATTTTCAAGATCGTTACCCTACAAATAAAATTATTCTAATTGTAATTGTTAGGTATTTCGTGATAAAATAAATTAGTTACTCACCAAAAGGTTAAGTTTAGAACATCCTATGATTTGACTAAATTCTGAAATGTTTATTGATCTGATATTCGTCCCGTGTGTTACGACATTTTCATTATGTTCATTGCCAATAATTGTAAAGTCTTTTCCAAGGCACTTGGAATAATCGATTGCATTGGGATTAAATGGGTATAGTCCACAAGTGCGAAATCCATTAATACTCGTTTCTGGTTTTACATAATTTTCAACGACTATTTTTAACACAGGCGCAAAATATTTCTTAGTGAATTGTTCATCTAAGTTGGCACTTCTCCAAAGCTGAACTTCTTTCGTCCAGCCCCATTTTAAGGGTCTGAAAATGGCAACATCGGCGGGTAGAAGGATCCTCGTAGAATTGGGGTACAAGCAAATTAATATTATTTTCAGTTTGTCACATAATTTGGACAAGGCATAAGTTAGGTGCGTCTTATGGCCATCGACATAAAGAACAACTGGACACTTCACATTCTTCGCGCTCAAAGCAGGATAAAAAACTTCTTTTATATAAAACGAAAAGGCTTCCGAGGTCATCCAACCTAAATCGGTTTTCGTTTACTTGATGCCCTCTGGAATCGAATCTATGACATCTTTCGCAATTCTTTTGAAATGGAATACAATCATAGGGGGAACTACGAAAGCATCAGCAGAAAAGCAGAACAAAACAGTGACGCTCTCCTTGTCTCGACCTTTATCGGTTTCATATACGTTATTGGCACCTTTAGGAGCTAAAACAGTTTCATCGTTCGGCCACAACAAAAACCCTGGGGGGCTATTATGAAATTTTCGACGCGCGCTTTTTTTTCGACAATGTCGAAAATCAGCTATTATGAGAATTTTCGACGCGCATTTCTTTCGACAAGATCGCAAATTCGCCTATTATGAAATAAAATAAAAAATGCGACGCGCATTATTTTCGATAAAGACGAAAATTATACGACTGCTATTGAGGTGTCGCAAATGTATATTAAATCGAATTAAATAAATTAAAATACGTTTGAATAAAATAAATTAATTAATAAAATGTGAGTCAACATTTTTATTTATTTTTTGTGTTAATTTTATATTTAAATTTTAATTTTCATTTAGTTGAGGTTACTTTGGACGTTGTCGAATAATTCATAATAGCTGTTTTCGACGTTGTCGACCAGTTCGACAACGTCGGTAATTTTGCGATGTCGAAAATTTCATAATAGACCCCCTGATTCGTCTCCATTAAAGATCCGACTGGGGTCTTTAAGAATATCGTCCATTAACCCTTTTGCCCTAAAGTATTCTTCAATTTTATGAAACCAACCCCTTATATCTTTTTCAGATACACATGCGCTTGAGTAGGTAACCGCTTCCGGAGTTCTAATTGAAATTTCTGGATGTCTCTTTAGAAAGCCATAGTACCATTTACTTACCGGATAATTGTTTTTAAACAGATTTTCCCTGGGACATGCATCCAGACATTCTTTAACGACGCCTTGAACCTCGAGCTTTCTTCTTGGAAATCCTCTAACATGATTCTCGAAAATCCATTTAACGATCTTATTTTCTTTCACTTCAGTTAAAACGGGTGATGGTCCCATAGTACTTTTAACAGAACGGCGATGAATCCGGTTTTGAAGAGTTCCTCGCGGAATGTTGTATAGTTTAGCCGCAGCATGGATAGACATGCCACCTCGAATTCTCTCGAGTACCACTTCCACATCCCTTACATTATAAGTACTTCTTTTCGGAGCCATTACACGGAAAAAAATAAACGGTCCTCAGCTAAGAACACGGACTTTTAATTCAAGAAAATGTACTTTTTCTTGGATTAAAAGCTAATTTTCTTATTTCTTCCGATTTTTTCTTCATTTCAAGAAACACAATTCTTACATGAAGAAAAACTCGATAGAAATAAGAAAATTAGCTTTTAAATCAAGAAAAAGTACATTTTCTTGAATTAAAAGTCCGTTTTCTTAGCTGAGGACCAGTTTAGTTTTTTCCGTGTACTACTGGCTTTGCTGAATTACTTGGATCTATAAATTACAAATTTAATATGGTTCATTACTCCGATACAATTATTTATATAATAAACCAATAATAAGCGGCATGGCTCATAACAGGAATGACTAAACATTTGAATCTCCAATGATGAGCCCCCCAGCCCCCCTTTTATATTAAAACTTGAATTTAAAATACTCAGTAATGAGCCGCTCAATATTTGCATAAAATATAAAATATTTTCGTCATAATTAACAATAATTGCACTGTACAAGTCATTAACAATTACACTGTAATTAAAATGGAACACTAAAAATAAAACAAAATAGCTTACCAGCAAAAGTACAAAATGTGTTCCTTGTCAAATTTATAAAATAATTTTTTTTTTCACAACACACGCGAGGTTGACTTATTCACATCGAAATATCTTATGCAACTGAAATTAAATCCAAATGAGAAGAGTGATGAACTCAAAAGCAAAGATAACGGTATTCATTGACGAAAACAAAATTCCTCATTAAAACAAAGAAAATTAGTAATAGAGAAATTTTAATCGTTAAGGCTCATAATTGGCGAAGGGCTCATGACTACTACGCTCACCATACTCTCGATAGCATCTATTTACTGCAAGAATTCAAGCAAGATGATTTATTTGTTGCTTTTGAGATTATCACTAAAACATTTTCTATTAATATTTTTTTGTGTTCTTAACGAATCACTATATGTATCCTTGATGGTGTCTGTAATTCTTATCAAAATAACTTTTTTTTTTCAGACTTTTGGTGAAGGTCTGTGGAACTGGAAATGAGTCCAGAAAACAACATCTCAGCTCATATAACTTACACATTTCAGAAAGTGTTTAGATTCTTGTGAGATTTCTTAGCTTATCTATGGGACACCAAAATGCCAAGGAACGCCTTGCCACCGGCACGGTGGCCATTTTCATTGTTTATATTTTGAAACGTCAAAATATTGACAGCCAGACAATTTATTATGGCCCGTTTACACGGGAGTTTTTCCATGACTTAAATGATATAAAATAACTAATACTGATGATACTGCCATCTGTGAGCGGGTAATCTTGCCATAATTATTGTACTTTCCAGTTCAGAATTTAAAACTGTCTAATTTTTATCTTTTCTATAAGTTTAATTTTATGTAAATTATTTTAATTCAGTACGTTGGTAATGGTATGAATAAAAGCCAAATAATATAATTTTTAAAATATTTATTTAATTAAATATTTATTATTATACACTTGTACGCCATTAAGTTAGCTCCTTATTGTGAAATAACATATTTTCGCTACGATATCGATTTCGATGCTATAGCACATCATCATGAGTTAATAATCTGAGCCCTCCCGGGGCGCAGTGGTTAGACTACTGCGTTTGGTTCGGGAGGCACGGATTTTTCATCATCTGATTACGATCGGTGATGACGATGAACACATCTATGACCCCCTGTTGAAACACATACTCTTCACATGTGATGCTATCATCCTAAAGAAAAATAAACATACAATCCAGTAGCCTAATGCCGGCCCACTGGATACACATCAGGTAGCGGCATTTATCAGGGACATAATAAGACCTACATTACAGTTAAGAACCTCTAGGGACGCACAATAGACCTCAATGGTCGCAGTGCTTGGGCTGCAAAGACACCCACCCTACATTAAAAAAAAAAATAATAATAATTTTCTGAATAAGTAAATCAACTGATGATGTTACTATATTATCGAAATCGTTATCGAAGCGAAAATATGTTATATCGCAATAAGGAGCTAACTTATTGGCGTACAAGTGTATAATAATAAATATTTAATTCAATAAATATTTAAAAAATTATATTATTTGGCTTTTATTGATTTAAAGTGAAATATCCACAAACCATGGATTTCATTAATAATAAAATTTAAATTAAACGCTGAATCCAGAAAGCAAAGACTAAACATATACAGTCCACTGCCACGAGTATTATTCACTTACCTGTCTATCAGGTAACCTGCAAAAAATCTCATATGTACATTCTCCTTCATTTGACTTTCAAGCCAGAAAAATTTGTTATGATTTGGTTTTTGACATTTCGATTTATCAAAGGGTACTATTTTTCTTACACCGGCGAATTCAAATGAATTTATTTACAGTGGCGAGGTTCCTACAGTTTGTGAATACCAATTTTTAGTAATCTGTAACTTTTGCTCTATAAACAATTTCCGTATAGCTATAGAATTTGTACATTTTGTGAATAGGGGCCTAAATCTGCAATTTGTGTATAAATCGATCTGTCAAAATATTTTCCAATCTTTCTCCAATCAAAACATTCAAATAATTTTTGTACGAAACTTTTCTAGGCTAACTTAACTAGAGGTACATTCGAAATATTATTCTGGTTTCTAGGATTCAAAGTTAAAGATTTTCACATAATAATTTAGAAATTGTATCAATAATACCAGAATAAACTTTGCTGAGGTCATCCGTGTCACTCTTCTTGTTCACTAGAATTTCTTGTTTGCTGACGATATGGACCATTTCCAAAAACAAACTTTTTTTTCATTTCAAATTTCATATAAATCTGTGCCCCGTAACATAGGAATGTTGGCACAATGTGGTGGCTTGAGGATTTCTTATTGGTACTTTACTGTTCAAAAATAAGCGTTGCATTAAAATTTTCTATAATTTATTTAATAAAAAATACTTTTTTTTGGTTATTTTATATGTTTATGCCGACCAGAAGAAGATATAATATATATCGAACGTCGCCGAAAGAATAAGAGTTTTATTTTTTTTAAGGGTGTAAACCCGAAGGTAGCTTAAATCTGTGGTCTTTATTAAAAGGGCGTAAGTCGAATTATGTTCTAATCAACTTTACCTTATTTACGCCCTTTTATATCTAGAGCACAGAAATAATATGATATATCCAGCCGTTAGTAGATTTTTGATATTTTAATTAACCATTTTTATCGATTTATTAATTGGGTTAATCTTAATTAATTTAAGATTTTAGTTTAGCTACAAATGCTCATTTCAAAAATGTGCTTTTAAATCTTTCGGAAGCATCCGGATGATATAGTATGTACATTTATTTATATAGTGGAAATTCTTAGAAATTCTTAAAATTTGACGTCTTGAATGGATCTAAAAACCGCTATTTCCTTTAAAAATCAAATAAATGTAATAATAATTCCTACAAATTGAGCTGCATATGGTTGATCTATATGTTAAATAGCTATTAAGTAGAACTTGAAGTAGAATATGAATCTACTCTACAGGTACTATATCTCTAAATTTCTTTAACGCTACTTAGATTCAGAGTTTAATATTTTTCAATGTTCACCATGTGAACGTAATGCTTCACGTTACTTACTTCCCTAACTAATTTTACAATTGTTTGCTCCCCACATTTATTTTTTTTGGTTGGTTTTTATAAATATGTCAACCGGAAGAATCAAATAAAACTTTATAAATAAAATATGATATCTTTTTATTTCAACATAATACCCCTATAAAATTCACCCCTAAATCTTTCAATTCTTTATTAATTATATTTTTATGTAAATTAAATTAATTATAGCGTAAAAGTCTATAAAAAAGAAATGAAGCTATCCTGGACGCTGCGGGAATATTACATAATATAAAAACGTAGAAATGAAATCATTCCGCGGTGTCACATTTACGCTAAATTAATTAAACTTTTTATTTATTATTTATATTTTTAATGGGATTCTTTTTTTATATTGTATTTTGTAAACAACCAAACAGTTTTTATTAGTATCATATTATTCCTGATCATATTATTGTAAAATTGAATAATTAAATATTTTTTTTTTTTTTTGATTATGTATCTACAAAATATATATTCTATTTTTAAAACAAATACATAATATTTATGTAATTACAACGAAATATATTTTGAAACATGAGGGTGGTTCACAATCCGGCAATATTTTGATTTTGTACAGAATCAAATTCTTACAAAAAATTTGCATATTTTCACAATATTTCATATAACCAATAAATATGTTTTGGTTCCCCCTCAACATTTTCTGTACTACATACAGTCGATTTGAATAGTTCAATAAATCGATCAATCAAAAATTTTTACCGATTTCAATTTTTCTCTGGGGAACAATTTGATATTTAAACAGAATTTATAGTAACCTTTTTGCCTGTCAGATTTAGGTTGAATGTGCAAATTGATCAAACCAATAAATTGGTTTATCATAAATAAAGGTAATTATTTTTGGTAATAGATCAATTATAGCTACTGTACTAATTTTCAAACCAGTTATCAAAACTAATTGTTGTTCCAATAAATGTTGAACGTAAACATTTTTAAATATTGACAAAAACTCTTCGATTAATGTTTAAGCATATAGAGCAAAATAATAATGTAGGGATGTCTTAATACGAATAAAACAATTATTCAATTAAATGGTGCCAATCCACATCTTAGTAGGTGCCAAGGTAGTAAATCTGGATTAAACAAGAAAAAGGAAATGAAAAACAAAAATTTGGAAAACGGATTTTTTATCTAAAACAGTTTACCTAAAAACAATTTAACTAAAAACAATTCTTTAGATGAACTCGTCTAAAATAATTCGTCTCAATTTATGTAAAATTATTTAAATAAAAATAATTACCGACGTAAACTTGGCCATTCCAAAAAAAAAGTTTTTAAAAATGTGTCCTCACTAAATTTTAGAAATAGCTGCTTTCCAGTCGACTAACCGGTAGTTCCCACTAATAGTAAATTTCTTGTCTTTGCTATTTACATCTGGAAAAAAAAAAAAAATTATTTTTTGAATATTATCAGTCAAAAAATTATATTTTTTCTTTGATTTTAAGTCGATATAATATACTAGACGTGTTTTTTATTATTATTAAAAACAATTTCTCTTTGATTAAATAATTTAAACGGTTGAAATTAATAAATTTCTTAAGCAAAATATGAACGGTTCTTCACTTATCCGCTTATTGTGGCATGTGGCACCGCTTTATTGAAACTACGTATTACCCACCTTTATATCATTCAATTCGGGCCATAAAAAGGAGCAATTATGCCAGAATGTCATCCTAAATTTAAACAAACGGATTGAAATGAGCCGATGAAGCCGTGGTGAACCAGCCGAAACAAAGAAATCAAAATCATTCCAACGTAATAATTTTGTATTTACTATTCACAATTGTGAATAGGTGTCGCTAGGTAGTGAAATGGTAGTTGCTTATAGACATAAAGGTTAACGAAACACATTTTCTGCCCAATTGAAATAATTATTTTATTCGCCTTTTAACGCAAATTGTCTGACATGGTGAACGATTTTAAAAATAGAGCTTGAGGGATCAAAAATCTAAACAAATACAAAATTTTTCATTTTATTTGAAAATAAAATTATGATTCTCTATGGTTTTATTGTCAAAACTCACTTTATACTTTCTTATAAGGCCGTATGGCGAATGCAAGGCACCCAAGTCTAGAAAATCCATGGCTTGTACAAGAATTTACAACTAGCATGAAATTAAGGCAGATTCGTTGTCGAGCTTTACGGGCTGGAATGGAAACTCTCTTGTAAATATAGCTGCAGTTTTCGTTAATTAACCATTTAATATTCGAGTTTTTGTATAGGCGTTGGAAATTGGACTGAGATCCCCAACACACGAGTTAGTTTTGTGAAATGTATGTAATATCCTTTCAATTGATATCAAAATGAATGAGTCCATTTATTTTATCATTAATTTATTAGTGTTAGTGAAAATTGGTGTTTTAAAATTCCCGTGATAAAAACACTATTGTTCGAGAAACAAAAATTTCCGAAATTATTGGAATAATATTTCTCGAGAAACGAGGTGTAACAATAATTTTAAAGTCTCGAGAATTCTTCAAACAAGAATTACTAATCGCAGTCTCTAATTACAATCAATAAGCCAAGTTCCTGTACAGTTTAGTTTAGAAATGAATATGACCCCTTTAGATTGTACGAAGACTGACACTCGCGGCACTTAAGGCGAACATAACATAATCAATTTGCCAAAATATAAATTGTTTTACATTTCTGTTTAATGTGTTGAACGAGAATTATTAAAAGTTGATGCACTGCATTGCCAATAACTGCTGAAAAACAATGTGCTGTATGAATAACTTAATAGACAAAACTTAATTTTTTCATTTTACCGGTAAGGCAATTTTTAAAAGTTAAATATCGATTTTAATAGTTCGGTGGTATATATTTAATTAAAAATGTGTAAAAATAAGAGCTTTTCGCCAGAAATGAGGGAGTTGCTATAGGTAGTACGGAAAGATTTCAAACAAAACGACAAAATGCGAGCGATTGCAGCAGATTCACAGCCATGTCTTTAATGTGAAACTTGGTATTTGATGATTGCTGATACATATTATG
Source organism: Tipula helvola (assembly GCA_963556165.1). NCBI lineage: Eukaryota > Metazoa > Arthropoda > Insecta > Diptera > Tipulidae > Tipula > Tipula helvola. The sequence goes on from OY744483.1 coordinate 113,523,090, forward strand.
TACATATTCTCTTTCTCATTTAGAGAAAATATATAGATTTTATAAGATCAAGAAGACAGATTTTATACTATCGTAAGAGTCGATTTTAAACGTCCTTGTTGGTTTTATGCGTAATTCACAGTCAACGAAATTTTGAAGATGAAGAATTCTTTATTCTCTCTACGAAATTTTCATTATTTTTCAACATAACAAATAAACTTTAGCAAAATATGTCATAAAACGTAATAAATATTTGATTGTCACATATTTATTACCAAGGTGGGCAAAGTACATTACACTATGTATTTTAAATACGTTTTCGAATTACAGCAAACTCAGTAATTAAAATACAAATTACAATTACTTTCAAGTGGATTAATTAAAATACAAGTTACAATTACTTTGAATTGTAATTTGTAATTAAAATAGAAATATCGTATCTTGAAAAGCCGACTTGAGAAGTCGATTTTAGGATTTGTTTCTCAGGTTTCAACTCGGATTTACCAATTGCTTTCCAATCGACCACGGCGCTTATAGATTGTGTTTTACTACACACCAAAAAATAATAGTACAACATTAACTAAAAAAAGAATTTATGTATTGACTTTGACGATTGTAAATGTAAGAAAAGCGCCTCTTACGGAAGATAGAAAAAGTGAACCGGATACATACAAAATGCGACGTAACCATAGTAAATATGTTATCAGCGCTTCGGCGGAAAACAGAAAAAATGAAGCGGATACATAAAAATCGAGACCCTCCAATCGTCAATATAGCAAGTCGATTTTGAGAATACTATTTATTCTTACGAGAAGAATAGAAAGTGAATTCCACTGAAGACTTAAGTAGTTTAATACCTTTATAGAATTATGTACTGGGAATTCCTAAAAAGATTGAAATTCAATATCAGGCGTATACCAGTCTACACTGTGATGATAATAGTAAAAAATATATAAGTATGTATAAGAATCTTTCATCATTTTGGTTATACTTTGGCGCACAAAACAAATAATAAATTAGGAAAACTAATTAAGAACAGAAATAACGCGAGTTTGGATACCGCGGTTTACTAATTAACGTGTTGTTCAGATTGTGAAGCGTTTTATTTAGGACAAACGGGCCGATCTTTTAAAGAAAGATTTAAGGAGCATGTGAAATCAATCGGCAAAATCAATCCTGAGTCAAAATTCGCTCAGCATATAAATTCTACGCAACCCAATTATACGAATTTTGAAACAAATTTACAAATAATACATAGAATGAAGAAAGGGGACGTGTTAAGTCGAAATAAAAAATTTGAAATTTATAAGAATAAAGACAATAGACAACCGATTTATGTTGAACAACAGAATAAACACGGCAACAAATAAAGTGTACAATTTAATACTCAGCATGCAATCAACGTAACCAGAAAATAATTGCTGAATCAAAAAAATTGTACAGCGCAACCATTGAAAATTCCAAAAAATGTAGTATATAAAGGGTCAAAAAATACGAAATAATTCAATAAGTAAATCAACTGATGATGGTGCTATACAGAGATGGCCAAGCTTCACTACACGTAGAGCCGCATTCCAATAATCTTTCGTTACGAGAGCCAACATTAAAATAATATATCAAAAACATCAGCTGTTATGGAATTTTTATTTTCTTGAATACATATACATACATACATATGTTACATATATTTAAATTTTGTTACATGACAGCTATTGTTTGCTGGGTATGTGTGTTTGTAACTTGGCCGTGAATTTTCTGAAATCGGGTTCATAGTTCGTTAGCGCGGTACGAATTAATTCCGTTAAATGCTCATTTGTAAGTTGTGAACGGTGCTTTGATTTTATAAACTTCATTCTTGAATAAAGTGATTCACAACAATATGTTGTGCCGAATATGGACAGTAATCTGCAGGCAGCTATTTTCAAATTGGGGTACTTTGATTGAGACTCTAGTTTCCAAAACTCATTTGCAGATTGAGTTGATTTGTGGTGCATATTAAGAATGTGATCCTCCTGATGTTCTAATAATTCCATTTCTCCTGTAGCACTGTCATTCAAAATATAATGAAATGAGGAATCGATAATCCATCGCTAATAACGTCAATCTCGAATGGATTTACAAGAAAATTTAGAAATCTTTAATTTATTTAAATCATCAATCACAATTTAAATGAATTATTAAATGTTGTTTAATTTATTCATTTCTTTTCGAGAGCCGCATTCATTCTTTCAAAGAGTCGCATGCGGCTCGCGAGCCGCAATTTGGTCATGTCTGTGCTATAGCATCGAAATCGATATTGAAGCAGAAAAATATCTTATTTCACAATAAGGAGCTACTTATTGGCGTACAAATATATAATAATAAATATTTGATTAAATAAATATTTTTAAAAATTATATTATTTGGCTTTAATTAAATTAAAATACCTTCACTTTCTAATATTTTTAGTTCATTAACAAAAGGCCTTAGAAATAAGTCTGAAAAACCATTTTGTGTGACGTCAACTGTTTTAAACAAAGCTACTAAAATCATATTGTTTAGATTTGAATATGTTTTAGCAGCTAAATTTTTAATATTCAAATAAACTCCACCCAGTTTATGTATTTTTCTTTTGCTTCCTAAGGGGTTACAGAGTTCAAAATCATCGTAATATACTTATTTGCCGTTGCAATGCGTCAGGAAGGGTACTTCTGATATAGAGCATTATTTGTAAAATTGCTACCACAACAATATTTTTGAAAGTATCCCTTTTTACAAAAATGATTGTTATTGAAATCTAACTCGTAAAAAGATGGATTTTGGAAAAAGGATTGAATCGATTTTGTAATCGGCACATACTGACAAGTATTTTGTTGAATTAAAATATTTTCATTAACTTTCCAATGCAAACTAATACTCTGAACCATTGGAGCTACAAAATACTGGCTAGTATCTAGTGTCTTTTTTCGTATGTAGCTCGTGCGTAACGTATCTAAATCAGTCAGATATTTTCGTATTAGCGAATCAATATTTTCTAACGTTTTCTTTGTAGATTTATCTGACGAAACTTAATTTGATATGTCTTTAAAAATATTTTCAGTTACAAGGCGGAAGTATTTTGTTATTATTTTTATTATTTGATCTGCGTTTCTTTCTGATATATTTTCAAAACAAGATATTAGATTACATATCATTAACTGATGGTGTCATAGTACTTAATTGATCAATGTTATCTACAATATGATTTGTGTTTTTACCTGTTTCAATATCGATATTGGTTATAATTTCATTTGAAATATTTTTGCAATTTAATGAATGTCGTTTCAAACTTTGGAGGGAGCAATAATAATTTTCACAGTATTTGTTAGCAACACATTTTAAATTCAGATTATTAAATTTTGTGTTTAATTTGTGCACTCGTTGAAGATAATTTTGTATATCAGAGTATAATGTAAATGTATCATTACACAAGCAGCAAAAAAAATCATTTTATTTGATAAATTATTTGAAAAGAAAAAAAAATTATCAGTACATATATATGTATACAATTTCAAAAAAAATTATCAGTATTCAATATTAGTTGCAAATATTGTCAAACCTTATAATTATGTTTTTGACAGATGTTAGTGGTAAGAGTAAAACAGAGTAAAACTGTTTTCAATTTGGTTCATCGATAATTATTGCTTTTGGTTGCCAAGGAATAAGATGGCCATCTACTGCTACCAAATTTTGGTGTACTGCAGACTTTGATAGCCCAACCGCTATAATATGTGGAGGACTCGATGTTTCTTCTTGATACTCCTTTCCAGTAAGACCAATCTGAAAAAGTAAGCAAATCTATATTATAACATACATTAATTCATTAAATATAACGTACATTCTTTAAAATTATTAATTTTTTTGCTGCTTTTATATCCGTATCTCGTGACTTAGTACATTTTCGACCTATTGGCTGAGGTGAATTTAACCTAAGTATATTAAGGACACTTAAAGTGGACATAAATTTGCCTCGGTTCTAACTTTTCTTTTCCTGATTGAATAATAACCGTTTCAATGAACTTTTCAATTTTATGAAAATTACTCGAGAAATATACCTTTTTTTAAATGCAGGCTTCAAATTCCACCGGTATCTATATATTCAAAGTAAATATGGTAAATATTTATTTATAATATGATCGCATATGTTTCTTCCTTCTTCCGCTGGCGCTACATCCCATGAAGGGATCGATAACATATGTGCTTTGTATATAATATGACACACTTACAAGTGCGGGAGCAGTAAAAAAGTAGGGAAATTCCTTGTATAAATCAATATCCGACTGTTTTATGTTGATTATGGCACGTCTGGTCTCAAAAGTTTTGATAAATTTTTCTTTAATAGAATCGAGCTGTTCGGGAATTTTGGCGCTTCTTTTCTAAAATTTCGTGATTGATGTCATTTTGGGTATTTTCTTCGAAATCACTGGACTCCTCCAATGTAATGCCCTCTGCTGCAGCTGGCTAAAATTTATTTCGTTTCGTGGACTTCCTTGAATTTTTTAATTTATTTGTTAAATAACCTGCGCCTATTTTTAAGTCAAAGAGCTAGTTCTAGAAAAAAGGGATTATCGTTAGTCGGTGGTATTTAAATTAAAGAATATGAGCTATCTTACAATGTTTTCCAAATCATTATTTTTGCTTTTTAGGGATGGAAATAAATTGACGCATGCGTGACACACCTCTTATCTTCACGAGTTCCCAAACAGAGAATCTGTATAGCTTCCTAAAAAATCGATAACTGCTTTTCTTGATCGATCCGTAAGATTGTTCGAATAATTAATTTCATCGACTAAATAAAGACTCTTGTGATGTGCTAAATATTGTTTAAAATCCTATGGGTTAAAAATAAATTGAATAAGATATGTGTATTAAGAATATGCAAATAAGGATTAATAATAGTTAAGTATTTTTTATCTAAAAATATAAACGTATGAAATTAGAATTATATTAGATTATAGGAAACAAACCACGCTGGAAACAAGTAATAAAGAGCCCAATACAGCGTTACTACGTTTCGAAGTTTCGGCTATTGATTCACATTGACATTCATTTGAAATTGTTGTAAAAGGTTCAGTTTGGGTACTTGTTTCAACAACTGTCTCAATAATATTAGTCTGTGTGCTAATTTCAGCAAAGCCTTTCTTGCAAATTTTAATATAATTGTCGTTTATTGAAAAATCCTCATTACAAAGATACTCAACCAGTTGGTCATTTGCAAAATAATTAGAAAACTTATCTGAAAATCCTATTATATCTTGAACCTTAATATACTGTGATTCATAATACACTGGAAAAAAAACATTATTTGTGTCTGTAGTGCTTACATGCACTATGCCTATATTTGCAAACCAAAATGATTTTAGAAATTTGCATATTTTGAGTATAAAAATAGATAGTTCAACAAAGCTTTTTTTGCTAATTTTAGTAAAATTGTCATTTATTGAAAAATCCCCATTACGAGGAATACCAACCAGTTGGTCATTTTCTGTAATGTAATAACCTATATTTCATGTAAAATCAATTTTTTGTAATATCCAACAACTATAACCGCTTCTACAAAAATAATATTTTGAAATATTCAAACGATTTTAGAATGGTTTTAATTTTAAAATCGATTTCCTGTTAATGGCGACTTTTAGACTTGTATCAGTTTGTTTAATTACCACAGAATTTATAAATTGTATACATACCTGACATTAATACGTCTTGAAACGTGAAATAATCTGAAATTAATAAATTTTCTTAGCAACACGGTTTTAACTTGCCCTTCGCTTTCGAAAAACACATTAAAATAAATATTTTGCACTTCAGCCATAATGTATCACTCACTGTAATTAATGTACTTATACTATTTTATTTCTGATGCATTATATTATTATGTATACATATTACACTAAACTGAAACTTTACATTTGGGTACACTGTTGATTTATTGATTTGGTATGTACTACTAACAAAATGTTAGCTTTTCAGCCATAGTGTTTCAATATATGTATGTTTGCCGCGTTCTATTTAAAAAAAAAAATTAAACGAGAGATTCAAATACTATTTAAAAGTAGGTATTGTACAACGCACTAAGCGCAATAAACTAAAACTGAACACTATGTATAAATATACGTTATTTAGCGTATTTGAAACTACTCACTGAATTTAACTGATTTATTTCTAATTGAAAAATACGTTGCACATCCTTTCACATAAATATTTCAATACTAACTAAAAATTGTCTAATATTATAGCTGCACTTTCCTCTCAATAAAATCATAACGGTTACAAAATTATATCAATTTCTTTTATTACACCAATACCTCGATTTGCGACGTTTCGAGTTGCGACGTTTCGAATTGCGACGGTACATTTGTTACTACCAAATTTTAGTTTTGCGTCGCTTAAATTATTTGTTGCATCGTTACTTAAATGTTTTTTTTTTCTGGAAATACGTCAAGGTTATTTAATTATGTTGCAATTTTATTTACAAGACGCATTTTTATAGAACGAATTACCGTCGTAAAGTGAGGTATTGGTGTATTTAAAATTAGTCCTGAAAAGAGTTTTTTTTGAGTTTAAAGTCATTTTGGGATTATATTAATTCTTTATCAGAATAAATTTGAAATATATTAAAAAAAAAGTGTAACTGCTTTTTGTTTGTATAGCTTTTTACTCTTTTGAAGAATTCAATTTATTTCATATAAGAATAAATCGATTTTGATAATTGTATTTCGATATAGTCTTATTCCTCGATTGGATAAATTATATTTTTTAAAGTAGTTATAGATAATAAGGAATTGCAAAACAATTAACATATAAAATGTTCGGTTACAATTGAATCGTTTATTCTTGAAAGGGCTCATATCCACTTTTTGTCAAAATTAGTATTATGACGGTTTTGTATCACAGACACGTATATACGTTTTATGACAAGACGAAATTACCATATGTTTAATGGAACGGTACCTACCTTGCAACAAAAAAATAATTTATTTCTAGAAAGGTCTCATGACAAAAAAGGTTTTTTTATTTCCTGAATAATTTGAAAAAGTGGACATGAGCCCTTTCAAGAATAAACGATTCAATTATAAAACGCGGTTACAACAATTTTTTCATTCAATGAATTCTTTTATCGAGTCAAAATACTTAACACTTAAACAGAATTGCCAGTTGATTATTTAAACGAATTAACTCAACTCTAAATTTCTAAACTCCTTAACATGTTTAATTCTTTTCCGAAAACTTTTTGGTGTGTACGGCTACGGGGTCAAAATTGTTGTTTAATTTTTTTTAATATGGAGTTTGGCTTAAAACAGCTTTAACAAATATTTAAAAAAATTAAGGAAATTTACTTCGCCGCGAAGTTTAATTAAACGATATTTGTTAACAAAATAATGATTTGTTTATTTTTAACATAAAATTGTATTTAATAAAATAAAGGATCGCCATTACAATTGCTAGAAAAACGAAATTAAAAATCATCAATTTTTAAGTTCTGTGTACTAAATTATATGTTAAAAGAACCGATCTAGCTGTCTGGAATAACAATTCCATGATAACAATGATCCACAGGAAGCTCCTAATAGAAAATGGCAAAAAAAAAAAATTGAAATTCTTGAGCAAAAACCAACATAAACAATCAGACATAACCTCACAACTCATATACTCAAAAAATTTTCGATGTTTATACATTAAATTCTAGAACACCAAACAATTTTCTAATTATTTTATGTTAAAAATAAATTAATAATTCTTTTGTTAATCAATTATTATATTTTGTATTTCATATCCTAGTAATTTTCTTTGATTATATTTCAATAGGTTTTACACGAAATGTTTTTAGGTAAATTGATTTTAGGTAAATGGCTATAGTCAAATTGGTTTAGATAACTTGTTTTTGACCAAAAGTTCGCGAATCCTAAAATTGACTTCTCTATATTTTGATTGCGAAAAGCAGAAACAAAATTAAATAACAAAGCTATGGATGTCTGTATATCAAATCTGTGAGTATATTTTATTCGTATTAAGACGTCTCTATAATATTAATTTAGTCTATGGTAAGGTAAATATTTTATAATTTATAAAATTATATTCATTATACTTATATGTAGGTCAACCGTATTTTTTAATCCAATAATATTAAATTATTCATTGTTTGTCTGCACAAAGCCAAAAAGTTTCTTGTTTTCAATTACACCTTAAAAATGGGAGTCGTATAAATAAAAAAGAAACACAATACAAAATACTTTCGAAAAAGACGAAACTAAAATATAAATTCTTAAATAACATTAAATATTTAGAAAAAAGAAGCTTTTTTTACAAAATTCATATTTTTCACAAGCTTCTTATGTCGCATAACAACAACAACAATAACAAACAAATAAAAGTTGGATTTTCTGTCTTCCTATTATTTACATTCACAAATAAATATGATTGTTGTTGCCTTAAGAACTTGGGAGTTGTATACAGAAATGAAAGTAAAGACGGGTAAAAAAAATGAGATGCCTTTCACTTTTATACGTATGCATTGTGTTATAAAAAATTGTATGTAACAAACTACAAGTCTTTTTTTTTTTTTTGATCCCTAACATTCAAAAGAAAAAGCAGCGAATGAATGAAAGACAAGAAAAACTCTTTTCTTTTCCTTCAGGTCATAAACGAAGAGAATAAAGAAAAAAGTTTGTATTATATTGAATAAATTTCCACTTTGTTGTTGGTGTTGTTGTTCCTGTTGAATATAAAGAATAGTTTATTATTGTATAATACAGTCGGTTTAAATAAATATATTTCTTTTTTTGATTTTTTGCAACTTACAAAATATATGATTTTATTAAATATCCCATAAAAGCTTTCGATTATCATCAGTTCAACTGTACCCATACATATATCGAAGCAAAGGCAAAAAAAGTTTTTTTTTCTTTCGCCTCGCTATGTTGTTTGGCTTTCGTTATTTTATTGTTATCAATAGGGTAAACATTTCTAAAAGTGAGAATTCTAAAGATAACGCACATATGGGATGAAGTATATATTTTATTTTAACTCCCTCTCGAGAATACAATGGTTTGTGTTGAATATTCAATATAAATGGAAAACGTTGTATGTGTGTGTGTGTGTTTGCGTACTCAAAATAAGAAAAGTTTATTAAAATTCTACAAACGATCAACAATCAATAAAATAAAATTAAAACTATGAAAATAAATAAACGTATCAGAAAAATCCATATTTACGATACGGATGAATGAATATTATATGCGGATGGTTTAAATAACGAACGAACGAACGTAGCACATATGTATTATGTATACAAAAATGGAAAAATATTCATGAAAATGAAATTATGGTTGATTTGTTTGGTGTTGTTGCAAAGTTTTTATTTGTTTCATTACAGCTTGAAAATGTAAAGACAATATAAAGAAAATTTAAAATTCTAATGGTTTTTTAATGTGTTTGGGTGTTTTTGTGGTATTTGAGTCAGAAGTTTATTTTTCGATTCTTAATTTAATATTTAAATTATTCGTTCAAGGCTTATTTTGTTTACTCTTCTTAGAAATAAGCTAATTATGTTATTGTTAAATATAAAATTTAAATTTGATTTAATTATAAGGAACCAAACCTAAATTACAATGCTATTTTTGCTTTGCGTATAAAAAATAATTTGGGTTCGATGAAATTAGATCAAATTACTACTATCCCATGCATTAGTAATTGTGATGAGGAAAATTTAAGGTAACGTTTACGTTTGTTGCCATGTAAAATCAATGAAACATCACAATTCCATAAATATTTCCTTAAACCATAAACAAATATAAATATTTATATTGTATTTTTTCAGAATTGCCTCCAGACTACCCCATCGTTAAAAAAAATCTGAAACATAGGATTAACCTATTGATTTTATAAAGGACACCACAGAATTTGTTTAGTCTAACCAACTGATTAATTCGTGCCTTCCTTTGGGAATGTTAATGGCACCGCACGCAATTTTTTTGTATGTATAGCTTTCCTTTCAAAAGAAACCAAAAAAAAAAGGCAACATAAAATATTTAGGAGTGTATATTATGCTTTAGGTTAATACTATTAATGACTGTAGTCTTCTAATTTTGAATTCTATTACAAATTAATGTCTATGAGGATTTGTTGGTGAGAATGACAGAAAAAAATATAAACCCAAAGTTCATCTTGAAAATGGGGTTTATCCAAATAACATTTGCACAATAGAATTTGTGTATAATTAATCTTGTATGTTAATATTTATACTTTAATGAACTTTACTCTATATCCTAAGTAAATTTCAATGTCCTTTTGTGTAACGAATACAATGTATAATAAATTTTAATTAGGTTGATTATAAAGAACAATCTTCTTTCCTAACAAACAAAACTTATTGAAAACAAGGAGTTTTTTCTTGTATATAAAAGTATTATGAACCGTGAAGGAAGAAAAATGAAGATAACTTTTAATTTTTTTTTTAATTTAATAATTTTCTCAAAGAGCAAAATAAATTAAGGAAAAATACTTGTATGTATATCAAGATTTGCATTTAATTATCTTATTACACATACAGTATATTCTTCTTATACACATAGATCTTATTATATTATAAAATGTATTGTCTTTAATAATTTTAAAGTTGTTTTGCACAAAAAACTCACTGTATTAATTATACAAGATGTTCTCGGAAAAACAAAAAAAAAACACTATTATTCTTCTTCTTAAGCTTTATAAGTATGTATGATAGTAGTTGTGTTATCAAAATGTATACCACATACATGTAATGTTCTCAAGTTTTAATAATTTCCAAAATAACGGATACAATAACACTTCTTTGAAAGAAATACGTTGTAAATAGTGAAACATATTTTCTTTTTTATGTTTTGGAGTTGTTATTTACTATAAACATATTTATAATATTGTTATTATACTTTCTTAGTCATCTATAGTCTCGTATTATAACCATCATCATCTTATCATATCATATCATTGCCATTATCATTATAGTTGGTTTATTTTTATTTTTACTCTTTGCCTTGTGTTTTCTTTTGTTATAGATAAGCTAATAGAAAAATGTTTGTTTATTTTTATTTTTTGTATTAATAATAATAATAATAACAATATCATACAACAATTTTCTTAAAGTATTTTGCGTTACATAACGTATATTATAGAAAATTAAAAATAAATGTTATGTGTGCATATAACATAGAAAAGCTTGTGAAAGGGTAAACAACGTACGTATAGTGTCTATTGTTTACTGTTTACTGGATAAAATACATTTAGATTATAAATGTTTGTGGATTATGATAACAGACATTATAATATTATATGGATATAGGATGTTGCCGTCTAGGATTTAGATAATAGGTGAGAAAATTGGCCAGTATAGAATTAACACTAGAAGTACCAACCGGTCATAATGACCGGTTGTACATTTATTGAACTCATTTTTTTTTATTGTTATGTAAGTATTGTTTCGAAAATGTATGATGGGTTTTAATATGGTTACTTTGTTGGCATATTATAACGTCATGCCCAAATAAGACCATTACATTTGCAAATGGTCAATTTTCAGGAGAGGTGTTCAAAATTTTCAATATTAAATTCACTTGAATTTTTTTTAAATAAAATTCTTTCCACGAGGTATAAATCGAAAGTTCTTGCAAAATAAGGAAATACATATTATGATAGTTATGGCTTATGTTAATGTAATATTTTTGTGTTAAATGTTTTCAACTTTTAAAAAAGTGTATTGATTATCTTTGGAAAATTTGAAACAATAAGTATAACAAAATGCACTTGTAATACTATTGTTCGGGTAAATAAAATAAAATTATTTAATATGATATTAAGTAATAATAATAATGCTCCTATTTTAGAAAAAAAATTGTTAATGTTGTTTATAATTATTTTTATTGAACTTCATTTCTCTCACATAATGTTAACTCTATCACATTTCAGTTACATAAAATAAAATTAAAATAAAAACCTTGTTTCATCACTAGTAGTTTAGAAGTCAATCTTCTTCTGAAGAACTTATTATTATATATATTATTATTATTCATGGCTGAGTAGGGAAATATTTTTGTAAAAGCTCGCATAAGCTGAATTAGTAAATTTCTTATCACACAAATACATTAAATTATTTAGAAAAAGATTCACGTATGATTTAGTTTAACTAGATTTCAGCGACAGCGGAAGTGAGTGCTTGCCAAGAAGCAATGAATTATTAACGAATAGCGAGACACACTCGGATTACGTGGATATAGAAACAAAAATAATTAATTCTAGTGAATTGACACAATAGGAAGAGGATAATCTTATAAGTAATCCGATCTGGTCTGCAAGATTACCAACCCTAGAAACCCCGGAAACTGAAAATCCTGCATGGAGGCCCATGGCGCCTAAATCTAACATTGAAATTAACAATCAATCCAATCAAAAACTTCAAATAAAAATGTGAAAAAACGTAGAATGCGCATCAAGAACTTTGGAAATCGAAATTGGCAAAAAACTATAATACAACCTAGGACTTCCACATTTGAATTCAAACGGCAAACTAACTAAAGGAAGGCAAATGGGGCCAACTTATGGGAAATGTACTAAGAAATGCTCAGAAAAAAAATTGAGGTGTGGCCAACACACGACTTTCTTTTACGAACAGCGAATTTTGAGAAACTTTTATAATTCAAATTTCTCGCAACTTAATTAAGATTGTTTTTATTATTTCATGTTTTCTGTAAATTGTATATTTTTGAAATATTTGTAAAATAAATTTTCTGTTTCACGGAATCTGGGAGCTGGGAGCTGGTAGCTGGGACCCCAAAATTTATGTAAAAAGTTTAAACATGAAGTAGTTTGATTGGTTAAACCATCTGGACTATAAACTGACAGACATATATACGAACAGACACCACTTCGAAACCCAATTTTTCGGACTCATTATTACACACGTAAAAGAAATAAAATGTGATATTAAAATTTTTTCTTTTAATTTTTTGGAATTTGTATTAGTGATTTTTTTGTAAACCTTATACTTTTTAGGATATGTGCAAAACACATTTCTGGCCCAAGAGAGTGGCCACTTCGGGTTGACCGATTTGGCAATTTAACATACATTTATGCTAAAAAACCGGAAGTTCGTAGTGTGCAAATTAATTATAATTAGCATAATTGGGCTAATACACACAATAATTAAAATGACAAATGCAAGAACTGCTGTAACTCCCTGTAAAAAAGTGTGGAGGGGGGGGGGGGGGGGGAGGGGAGTTGCGAAATATTTTTGCAATTATAAAACGATATACATACTAATACTAAAGGACCACAAACCCTAATAAGTCGTTAAAAAAGTTAAGAAACATGAAAAAATGATGCACATTCAATTATGTAATATGTATTTGCAATAAAAACCGGAAGTATGCCACTGTAGTGTGCAAATTAATTATAATTAGCATAATTAGGCTATATATACACATATATTTTTGTGTTGGCAAAACAATAATTTTATTTTTTTTTTATAAAATTTTTAAATTTTTTTTAAATTTTTTTTTTTTAATTTTTAATTTTTTTTTTTTTAATTTTTAATTTGTTTATTTTTATTTTTTTTTGATTTTTGGAAACATTTTGTATTAGTATTTTTTTGTAAACCTTATACTTTTTAAGATATTTGCAAAACAAATTTTCTGCCCCAAGGGAGTGGCCACTTCCGGTTGACCGATTTGAAGTAAAATTCACTGGGACCTCCCAATTTATCAAAAAAGCTTAAATCTGAAGTTTCAGTTCGATTGGTTAAGCCATCTGGGCTGTAGAGAGGACACAGACTGACAGACAGACGGACAGACAGACGGACAGACTGACAGACAGACATCATTTCGAAACCCACTTTTTCGGACTCAGGGGACCTCAAAACAGATAAATCTTCAATAATCTCAAGGTCGAAAATTTTCATGATTACTATACTTTATTTTACTTACGTAAAAGTTGGTAAAAGAAAGTAATAACTGAATTTGCAAGAGAAAACAATTTTAAACAGTTTTGTGGCCTTGCTTGTTAGGTACCGATAGTGGAATTTTATTATTCAACACACTGAAGAAACTACAAAAAATCGAGCCATCTTATCACCTAAACTATCCAACGAAATTCCAACCGAAAATTTTTTTTATTGCACTGGAATGGAAATTCAACAATTAACAAGCAGAGCAAATTACTGGAAATGGAGTTTTAGAAAAGGATCAGCGAGGAATCTATCAACGACAGGCTAAGTCTATAAAATTAATCACGTTCGATGAAGTATGCAACCACATCAAATCTTTCCCATGGGCTGATTCACATTATTGGTGATTTGGTGAAGCAACAGTATGAGAAAATATTTGCCCAATGATCTAAATATCGCTAAAATGTATAGATTATTAATAGAAAAAATTAATGAAAGATCAACTACACATAACATAATTGAGAGACAATATCGGAATATATTCAATAAAAATTTTAATTTTGGATTCCATATGCCACAGAAAGATCAATGTGATATTTGTATTGCGTACGACATGAACGTATCGGAAAGCGTACAGGAGTTGACGTTGCCATTTGTTTATGTAAATTCATAGAATTTTATTCGAACAATAAAAAATTTAGATTTTGGTCAGATAATTATGCTGGACAAAACCGCAACAGAATTTTATATTCATTTTACGCATGGGCGTCCAAACATTAAGATATTAATATATCACGTAAGTACCTCGAAAAGGGACACACGCAAAATGAAGGAGATAGTATTCACTCTTGTGTTGAAACAATGGCTAAAGACCAAGAGATATTCGTTCCTGAACAATGGTATAAGTTGATAAAATGTTCCAAAGTGAAACCTCCTATATGTAGTACCGGAAATGAACCAAATCGATTTTATTGATTTTAAAATACTATCCTATTTTTGCTAGTTTCATGAAGAAGCCATTAGTCACATTTATTCCAGAGCCTTTATACGGGCTAACTAGGTCCAATACTGTGCGTTTATCAAAGTTTACTTGTTGAGGATCATCCTCATTTTCAATATCTAACTGTTTTTGACAGTTACATCAGTTACAAAGTATGGTTGTTCCTCATATTCAGAATATGATTCTTCAAGAATATGTCTTAATTTATCGGACGTATACCTATAATCAAAGTCAGAGCCGGCGCCAATTAGGCGACAATTCTTCTCACGCTTCCTAACAAATTTTACTACTAAAAAAATATTTTTCTTTAGAAATTTTGAATTTCAACTCAACTCGATTACACTAGTTTCATCGAGTTTAAAATAGCTCAACGAAAACCTAACTCAACTCTGTTTCTATGAACTCCAAATCGTTTTCAAACTACATTGAAACATGATAATAGTAATAGCTTCAATACTCGTCGTGCGAGTAAACACACCAAAAAATACAAGAAAGCTCACCTCTCAAAACGTCGAGATTGGTGGTTATAGTACCTACTAATAATTTTTCAAAATCGCAACCGAAATATAAATGAGGAAATCAAGGTCTTAAATAAGTTAATAACGTACATTAAACAAATGCGAACGGATGAACGTTTCAATCGTGTTCCATAAACTGCAAAATAATTTGCAACTAATTTAAAAATTAATTCTCAGCTTAAAGATAATGCTCTGCGAAGACGAAGAAAAAGGCTTTTTGATTACGAATGCTTCGACGAAATTCCCACTGCACCACAATATAAATTTAAAATTTCGTTTTGTTTACTATACTGGCTACTGTACTTAATTCGTTAGATGAAAGATTTGAGGTCATAAATGCTCATATCAATAATTTTCAGTTTTTAACCGATGTTGAAGGAGTTTGTAAATCGAATGATGAGGAACTAAAAACACGTTGTACTGCGTGTTAGATAATATGTTATCCGATAGCAATGACAAAGATATTTTTGCGGTAGAACTATTTAACGAATTAAAAATTTTAAAGGACACAATGAAAAATTGTCCTAATACTAATACTAAGATCCATTGTTTATATTACAATACATTTACTCGAACGCACTAGAGCAGTACTCCTCAAACTTTTTAATACTGCGGCTCCCGAAATCGAAAAAATAAAATCCAGGACTCCAGGAGGAAAAATTGTAGAATTCCAGAAAATTAAGCTTGATTTTAAAAAACATGAGATAATTTTACATAAGGAACTACATATTAAAAATTAGATGTAGACTAAACTAAAGTTAAAGCTAAACATTTTTGAGCTTACGACTATTCTAAATTTGTCATAATTAAGTTTTGCAAATTTTTCTAATTTGACCGCCAACCCGGCCCGAATTTGGTTTATTTTTAATTTTTGTGTCAAATTATTTTTACTAATTAAAACCATACTTGGATTTAATATATTCTTCTGAAAATTTGGAGTTATCCAAAATTTTTTTAGGTTGTTTCAACTACCAATTTTCAACGTAATTAACCAATTTGAAAGCTTTGGCCCTCTCTTAGCAATTTTATATCCAAATTTGAAATTTTATTTATGACGAATTCTTCAACAAAAAAAAAACTGAATGCGCCATAATATAGAAAAACATAGCTTATTCGAAAAATTAACCAACATTTCGGTAATCAACCGTTTTACCGAAAATCGGTATTGGATTACAAAAAACTCGGCATTAGAATCCTGAAAAGTTTGATTTGGAATTCTCAACACTAACCTGATATACAATTTAACCAAATTGAAATTGTTGAAGCCAAATTTGACACGCTGCCATTTGAAATTTCAAATTAAATTAAAGTACGAGTAACTTTTTAAAATTATGTATATACTTAATACGTACATTTCCAATATCCAATTTCTCAAATTTTCATAGACCTAAAGGCCTTTTCACATGAATCGCGATTTTTCTCGTACGAGTAAAAATGATTTACCGATTTCTCTTCAATTACATGGTAAAATATTTACTAGTCACTTGAAAAATAGTAAGTAAGCAATTCCGAATGTAATATGATTGACAATTTTTTTAGCAAACGCGCATTTCCTAATATAATTGCAAAATAGTGTTGTCTCGCGCGAACTTTCCAATATGGCGGCGATTTAAACATTTTTTGCAGCTTTTATTAGGAAATGTGCGTTTGCTAAAAAACTTGTCAATCATATTACATTCGGAATTGCTTACTTACTATTTTTCAAGTGACTAGTAAATATTTTACCATGTAATTGAAGAGAAATCGGTAAATCATTTTTACTCGTACGAGAAAAATCGCGATTCATGTGTATAGACCATAAGTTCCTATAGTTTTAGTTCAAATTTACTTCGGATATCGACCTCAGATTTAAAAATGTTATGTTACTTCATAAAAGGACTCAATTTTGTGTTGAATGATTATATTCAAAATTGAAAATAATCAAAAACTACTTGAGATCAAGTATATCTCAGGAAAGGTTGGTTGGATTATCGAGTACATCAATTGAAAAAGAAATTGGTGATAAAATCGATTTAAGTCAAATGATTGATAAATTTGCTACTTTAAAGGCAAGAAAAGCTAAATTTTTGTAGCTGAATTATAAACAGGGCGCCTAAGAAGAACTGGCATAGGCCGCAAACCGTTCTAGAGCCGGCACTGATCAAAGTCAAGAGGGAACGATATATATATATAAACGCCTGAGCCTTTCTGGATTATAACAGATTCTAGGACTACTTTCACTATCATTCATTATGATTAGTAAAAAAATTGACAATAATTATGTTATACTAAACCAACTTCTGTAACTTAGTTATGTCGAAAAAAAATTCTATCGTTGAATGTGAGAATATTTATGAAATATACTTTTTATTTTACAAATCCTTAAAAATTAACAGTACTTTTGCCCAGCGTTGATCGAGTTTTGTGAATATTTACTACAAAATGCTGAACATGATATGAGTCGGAACAGAAAAACAATTTCAATTGGCTTTTTGCCTCTATTATGACTGTAACCGTTCCTTATAAACTTTTACAATATATTTACGAAAATCTAATGGTAATAAATTATGGTAATAACAGCCTTAAAATAGGTTCTTACGCAAATCGTCCAAATCTACATAATTATATTGACAGATTATTGAAATAATTGCAAAAATACATGAAATATCACAAATCATGATTTAAATAATGTGGAAATACTATCATATCAATACTAAATTATCTATTTATCGACATCGTACAAAAATTATGCTTTCAATGACGATTTCCATATAAAACATATGAGGGTACAATTGTACCTCTGCCGCCTTTTAGCATTGTAAAATTATGCCGCCGGACGAGGGTTAAACAATACTTACATAATAATAAAATAAAATGAGTTCAATACATCCAAGTAAAATTTATTCCATCGTTTAGTGCAATTTGTTCTAATTAAGTCAAAATTACGTAATTTTTAGTTATTTTGCTACTAAGAAGGAGTTATTCCCTATTGGTAAAATATTAGGGGAAAATTTCGAAAATTCTCCTTCTATTTTTATATTGAACCGATGTTTACTTTATGGTGGAATAATAAGGAAATGTAACGTAATTCACACCAGCGAAATATGTTGAAAGTTGAAAATTGTTTATGGTAGAGATGCGGTTTAAAATAAGGAAAAATTCCTCAGATTCCACCTATTTTCCACTTTAAAGTAAATATGTATAACTTTTAAATCGAAATGTCACAAATAGGAGCAACTTTGCTCATATACAATTTTCCCAATTTTCTACTTTGAGAAGGATTTTTCTTTATAAATGATAAGTAAAGAATTTTTTCTTTATTTTTGCCAATTTTTCTACCGTATAGTGAGAATTTCTTTAAACCAGAAAATAAGTATAGAAATCTATTTTGTACATTCGACTATAAAGACGGAAATCATCTGAAAATGTTACTTTCGAAACGAATTTTCGAATAGGTTCGAGAACATTTTTCTTTAAAGTCGAAAATATTGAAAAATTACCAAATTAAGACATTTGGATATTATTACAACCAACACTGCAGCTTGTATAATTTTTCGTCAAGCAGTTCAGTTCGCCTCGCGTGGTTTCAACATAGCAAGAAGTTTTAAAAATGAATAAAAATAAAAGTTTATAAAATTTTATTTATTATTAGGGCTGCTTCAGTTAAACTTCAGCTATATTTTGAAGCGTTACAGAATCGTACAAATAACCTACGAATTTGGTGGGAGACGGAAAGCAGTAAATTTTAAATAAAATTTGTTGGGTTGGAAGAAGGATTACCTCATTAAATGAACTTAGTTAAAATTAAACATCATAGTTTTAATTATGGAGTTCAAAAATAATTTGTGAGCCGTAAACTATTTGCTCAAAATTTTATAAACAAATTGAATATGAGCTACCTACTGAAGTGTAATAATTGGAAATATTGTAAGCATAGGCCAGACCATCAGAAAAAGCCACCACACCTACAAAACTTGGTTAAAACTCAAATTAATGTATAGTAATAAGATACCTCCAACACTAAAATATCACTTACAGTATGTTCCACAAAAAAATATCTCCAAGAAAACATTAACAAAACAAAATAAATAAACTAAGTGATATTTATTTCTCATAAATTTGGCCGCATATTTTGGGAGTAAAGTAATTCCAAATGTTTTTGAGAACACGGACAATATTCTATAAGGTTATTATTCTTTGTTCCCTAAGCTTTATCTTGATAGAACCCCAGCTTTCTTTGCCCCAGTCAACAGAGGTTTATACTGCGTACTCCTATTTTTAATATCGAATTCTTCAAAGAGTATTGATTGACACTTCAACAACGTTCTCACATAGTTTTTGTTTAGCTTGTTGTAGTTTTATTGTTTTTGCTAAAACAACTTCAAAATGATCTCATCATCCTTTTCTGAAGTGACTTTATCTAAATCTCTTCCAGACAAGCCATCTATATTTCCATAGTCTTTATACCGCTTACTCCTCTTCTTTACACATGACACTGATGGTTTCGTGTATTTTTCTAACTACATACTTTACATTCATTTTCGGTCTGAAAGGACCAACTTAAATCCTGCTATAACCAACTAAACATTTTGTTTATTCAAAACCGATATTCTCGGCGTTTTGAAGCGTCTATTCAAAGTGAGTTCAAAAAGTAAAAAAATATTATCCTTCCCTCTGTCTGGAAGTCTGCACCCATTCAAGCGTTTGAAATCTGTAAATCAATAGGATCGGTTCTAGCAAATTCACCAATGTGGCTTACAAACGACCATTTGAAGTTGCCCCAATAGTTATTGTATCATTGACTCGTCAAAGGAGGTTGGCAAATGATTCATTTTTTCCAACTTTTTGTAATCAATGCGATTATAGATATGCGTCCGAATTGTTCATGCAGGGGTGACATGTTGTACCATCACTTTCGATTCGTTTTCGATTGTGTTTTGTCTCTTGTAACAAGAACAAAATTGTACGCTATTTTCTTCTTTCATACAATTTTTCTAATGCAAACTCAGCCTTCTGTATACTTTTCCTTTTCTTCACATCGAAAAATATCGCAAACCAAATTTTTTGTGATAAAGAGTGATGAATGAAAGTAGAAATAGAATATTGTTTTATTTGAGCAAGCTGAGATAACTTTAGAAAAAGCATAATTGAAAAAGCGAACTAGAGTGCAATTGTGTTCTTGTTACAAGAGACAAAATACTATCGAAAACGAATCGAAAGTGATGGTACAACATGTCACCCCTGATTCCAGAGTGATAAATTCTGTGGCCCTTGAGTTAAGGGTCGTATTGGTCGAGTTGCTCTTTGACATTTACTCCAGACATTTTTCTTTGTACGCGTACAAATCGCAGCAACTATATAGCATGTGGCACACTATGATATTTGGTTCATGTGGTTTAGGATAGGATTGGTTCTTATACAAATATAAACCTTGCATCGTTATAACTTTACTAGTTTAAGGATTTTAATAGTTGAGCAACTAATTGCTTATCCGCCTTGATGAAAGTAAGATAACATGTATTATCTAAGTCAGGTAGCATCGATGATATTGTTAGCAAATTAGAAAATTTGGCAGAGGTTTCCACATAGAATTTTTAGTGCTGATATTAACCGATATTATGTAAAAATTCCTTTAAAGCAAACGTAAAATCTACGGAAGTCTATAAGTACATTTAACGGTTCAACGTTTGTTATATGTCTCAGAACACTTACGTCATTTACCAGGGAAACTCGCTTAACCAGAACCGCATTTAAAACAGTGAAATCAACAGTTTTACGCATTTTATTTATATCATAGTTTTACAGTTAGAGTTATTCTAGGTTAAGTCATTTCTCTCACACTAACCAACAAACATGTTAATGTCATTTTGGAATGAGACAGATTCGATTTAATTTCGTATTGCTTAAATAACAGTTTATCCATTGTACGGGAACTTCGTTTTTCTAAAACACATAGTTGGTTAGTCAATATTTCGTGATCCAATTTATCGAAGGCCTTATTCAAATCGATATAAAGTGAACCTGTTTGATGTCTTGCTTCAGCGCTACCGTAATATAATTGTAACCACTATTACAAAAATAAACTTGGTAAACGAGGATTATGCAGAAATGGGGCACATGTACGGTATTTCTTTATCAGTTCACAGACTATTCTGTTGGAATTAAATTAATCAATTTTATTTGTATGATTATATGGTCAAAATAAATGAATTTGGTGAAAATCATTGAACTGACCCAGCACATGCCAGGAAACATGACAACTTAGTACGTACATCCGTATTATGTACAACTCGATCAATTATTGATTTTAAATCAAGTAGTTTTTTGTAAGTGGGAACACGAATTCCATGGAAAAACATTAAAATAATATTGGTTAATTTATTTTAAAATTTTTATAAGACGTAGTTCCCCCTTAGCTTCTATAAAAACGACATCATTAGGAATTTCACTCCAAGCATCTAAAATTGCTTGACACGTAACATCTTCGGACCTATCTCGCATGGAATTTTCCGTTTCAAATAGCCCACAAATTTTTAATTATATACAATATATCCTAAAACAACAAGATGAATTACATGGTTGTAGCATAGTGGATGATGATATACTTAAATTAGTTCTCGAAATTTTATCATCATTGATGAATCGTCCGTTGTGCAACCCACAATATCAGAAAAATTAAAATTTAAATCATCGAGAATTGTTTGCACAATTAATACACATTTGCTTTATGGGTAACTTCCAGAAATTCTAGTGAGTCTATGATTAACATCACCATAATCACCAATAGTATGTAAATTTATATTTATGTATCGCCGGTTCCGTTTGCTAGTCCACTTATCAAGTGTCCAACTGAATTTTATACTTTGTATCTTTTAATTCTGTTAGATAATACAAGTTTCGATTTTTGCTGTGAACAAGTTTCATAATTTCACCTTTGCTTCTTCGCAACGAACAACCGCATTTAGTAATAGATGGTCTAAAAAAACTGCTTTTGGAAAGCGCATGTTCGGTAAGGCCAGCCAAAGCAACCAGTTTTGCAATTATCCGGTAATGAGCATGCCCTTTTTTAAAAAAATTATCAATAGACATTTGTCTTTTTAATCCTTTATTACTGGGTAACGTCATTTGATCAGATTGGTTAATATCAACACCATTGCTAGTACTTGCTTCAGAAATTTTAATTTGATGAATATGGCTTAAATGTCTGATAAGGCTAGTTGTAGACAAAGCTTTTTCTCCTGTCTGTAACTTTTTACAATGTTTCCACACAGCTGATTCCATGATGACTCACTGTTTTAAGTTTAATAACAAAATAATTGTACTTAATTTTGACATAAAAATGAAATTTGAAAATGTAATTTACATATAGATTCCGCGTTTTAAAACGTAGTTAAATTTTTTTACACAAACTAGGTTAAAGTTGAATATGTCTTCTATCAGATTTAATACAAAATATAAAACACATTCGAAAAAGGCTTGCCAACAAAAGCAAAATTAAAATGTAGAAAAAAAACAAAATAGAAGTGAAGGACAACGTTAAAACTGAAGTACTAGATTGATTTTTAGGGATTATAACAGAACGTTAAAGCCTATATACTTCACGAGGCATGTATTTAGCGGGCTCTTCAATATACCAGAACGTCTATAGTTTGACGAGAAAATATTTTAAAATGCGTTTTGATCACCTTTTCAAATTTTCTTTTTAAGCTTTAGCATACCTCAATCCTATTTAAACATTAAGGTTATTTGATAACAGAAAATTAATTCTGACGTAAATCTTGAATTTAGTTCAAAAAAAATGTTTTCGTTTTTATGTTCTTTATAAAACAATTAGACAGTTCAAAGTACCAAGTGTACGGCACTATAACTTTTTTACTTTTGACATGAAACACATGTTGAAACTTTAGTTTTGTTTTCCTTTTTTGTTGTTAACAAAATAACATGCACATTCACTATATTTAAATTCATAGTACTTATTGCAAACTTAGAAAGCGCACCATTGCACAAAATAAAGCATAAAAAAACTATTAAGGATCCATCAAAAAACGTAATAAAATTACAGAAACATTAAATCAACAATATATATGTTGAAATTTCCTTCACATCCTTCCTATTTAAATCCATATGAATTTTAACCTTTCATTTTTTGTACATTTGAATTTCTTAGATTTTCTGAATATTTCGTATATTTCTATACTCGTATACGGTTTCTTTCATGTTATGTACTTTACGTAGTACAAAGTTAACAAGAATTTATATATTATGTACATAATATACATACATAACAGAGAGAGAGAGCGCTTATAAAAAAGTTTCAAAGCACAAAATAGTTTTTATTGTTCTTTTATTATAATTTTTTACCCCAAGCTTTTAATGCTTTTGAACACATATGGTTCAAATTTTCCTAATTCCTTATATGTACATATACAATAAACGTATGTCGAAGTTGTTAGTGGTAATAGAACAAATATACGTTAATTTTATTGAGTTGATGTGATGTAATATCAAGGGTTATATACAAACATACTTATGATGTTCGTATGTATTTAACGGTATATGCAGCCTAACGTAAAATCGATACAAAAAAAATGTTTTTGTTAGTATGAATATTTTAACTTTTGACGCTTAAAAATGTTATATGCTATAAATATGGCCTTACACTTCGCATAGTTGATGAATCGTGCTACGTCGAATAAATATTTGGTGGAATTTTTAAAGGTATCTTATAGTAAAATTTTTCACAACAATATATGGATTATTGACAAGTTGATCGAGTGTATATAGAAAATTACATGTCTAAACGTATACTTAAATACTATATTTTTACAATATATAGTGGTTGACCTTCATACTCAACCCACAAGGCATTGTGAAATATTGTTGTCAAAACCATATGCGGTAAAATGGTTTAACATTTGTTGTGGTGCTACTACCTGCTTCTGACAACAGCTTAAAGATTTTATGCAGATTAATTTTTATTATTAGCTTTAGTAAGGATATACAAATTGCTTTTTAATGGTTTATATAACTTACTTTAAAAGAATGCTAATATTTTCAATATTGCTAGAATTCCAAGAATTGGAACAGATTGAAATTACATAGGTAATAATTATAACAGAATATTTGTCATACTATTTTCGTACCGTGACAACATTTAATATTTTTTTAAATTTTAAAATATTGTCTTTATTAAAACTGTAAAGAACTGCTGGTTAATTTATTAACTAATATTCATTCTTTAAAACAATCTCTTATATAAACTATTAGGCTATTATCTATGTCGATAAAAAAAGGGGTAAAAGGAACTAATTCTTTAAAGGTATTTTATTGTTTCGTATGTTGGATGGTAGACGAAATTATAAATCCACAAAGTGCTATTAAATTTAGGCTTGGACTTTTGACAACTGAGTATTGACTTAGTAACCATATTTTTGAAATTATCGTATAAATAAACCAATTACGACAAGAAAATGCAAATTTTTAACTACGTTCGTATATGTTGAAATTCAAACATTTATAAAAACATCTCAGAGATCATAGTTAAGAATTTGTAAAGTTTTCATTTAAAAATTTGTCTTAGGAAAAAATGATATCCCGTATGTTTTACTATGATGAATAGTTTGGTTTTTCCTCGTTTTTAATTCCTTTATGAAAGCTTTGTTCTTTTGGACTATGGCTTTGTATAATTTAGCTTTGGTATAATCCTTGGTATACTAAAAAGAGAAATTTCCATTCTAATTTTTAAATTAAACCTCTATTTTTCAGAACATTTTAAATTTAAAGTCTTCCTTTTCCAGAAAATTGAACCGTGAAATAGGCCTATACAAATTTTTTGTGATGTAATTTCATATCCGATATTTAGGGAATACTTTCATAATGAAATGAAAGTCTCTCAGCTCAGCATATGAACTAAATCTCTAAATGTAATAAAATAAATTCCGAAATTTTAGGGATTCATTTCATTTTAATAAGTTTTTAATTGCCATAGTAATATAATTGGAGACTTATTTTAATTATATTTTGAGGAGTTATTTCCTGCAACCAATCGAGACAACACTTTTACTCAATCGCTCGGTTGTATCAGCTCACCTATTTTGCTTCACATCGCTTCACGTAATTTAAGAGCAATCGGTGAATTATTTTTACTCACACGAGCAAAATCGCGATTCATGTGAAAATGCCATAAATCCGATACCAGTCAATCTTGATGGAAGCGACAATAAAAATTGCGCCAACTCACCTATTGGTTACTTTTGAGGAGCTTTAGACGTCTCGACAATCGTCAATTAGTGGCAATTGAAAATTGTTACATGTAGTGAGTTTATTTATGCACACAAAAAGTAATCCACACATCTGTTTACCCGCTTTGTCGTCTTTTATATAACTTCATTTCTTATTTCTTTCAAAATATCATGAAATACATCAATCAGATCTAATAGACATTTAAAGAATAATTATTTTACAAGTTAAAAATTCTTAAATGTTTTGAAATACACACAATTCTCGATTTAAAAATAAAATGACTAATTGTTTAAACTCGTTAATCCGTCATTTTCGGTTGGGTTTGGGCTTGTGAAACTCTGTTTCAATTCTAACTAATTAATTAATTTTGTATATTTTAAAATATTATTGTATTAAATAAGTAAAGGTGGACAGAATTTTTGTAATGCCTCGGACGGTTCGACCGACATATGTATATCCACAGATTCTGCTTCACATCAACAGTCAAAATTTACTCATCAGTTTCTATAGGACACAGACTATTGTTTTAGTTATTTATTTATTTATAAACAATATAAATTTTGGGTCGCTTTATTTTGAGCTTAAGCCCATTCACAATAAAGTGTCAATATACCAGAAATAAGCAGAGGTTCACAAAGAAATACATTTCCTGCATTAGAAGCAAGATCATAACACATCAGTACAATTCTTCCAGTGTAGTACCTACTGTTTTAATTAATTTTTAGGAGGTACCTCTTAATTTGACCCACCTAAATAACTCGAATATTAAGGGTTGCATAAAGACGGTCCAATTCATGAGCGATTTCTACGGTCAGAGACTTCAATATCTTACCATTGCCCCAAACTCTTTGCATGCTATCTTAATCACACTTGGCAAACAAACGACGAGAAAACTGTCAACCAAATCGACCACATCACCTTTCCCAAAACATGACAACACATACCAACACCTACTCCATTCTCATTCACACTACACTGAAAAAAAAGATTTGCGATATTTGAAAAAAAAGCGTGGTAAATATTGATAAAAAAACGGTAACTTTTGCGCCACCTAAGCGCTTTTCAAATACTGAATATATAGCTTATCAAATATTACATTGCGCATTGTAACTTCCATATATTTTTACATTTCAGATTTGCTATATTTGCTAAAAATAAATGATATTTACTTTGCATTTGTACTGAGCATTAGCAAATACAGAATGGGACTCAGTAAATTTTACTATTACAGTTTACGTAAATTGAGAATAATTTAGTAAGCGCTTGGTGATAATCAGAAAGCAATTCATTCGGAAAATTCGAGCATGGTGAAGTTTAGTAAACGATGAGTAATATTCACGATGAGAAATTTACTAAGATTCTGCATTTCGTACTAAGCAATTGTAATATTAGCATTGGTATATATATATATATATATATATATATATATATATATATATATATATATATATATATATATATATATATATATATATATATATATATATATATATATATTTAATATATCGCATAATATACATATATTTATTTACATTGTTCATGTATTCTTACGTAGATTAGCATAATCATTCATATATCTACGTATAAATTCACTTGAAATAAAACTATTCACACATTTTGAATATATAATAAATAAAGCAATTTTATTTTAATTCTTATATATACATCGGCTTACACTTATCTTCTTATTTTATATATTTTTTTGGTCACTGCAGCAACTTCTGTAAACCAGAGAAAGCTACCCTTTATGTTATATTGGGACGATTTTTTAAGTGTTTCACCGAATTTGATAAGATGAAATTCCGAAGTAATGGTTCTGTGCTAGAGGAATCTGTTACAAAAAAATAAGAATTGTTTATTAGACTCACATAAGCACTTTTTGTAATTTAAATTAAATTGAGACAATAATATATAATTTACCTAGATAAACCGCAATTTTTCAAGCATAATGTTTTTCCAATTGGATCCAGGCTGCGTTAATCAGGCGTTGAATAGTGCTGTTAAATTTTCTCCAAAGCTACACCAAGTCAACATCAATCTCAATCTGTAGATAATAAAATTTATTTATAAAAATTTAAATTCTATAAGAAAAAAGTTTACAAAATTGGACATGCATAATAATTGAAAATATATGTGTGCACAATGCATATTATACCGCTTATGTACATTAACAGTTATAATTTAAAAGTATACTATAATATACACAAAAATATAACACCGGAATGTTCATAACTGCTAATAACAATTTACATAGCGCAGTGTAAGTCTTAAAATGCATTAGTTAATTTTACTCAACATAAACCAAAACTCGTGCAGTTTTGCAATTAAATGCGCGTTATATACTCGCACATACATATGTATAGTGAAAATAATATCTCAGCGAAATTCTGACAGCTCTCGCGCATCAAAACAAATGGCGTAAACACAGCGATGTATTTAGGCTAATTTGTTTACATTTTGAGGTTAGAATTTGTCTATTTTGAATTATGTTTTTCCTCAAATTAATTCATAATAATTAATGTAATTTTAATTTAGATAACACACTAGCACTAGAACTTTTGATATCATTTAAGATAATTTTAATGTCATTAGCTTACCTCGAACAAATTGAAATTTAAAATCCAGTTTTTTTGTTGTTTTGCTATAACACGAAAAATGACATTTCTTTCTAAATATGCCTAATTCGTACCTTAAATGGGTATAACGTTACATATCCAGTGGTGTTGTTAATATTTTTTATAATTTTTTAATTACGCATGTTATTTTAGAATTTACCTATAAAATAATGAGAATTTTTAATATTTTCCAATATAAATTACATTATGTAATGGAATCAAATTTCACATATCTTTATTTATAATTTTTTTTGTTTTTAAAACTATTACTCAGCCGACCCTTCTTTGAATTTTGAATTTATTTTAACTACTTCACTGTTGGCTGCGCACAACGATGTAAAAATGAGTTTCGCTGAGATATTATTTTCACTATATGTGTATTAAATATATAATGTCCTCGTAAAGGGGTCGCTTTGATTCAAGAAAATGTGTTGAGAACCTACAAAAAATTTGAATAATTTTAATTTTAACAACAAAATCTTGGATTAACATTTCTACAGCATTTCGAATATTTATAATTTCACTGTTATAAAGTCGAAATGATATGTGCTTCACCGCCAGGACGTGGCGAAACTTAAAATAAATAAAAATGGAAAAGACGGGAACAATATGCACTTAAGAAAATGGAAGATAGTAATGGTCACTTTTATTAATCACTAATTTATTAACTATTGTTAAATATTATTAAAATCGAACTTACCTTTGAATTGGCAAAAACGTAGAATAAATAGAACATTTCTACAAACTCCTGTAGTGTGGTAGGCAATCGTAAACTATTTTATTATAAACTTTCTATCTTATATTATATAAAATATCACCGAACAGATTTAAGTTCACAAACAGAATGATGCTTATTAATTTTTAATGATTTGGACACCCAAAATAAAACCAGAGACTAAACCATAGAAGTTTTCATAAGATTTCATATAATTTACGTAGTATGATTGGTTCGTTTATTAAAATAAAAAATCTGAATGCTCTTACTACCAATAACAGTTCACACAGCCCAACGTAAGACTTAAAAAGCATTTACAAATTTTAAAAAACCTTAGTAATTTACTGTGAAAAAAACTAAAATTAAACTCGTCCTGCATTTCATTTATTGAGATATAACGTGTTAATATGTAAATATTGCGCTTGCTTACTAGTCCTAATAAGTACACTACCAACAACAAATTTTTATTGTACTTACATACAGTACTTTCAAGTACTTATAGTATTAAATATACTCTGCCAAAATACATTTTACACAGCTCAGAGTAGATAATAAAAAGCATTTCAAATTTAACATAAGTTTTGTGAATTTCATTTGAAAAGAAATTTAACACCTGCGATATTTGTATGTGATATAAAAAAAAACTAAGTTGCAGCATGTTGTATTAACATTCAGTTTATTGAAATTTACTAAGCTATATTGTAATACCATTATATCAAATCATTTATAAAATTACTCGGCATAATTTTTTATGATCAACAATGAATTGCAAATAATACTCTGCAAATTTTTACACTGCAATGTGTTCTTTAAAATTGATTTGTGATACTTAAAAATTTCGTTTTACTCAGCCGAAATAGTAAATAACGCAAAGCTTTTTTTTCAGTGTAGGTAGCATCTGTAAAAACGATATCGTCTTGCAGGTATAGATGACTGATTTTCCCAAACATAACTTTGGTGATAGCTTCATTCATCCCCTTGCTATAATCCTCCTATCCAAGCGTATAGTAAGATTATTAGGAACAGGTTGCGGACTAGCATGGCCTATACTCAGAAACATGTTAAAATTTTCGAATGCAAATCATTCTCACTGACTCTCTCACTATGATGTGCTCTCCCTTGTAATTGATAGGTGAATCACCCATCTCAGTCCACAGAGTGTGTATTGGGGTTGAGTAAATCGCTCCCAATAACACTCTGGCGCATGCATTTTCTACTTTCACCAATTGTACCATACCATATCCAATTTTGAAGAATATGACGGCCTTTCTTAACATGTCAGTCACACTCGGATGAGCGCCCCACTAAGGTTTGCTCACCCGTTTAACCACATTTAAATGTTCCTTGCAGTTATCTGCCAAAATGTTCATGTGTTTCCCAAAATTCATACGCCTGTCGATCCAATTACCCAAATTCATGTAGGTACGCATTTACTTGTTTAATTCTGTAATTATCCACACTGGTGTTAACATTTGCGACATTCATTCTTAAGCTCATATAAGCACATACTTATTAGAATTCACTCTCATCTACTTCTTTTTGCGCTTTTTGAGCGGCCGCATCAATATTTCTGCTTGTACCAATCACTACAAAATCGTCCGCAGATTGTAGAACAATTTGATTGTCTGTATTGATGCGGTGATAGCTGGTATATAGGTTGAACAGAGCTGGAGATGTTTTGCTTCCTTGCGGAAGTCGAATTTTCGCAACTTCCTCCATCCCATACCCACTTCCATTCAAAACCATTTTTCTTTCACGAATAAAATCTTTTATCCACATACATACTTTCCGTGAAAATTCAAAATTCGAGAGAATCTGTTGTAATATCCACGGAACTACGTAGCCGGTATAAGCTCTTTCAATTTCTAAGAATACCGCAACAGCATTCATATTATCCTTGCATACTTCTCATAAAAACTTTGCCACACACCCGATTGCAGAGTGGTTCTTTCGAAATTAAAATGTTGTCGATGCCAAAAAACTATTTTTATTCACGAAATATTTCAATCATTTTTTCATCATTCCATTTAAAATTTTTTAAATCGCTCTGCGAATATCATTTTACTATACATAATCTTATTCTCACTACTCCTATTCCTATTAAATTCACGCAAGGCTATTCGCTTTTTTTCATACCTGAATTGAACTTCATTGTTCCACCAACCATTCACATTAATCTATTTCATATCCACAATTTTTGTACACAGTTTTTTATCCGTTCAATTTCACTATCAAACTGGCTTTGATTTATTTCATTTTTTCCGAGAATCTCATTCATCTCTTTCACCCATTGCCTGTTATCCCTTAATTCACGATTTCTACTAAATACTCTATTATAATTCATGATCATTGTGATCATGAAATAATCCCCACCTAAATTTTTTTCTCTTACATGTCAAATGACCCGGCAGGCCAGTGCGAAAGTTGTCATAGACAGATGTACTGCACTGGCCGTGCCTCCCACAATCGCCATTCTAGTTGGCCTTCCATCATTCAAGAGCACCAATCTTAGTCTTGAATCAGGTCGGCCAACTGTTTTCCTCGCGCACAATTGTCAAAACAACACCACATTCTCACATCTCCACATAAAGGCAAGCATTTTTATCTCAAACAATTTTTTAAAGTCACTCAAGGCTATTTTCCTTCATCTTCACCATGCACCTGGGTTACATACACGCTCACTAGTAACAAATTTCTTTCCAAATTCGTCATTAAGGCCCAATTGCCAGTTTACTAATCGACCATAGTAAAGACAAAAACCTTTCTACTAGTGGTTTGCTTGCGGGTGCTCGCGATTGATCGATTGAAAAGCGATTATTATATAAGTAAGTATTGTTTTGGAAATTCAAGATGACTTTTAATATGAAAACACAGTAATTATATTAAAACTCATCATATATTTTCGAAACAATACTTAACGGAAGAGTCTCAGGTTGTGGGCACAGTTTTGTTTTTGACCCATAAGTTTCCTTTGAGTCCATATTATGCGAAGATATGAATATTAATGGAAAGCTAGAGAAAAAGAGTAGAAAAATGTTATGACCAATTTTGTTAAGTCATCTTTTTTGGCAAAAAAGAAAAATCGTAACCGGTTGTGGGCACCCTTCGAAAATTCGCTGAAAATGGGAATATTTTAAGGAAAACGCACCTAATTTGAAAGAATTTCTCGGTTTATTAATTTTTATGGGCCTTCAGTGGCAAACATAACAAAAAAAAACTTTTTAAAAAATTATTCAATTTCGGTCAACTTCGACGGCAGAGGCTTCAAACAGATCGTGCAAAATCGATATCATGATCAGATGATGGAGAGTTCTTTTTTTAAAGCGTTTGGCCGACGGGTTACCTTCTTTCTTTACTCTTCTTTGGGGGTGGAGGGGAGACGGCCGCTTTAAATTAAAAAAGTGGGTGCCTACAACCGGTTTCATTTAAGTGCCCACACCCGGAAATCACGACCATTCTCGGAGTAACCAAAAAAAAAATGTGATGCGTCATGATTTTAATATAAATCGATGTGGCATCCCAAATCACAACGAAAATACTGTAGACATATCGATAACACTTACCTGTTTGAGATTATTCACTTTGATTTATCGCACTTTTAAAACATTGGAAAATTACAATTGCGTTGAATTTTACAGACTTTTTTTTTAATGTGATCGCAGCAAATGAACAAGCTCATCCATTCACTTCGATATTAAGTAGAAAACTACGTACTGTTAAAATACAAGTACTACAATAGTCAGATCAGCCATATTTGCATTCTATCAAAAGTTATGCATGAGTGCCCACAACCGGAGACTCTCCCCTACATAATAATAAAAAAAAACGAATTCAATAAAAGTAAAAAAGGCCGTCTCGATCGGTTGGTATGTATATCTTAACAACTTAAAAAATACAACGGAAATAACAGACAGACACTCCTCTTTTATTTATATAGATGAGGAAGTGACTGAATAAAATTGCTCCATCATTATTTTACATCAATCTTCGACTTTCCTTCTGAATTTGATGAGTATCGGACACAAACCTTATTTCTGCATACTTGGTCAAAACTTAAATAATTGGAAATTAGAATATTTCTACTTTAGAATATGTCTAAAATTTCTAGTTTTAAGAAATATTGTGTTCGTTGTGGTAATAAACATAGAGCGAATATTTATGTGAGTGAGTGATAAAATAAAAACCAAATTATATCAATTTATGTATTCCTAATTATTATTGAATTACTAAAATTTCCATTTTTTTTCATTAGGACTTTGATATTTTAAATTTCGCAATCCCAACATAATGAAAAATCCCGAATTCTATCGCAACCACAGTTATCATTAATTACAAACAAATTAATATTTTCTTAATGAACAAATTTTATTCAATTATGTAAATGACAAAATAAACTTGCTTTTTTACCCACATTTGTTTATATTGTGAGGCTAACTACAACAGGGTGGAAAGAGGGTATAAAGCTTAAATTTTAAATTTGGGTCAAAAAATTAAATATATTATATGAGGTTTTGCAACTTCCAAAAAAACAGCATAAAAAACCTCAACATAATATTATAAAACAGAAAACTTTGCCTCCCCTTGTATATTTTTGTGTATTTACTATTTGGTATTCATCCCATGAGGATGAAAGAATGATGTCCATTTTTTTTTAAACAAACCTTTACATAAGAGAAAAAACGTAAAATTATTTGAAATCCAAAAAAATTTTATGTTTCAGGTAAAAGGATAACATTTTAATTTTTAATATTTTGTTTTTCAAAATGTAGTTGTGTTTTGAAACCAAACAAGAAAAAAAAAATTATTGTGTCTAATTTGCACGTTGTCTAAAATTTATCTAGTGTATAACATATGGTTTCCAATTATTACTAAATACATAATTATAATTATTTTGCAATTTTAACACTTTAAAACAATATTCTACCTTCTTAAAACCGCCCAAGTTTGAGGAAAAGCTCTGTGGACAATATTTTGTT
The DNA here is from genome assembly GCA_963556165.1 of Tipula helvola. NCBI lineage: Eukaryota > Metazoa > Arthropoda > Insecta > Diptera > Tipulidae > Tipula > Tipula helvola. Next base: position 113,557,047 of record OY744483.1, read on the forward strand.
GTGTATTTATTATCAAGATAATACTGAGAAATTTGGACGATGATAAAATTGAAAGAAGCACGTTTTATAGATTTCAAAATGTTTTCTGTTCTTTATTTTGTTCTTAATCCAACAAAGCAAACAAAAACAAAATAAACTTAGGTGAATCAGGTGTTTATAACGGTTGGTCTTAAAGTATTAGAAAATAAACAAATTTTCCCCCGGTATAATATGTTCCCCCCAAAAAAAATAGAAAACAACAACATGTTTTATTTTATAAATCCTTTAATATTATTTTGGTTTTGACTTAATCACTGCCACTCTTGTGTAATTCCATATTTTTACACATGTTCATGTTCAACTGAGGAAAATCAGCAGAGTAAACAATAGCAACAAATGGGTTGATATGGGTCATACGTACATATGTATGTACATTGTCAGTACTTTTCTTGTAAAATCCTTATAACTTATGCAAAAGGCGAATTACTAGGGTATAGATATCGATTTATCCTCGCTTTAAATTTTCTTGACTTTAGCGTAGTGTAAAGGGAAACTTCCGCTTTGGTTTAATAACATAAATGGAAATGAAACGAGTGAATTTTTTTTATCTTTGCCTAGAAAATTACAACAACAATGTTTTTGTATTAGTATTGGTGAAAAAAAGTCATTTGGCGAAACCCGATTTTAAATATTTTTAAAAAACAAAATCGAAAGCGACAATTAAATATTTTATTAAAAAATATCTTGATTCATCATGAAACATAAAAATTCTAATTCTTAAATTTTTTATTAGTCGTCTATAGTGTGGTAAGCAAAATAACATAAAATTAGAAAAAATTGGCTAACATAAATAAAATAATGTGCACAATACTGCACAGCAGTATTCCAAAGCAATACTCACTACTTCTAGAACAATAGGAATATTAGTGCACGATTTTAGAAAGATCTAATGTGTCAACAAGGTGTTTATGGGATTGAAAATTAAAATTTTTAATTGGGACAATTGTTTTTTAGCGCTGATTTGCTTGGTATTGTGCTTAACGTCTTGCTGCTTTTTTTACTAGAGACACTTTTTCACTAACAGTTCCTCTGCAGGAGGCATGAACATGATACCTCAACCTTGTCGCCGTTAAAGTGATAGTCGTGCTTTTCATCAAGTCTTTTTTATTTATAGCATTTCACACAACAACAATACGCGATTCTTTTTGCCCAAATGGAAAAGAAACGTGAAAAAACGACGAATAAGTTGTTTTTGTACTAAGCCACACTGCAAATACACATTGAGTCCAGTTTCATATATCGCACCACACTATGACAAGTTATAAACATTAACTTTAGAGTAGCCGGTTTTTATTTATTTATCTTTAGATAAATATTAGATACTGGCATTTGTATTTGGTACAAATGTTCATTTTAATGTCGTTATTTAGATTGTATTACAGATATATCAGAATTCAATTATTTACATTCAATTTGAAAACATCATAGTTTAGAAAGAATTTCTTGAATTATCACATGTTAGGTACAATTGAACATATCATAGTTTAATTGTATGGTTAATAAAATCATCATATGTTATCTCATAAAATCATACTTTAAAATGAAATTAATTGTCGCGACAACAACAATTCAATTCTTAATAAATAACTTGTTTTAAATTCATGTGTGCTACATTATTCATCATCCTCAGCGTCGTTGCTTGAGATGGTTTCGGTAACCAGTAAGTTTGCATTAAAACTATAGTACTTTTGATGGATAAGGTTCAATTCACATAATAAGTTTAGATCCTTCCACTTTGCTAAAGTTATTAGCAACGGTTCTTCATAATTTAATACAGGAATAATTTTTTTGAATGTTTCTAGATTTGCTGCTGCTGTTCGGTCTCTATTTTTCTCTTCGTTAATTAGTACTAATAACTCTTGAGGGAAATTTCAGTTCTTGTTGAAGCAAAATTAGCGGAGTAGTGTTCGAGATTTTTAATTCCTTTAACATAAAAATTTGTAAATTACTTTTGTTGAAATTTGCCATTTCACTTACCGGCACAAAATTATAAAAACCATTTTGTGCATTTCAATAACTTTGTAGAATGGTTCACTAACTTTCGGAAATCTAATCATTTTAAACCAAGTTTCTGCCTTTGCTCGATGGTTCAGTAAACTCATTCCCCTTCATGAGTGTGAACCTTTGTTAAATAACTCTGGGTGATCTCCATGAATAGAAATATATAACAATTTTATTCTTACTTTGATGGTAATCTGTTGTTTGGCCAAACTCTTATTTCTTCAAGGTGACTATTGTTTTTCACTTGCATTTCAATAAATTTTTGAATATTTACCATACTACCTCACTGGGCCCTCTTTTAGCAATGCATTCGTACCAGACGTAGCAGTGTGCTTCTTTTGTATTAAGGCGGTAAATGGTAAAATTATATGTGTTCAAATTTCTGAAATGTGAACATTTTTGCATTCGGACATGTTAATATTTTTTTGAAAGTCGCAATCTATTAATACAATTCTTCCGTGGCTACCTATTGCAGCCTTTTTTGTCGTCGTTTTTAATTTGGCGGGACTGATTTAACATTTAAGATAAAAGAATAAATTTTGGGGCAATAAATAAAATTATTATTATTAAATATTAAAATTAATATTTGAAAATTGTTTTTATTAAATGGTGAGATTGGTCCCAAAATTATTTTGGTAATTGGGCATTCGTCGATATCCATACGTTTAATGCTAAAAATATAAAAATAAAAACGAATATTTTATTTCCATATTTATGAAGTTTTGACGTCATTTTTTTCCTTCTCAAGGAACATGAATCGGAAATATGTATTTCTCATTGAAAATACTTCTGATTATACTTTTTACGGAACGAGAATCGACGCTCTGGTTATAGTTGGTTAGAAATGCTTCTATAGCCCAATTAATAATTTTAATTTGTCCATATCCAAGGACTCCCTATGAGACCCATTTGTTATTTTATTAGTTAGGACACTAAGGATTCTAACGATACCACTGAAGTTGATGCTATAGACGCTTAGAAAATAGTTATTATTGCTTTGGAATGGTGCTGTGCAGTATGTGCAAATTATTTTGTTTACCCCACTAGATGATTTACAGAAAAATTTAAGAACTTTTATGTTTTATGATGAATCAAGGTATTTTTTATTAAAATGTTTAATTGTCGCATTTTTTTTAAATATTTTAAATCGAGTTTCGCCTAAATGACTTCTTTTTCTCCAATACTAATGCAAAATCATTGTTATTGCAATTTTCTGGGGAAAATTCAGAAACAATTCACTCGCATATGGAAATGCTGTTTTCACGAAATATAGCTCCTTATAGTTTGATTTTGTTTCTGAGATTCATCGGACATTACTGTCCAGTAGTGATAATGTCACCTGTAACAGTCAAGTTTATTTGCTCGTTCAACACCCAAGATTATAAGAGGAAAATTATCTATTTCCAGGTGGCTTAATCTACATTTTAGCGCAAGCTGCTATTATAAATGAAGCATTTCCGCGGGCCTGCCACCAAGATTACAGATGTTTGATCTGTGTTGGATGCTGTCCTGTAATGAATTACAATCAACGCCACCGGTAACCCAATTCAAATGATAAGACACTAATTAGTATCTAAAGTCAAAGTCGGACCTGAAGTTCCTGTGAATTAATATGGCAAAAATCAAGACAACACAATTTCTAAACTACTTGTCCGCTGGGTGCTTATAATTTCTGGAAATCTGCATTAGGTTCCTCCGATAATTCGGAATATACAGATCAAATTTGTTAATTATCACTAGCTACTATACTTTCTCATGGTTTAGTTTATTTTAAAGCATCTACATACTTCGGCAATTTTGTAGATAACATTCGTGCTAGGTCTATTGCGTCAGAAAAATCTGCACAGTATGTTTTACATCAACTAGTTATGGAGCAGCATGATTCGTAAGCAATACAGGAAGACCTTTAGGACATTTTCGTCGGATACCGTAGCACATTCTTTTAACACACTTATATGTTTTCAATGAAACAATCAATATCGTTTCTACATGATCATTAAAACATGCAGAAGACTTAATAAAATTTCCAGAAATAGGTTTTCTTCCACTTAAACTGATCATCTGACATTGTTATCACTTCGTTGTCCGACGGCGATAATCCAGTTTCTACGAAAAATGTGAATATGAAATCCAAAATGCCAAATTTTGTCAGATGGCTTGGTTTGCTTTAGTAAAAATGTGAAATTTGCGTGATAAATATTATTAAATATGACGAATTGAAATACCATAATGTATTCATGGCCCGCTGTTAAATGGTGTTGATGAAGGTGATGAAACTCTTTTTCAATAATATCGCAGACGCTTGAAAATCTCGCTGAAGCGACAGAGTTATTGTATGTAGATACAAAACATCTGTTAAAGTAAATTTGGATGAATGGTTTACCACCGACAACAAAAAGCATTATCACTGCTTTTAATCAGTACGTTTTTTTGAACTTGGTAAGTAAAATGGATAAAATTCATAAAGTCGAACGTTCGCAAGCTGTAACAGAGGCTAAAAAGATTTCAAGTACCTCTCTAATTTCAACAATCGAGCGGTTAATCAACAAAAAGTTTGTACAGTTGTCGATCGCTTCAACTTCCGAAATGTTTAATAAGGGCAGACAGCTATTCCGAAATAAACATAATCTAACTAGATATGTCAATTCACCTCATCGAAACCGATGTAAATCAAATCGTACTCATAGTAATAGCACGGTACCTGTGTTGCTATTACCATTTTAAATTTGGCGCAAAATCTAAAAATTGTAAAAACAAGCAACCCCAAAAAACTAGTTTCGTCCATTGTTTACAAGACAAATAACTTGTTACTACAACATGCGGTAACTTGTTATCACACCATGTATTCATATGGTGTAAGGAAACTAAATTTATATTTTTAATCGATACAGTCACTATCGTATCGGTAGTGCCTTTCAAATATTTCCCTTATGCTCATGGTATCGAAAACTAAGATTACTGTTAAGGCGCGGCTAACGGATTCCAGATTTATACATACTGTTCCGTAATTGCGAAAACATCAACTGTTAAAGGCATCGCTCGATATCCCGAGACATTAAAAAATAAATTTAGAGTGAAACACTGCAATATAGAAAATAAATTTGAAGTGTTGCTCAAGTATTACCCGAGTCCTACTGCGTCAATTAACTACAGTGCTCCTCATTGCATCTCGTTAAAAAGGAAGAAACCAATAATTGGGACCCAATCCCGCACATCAACAAATTTGTAGTGAAACTAAATTGTAATACTGTGTTCTCCAAAATCGACCTTATAGAACAGACAGCATCTTATACACGTTGCGTAGGATGGCATTCTTAAGACGGCCGTTAACTACACCATTCGGACACTTCGAATTTCGAAGAATGCAGTTCGGTCTAAAGAATGTGGGCCAGTTATTCCAAAGATTTATTGATGCGACTTAGATTTTTGATTTTGTCTCCGCGTATATTGATGATATTTTGGTAGCCAGCCGTAACGAAGATCTAAGTTATTTAAAACAAGCGTTTCAACGTTTATAATATTTCGATCTTAAAATCAAAGTTTCGAAATGTGAATTGGGAAAGCAAACCATAAAATTGTTATCTCACATTTTTTTTTAAACATAAAATAGTGCCTACTATCAAGTGGATGCAATAGATGCTCTTCAATCACCGAAATCTATCAAAGAAATTCAATTTTTTTAGTATGATAAATTACTATCACCGATTTATCCCCAACATTACTGAGATTCTGACTTCTATTTTATTTGTCGGATGATTGTGATGGCGCATTTGAAAGAGCATAATCTTTTATCTTCAGTTACTCTGGTGGCTCACCCGATTAGTGATGCAAATCTAAGTATAACAACAGATAGGGCTATTGTAGCAGTGACACGCTGGAATGGATGTCGAAAAACTTATTACTGATGAAGAGAATGATGATGAACTGAAATTATCAGTTGTGTATAAAGCATTCAGTTAAATTACAGCATTGTAAAATCAATATGGTAGATTTGTAGTAGATGCTCTTTTTATTTGAATCAATTTATTCTGTGTATATTCTTTATTATGTTTGTATTTTATAATTATTAGTATTTCTTTTATTATTATTATTTCATAATTTATTATGCAAAAGTTTGAATTATTTATTTCATTCCTAATTTTAGTTGTGCCACCTGACGCCAGATTTCAAATTGTTCTTTTTTTTTATTGTTTTATTTCTGAAGGTTGCCACCTTGATGTATAATGATATACACTGGCCTGGGATTATATCATATTTTCTTTTTACTTCATATTTTAGTTTTATTTTAGTATTTAATAATTTTATTAATTATTTATTTCATGCTCAAATAAATAAAATACGTAAATATTAAGAGGGTATTCTGATCTAGAGGCATACATTTTGGGCGTTTTCGATACAAAAAAAAAAAAATTTTACCATTCTCTTTTTTTCAACTGATTGATATTAATTATGATTTTAATTGATACTTTGAGAATATATAAAAAAAATTAAAAACAAAAAAATTAAAATTATATAAGTTATAAGGTGGTAAATTTGTGGGTAAAAAAAGGGGTGTGATCTGAAACAAATTTTAAAAAAAGATTCGTAATTAGTATGGGTGTCGTTATAGCGGCTAGTGGTCGCAAATAGTTGAGTTTTCAAAAAACGACCTTTTTTTGCAGTTATTCTTACAAATAAAATGGAAAACCCGTTTTTAGAGTTTTGATAAAGTCCAAATATTGAAATGCTGAAAAATGGGAAACCATGAAATCAATTGGGACATATTAAACTACCTTTACGAATACCAGATATTTTCGAGAAATACGGAAAACCCGAAAGAAAACTACGGGTAATACAATAAATGGTTGGATCAAAAAATGGAGAGATTTTTTAACTTCGGGGGCTGCATGTTTAGTTGTTACAAGTTATTTTGTTGTTGTATTGGTTCACTAGTCCCTGAGTAGCATATCATTTCTAGCTATATTGGATACTTAGGCTGCGGTCGAATTCTCGAGTAAATCCGCAAAATTCGGTAAATGCATTTACCTTTTTTTGCTGGAGAGTAAGGGAAATAAAAAAAGGTAAATCTTTTACGTTTAGGTACTTTATTCTTTATTGTTATAAGAATTGAACGAGTAAAAAATAGAAAAAAATGCGTAATTTAACAGAAAACGAACATTAAAAATCTAAATTTACCGCAGTAAATGATTTACCCGAGAATTCGACCGCAGCCTTAGTATATTAATGGCTGTCGAAAAGCTTCTCAGCGATTTAGTTTTTGGAAGAGAAATAAGTTGCATGCCATGGCCGGCGAATACGGAGGCTGAGACGTCATAACGGTGTCGCTTATAGCCAAAAATTTACGAACAAGCAGAGAAGTGTAACTTCAAGGTAATAGTCCTTATTGTTACTGCCTGGTAGGAAGAACTCTTGGTATACTATGCCATTGAAACAGAAGCTCACTGTTGAGCAGTTAAGGTACCAAATTTCAATGGAATGATCAGAATTCAACAAATATTCCGAGGCACTGCTAATTATATTTTGGCGCAAACATACATAAAACCATAAATAAAAAAATTAGATTTGTCAAAAAGAAATTTGTTTTTTAAATAAATAACCAATCCTGGCCTTTTCTACAGTTCCAATACCACATGGAAATCGCACGTTTGTTATTAGATTTTAGTGAAATTTTATATCCAAGTTATTCAGCTGATTTTTTAAGGGGTTCCTAATATAATGTTTAATTATTCAGGTTCTGAAGAATTTCCTTGGGTCATTAGGGGTCTGATTTTTTAAATTAAATAAAAGCCAAATTCAAGGAATGTTGCGGGACACATTAATTTATTATGGTTGGTATAGCTTTAATCAAAAAATTGCTTAACCAAATGTATTTTTTTTCCTAAACCAATTGTAGCGGTGCACTTCTGTGGATTGATTTTAATAAAAATTTACTTCAGAGATTTCAGATGTACAATTGATTTTTTAAAAATTGTTTATCGATGATTCCTCCGGCCACGTCATCTGAGATCTGGGGACGGATTTCTTATTTAAATCTTTGCTGAACTTCAAGAAATATTGCGGACCACTTCCAATGATACTGAGCCAATTCAGACTTTCTTCTGAGTCTCCAGCATCAAATGGGACAAGCATATTTGTTGACGGATTTTAGTGAAAATGGATGTCGGAAATATGTTATAAATATTATAAATAGTTCCTATCAATAAAAAACTAGATTTGCCAATTTTGGTTTTCCATACTCCAATCCAAACAATCTTGTCCTCCTCCAACACCAATTGGAAAACATACATTTGTCGATGAACTTTTTTTTTTGTATGACTGGAATTTAATTTCTTAAATAAAATATTTAAATTGTATGGACATTTTTATTTTTTTGGTCACTCCTCTGAGTTTTTGAAGATCTAATCAAAATATCAGAGAAATACGAGCGAGGATGCACTGTATCACACCCGGTAATGCCTGATCAATGCTTAACGGACCAGCAAATGTATAAATAATGGGCGATTTATACATCCACAAATAATAAGGCAAAAAATCCCGCACTTCAAAACAAATTATTTATTTCAAACAATATTATAACTTAGTTATATAAAGAGATACTTAATTTGTTTAAAGTTGGGTTGGTCAACAGGTGTTCGGTTGGTAATTGGAATAGGAATATTTATTGGTTTTACGTCCAACCAGTGAACACGATTAGTTTACAGACTGAATTTCACTGCACTTGGTGAGGACTAAAATTAATTAAGTTATGAATACGATAAAATATGCGTACGAATAAATAACAGACTGGAATTCACTGCACTTGGTAGTAACGGACAAAACATATATATGTGATGCGATTAAATAATCGGCTGGGATTCACTGTACTTGGTAAGAACGGAACAAAGTATGTACATGTGAACACAATAAATATGCGGCTTGATTTCACTGTGCCTGGAAACAACGAAACAAAATATGAACATGTCAATGCGATCAATTAACCGACTGCCAAATGTAATGTTATGCATGCGTGCACACGGTTAATTAATCGACTTGTGTTCACTTCACTTATACGGATAACGGAATAAATAAATTATGATGCAATAAAATAAAATTAACTTATTGACTAAAATGGGATATGGAACAAAAAACAGCTTACCTGAATTAGTACCGGTTTGTTGATTATTCAAATCTCCGTTGGTTAATGATTTCCTGACTGCGACTGGATGTGAATACTACGGTTGATATAGACTTGCGCACTGGTTGGTACATGATTCAAATTAATCCAAATAAATTGATGCGTTGGATCGCAACCGGTTAATAACAGTGATTGCTTACAACCACTGGTTGTAATAATGATAATACGCAGGTTTGTTAATCGGTATACAATCCAATAAAATTGATTAGTTAGGCTGCATCCGGCTCGAAGGACATAACGGGGACCGCATCCGGCCCGAGGAGATTTGGAACTCGTATGAAGACCTACAATTCAGAATCGTTATACTTCATCTACTGCAACTTACTTATCCATTTATTTTATGATGTCATTTATCGTATAACAGAATTTAGCGTTGATTAATCGTTGTGAGTTTCTATTTTTACAGACGAATATTATAAAAATAATTAGGAACCAAACAGCCAACTCCGAGATAATAAAATGTATCTTAAGTTATTATATTCGTCTTTTCCTGACTGATCCTTAATATTACAAATAAAAATTGTTTACGGAATTAGGGGCACGCAAAACAAGCAATTGTTTAAAAAAATAATTTTATGGGGCATGCAAAACGAGTTTGGTTTTGTCTCCGCACATCAGATGTCATTACCGTCGTGATAAAGGTTACAATAATGTTTAACGTTTAATTTTAGGCTACGAAGTTCGAACGCGTCGCTAAACGACTTATAAACATTTTAAAATATAAAAATTCTTTTATTTCATACTATACCGAAAATCAATGTTTACGTGATTGATTTCAGTCCGGGAAATGAATCATTACGTCAGAGAACAAAAGTGTCCGGAAAACGAGCTATTACAGTAGAGTAGACTGTACAACCAAACAAAAAAAAAATAACTAGGGTAACTTGATAATTTGAAAACCATTTGGATTGATTTTCTCTAAATTTCAAACTCATGTTTTTACTTTAAAATTTAATTTTAAATGAAAAAATCGAATTTATACGTCCCATATAGTATGAAATAAAACGTTGTACGTTACACGTACGTTAAATGATCGTTACAGTACTCGTTCAAAATAAACGTCGAACTCGTACTGTAACAACTCATTTACCGCCCTTGTGACGTAAATAACTATTGTGTTATTAAATTCACAATACAGTTTCGATACAAAACACTAACACTATTTGACATTCTAACCTTTACCGAGGGTGCTGCATTTAAAAACAGCGGCGAATATTGTCATTGGCACGCTAATAATCAACTATAGGCGAACACTGTTATAGCACTTACTATAGAGAGAAAACGGAAAAATTTGTTTTCGCAAAATGGCGGCTGTCTAAAAAAACGCATTTTTCGATTATTTATTTCATAATTTTTAATTTAAATTGTCAAAATATAATATTGAAACAATTCTAGTAGGGATGATATACAGTTATATATTGAAGGTTGGTTCACAATTTGAAGTAAATCGGTTAAATAGAACTTGAGATATCACGTCAACCGCAGTTTTTTTACTCACAGCTTTACCAGCCTATAACTTATTTCATGACAGATACCATCTTCAACGAGTTTCTTGTAATTTTTCATCTGCGATATCCCGTTCCGCACTTTATCTTATGAATGAGGAGTATCATCTCAACATTGATTTCGCGTTGAAGTAAGAAAGATTGTTTGTTCGGAAAGTGGTGTTCTAAGTAAGGAGAAATAATTCCCCTACACTTCGAGGATGGTTTTATGGTCCATTTTTAATTCACTGGATTCGTTGCGAATAGTGCTCCGACGGTAATAAAGTTCGTAGCTATTTGTTATGTACGTGCAATAAAGTCCGTAGTTATTCGAGCCTGTTGCTCATGTCATTCTTGTTTATTCCACATGCAATTGAGATTGTATTTCTTTACGATATACATTTTAGTTCTTTACGTTCTATTAGATTTCGTTGGAATGTGTATTCTTCCTCCCGAATAGCACCAAGACAATTTTGGCCTGTGGTGTACTTTAAGGCATCGGTTACCGCCGTTTTGCTGAAGTGGGACATCATCCGATCTTGCACGGAGTTTGGAAGTATTTTGTTTTCTAAGATTCCTAACACAATAACCCAGAACCTAACATTCGGGCGAATTTATTATATGTACAAGGAAAAACTCATTCAAAACAAATATTTGAACTTAATGCTAAATTTAAAAAAAAAAAGTTAAATAGACAAAATTTAACAAGATTGAAACGATTTGGGCTTTCACAAAGCCAATCTCCATGTCTAAGAAACTATTGAAATAGCGATTATTCGAAAAAAGTGAAATAGTGAGTCTTATGGATGTCTAAGAAAATCGATTTCTCGAAACTTTCTCCTATCGGCAAGCTTGTCAATACGATTTCCTGATAGGCCTATATGTGTACTATAATTAAGTGCAGAAGCTAAAATTTCATGTAGGGTTTACCTATTGAAATAACGATTATTGGATCTTGAAAAATTGGATCTTATGCATGCCTAAGAAAATCGGTATCTCAAAACTTTCTTTTATCGGCAAACATGTCGCTATAATTTTCTGAATTTTTTATGTGCGAACTTTAATCATGATGAACCACTAAAATTTCATATTGGTTTTACCTATTGAAATAACCATTTTTCCAAAACTACGTAATGAAAATTCTGGGTTGGGTATACGAAATCTCTCATTACAAAAATTCTTAATTACAAAATCTCCTAATTATAAAATCTCCTAATTACAAAATCTCGCATAAAATTTTCCCCGTAAATATATGAAATCGCGCGATTTCATATTTACGGGGAAAATTGTATGCGAGGTTTTGTAATTAGTAGAAAAGCGTGTGTATGTGTGTGTGTGTGTGTGTGTGTGTGGTTTTTTTTTTTTTTTTTTTTTTTAACGGTGGTGGGGAATCTTTCAAAGACCTCCCATATTAAACATATGGGCATGTGTCGGATTTCCACCGACTAAACCCCACCACCGGTACTCTATGCCGCTCGGCCCCATGGAACCACCGTCAGGTATTACTTCATGAGGCAAGCTCAGCTTACGCTGCCCCTATTCGGCTAAAGTTAGTTGTTCGCTCTCCTCGCACTTCCGTCTCTTTCGAGGCGTCTCAATTCAGTCGCAATTTTCACAACTGCTCCGCTCACGGCCTCCCAGCCATCTCATGAATCCAACATATATTCTACTATATTATCCGGCGTTAGAAGGGCACCAATGTTTTCCCTTTCCACTCTGAATCGTGGACACTCAAACAGCACATGTTCAGCGGTCTCCAAGATGCCCGCACACATTGGACAATCGGGTGAATCATCGCACTTGAACCTGTGAAGGTACGCTCTAAAGCAGCCATGTCCCGTAAGGAACTGCGTTAGGTAGTAGTTTACCTCGCCGTGGCGTCTGTTCAACCAGGTTTCCACTACTGGAATCAGGCGATAGGTCCACCGCCCTTTGGTTGAGTCGCTCCATTTTCTCTGCCACTCAGAAACGGTTTCACTCCGCGCTCTCTTGCGGTTATCTTCTCGCGTTCCTTGATCACGTCGTTGGTACGTGGATTGCCTTTCCTTTGCCAAAAGGTATACAGGGGGCATTCCTGCAAGGACACAAGCAGCGTCGTCCGACACAGTTCTGAAGGCACATATTACTCGCAATGTTGTCAATCTCTGTACAGTCGCCATCTTTTTCCTGTACGTCTCCTTCTCCATTGAGTTCGCTCAGATTGGTGAGCCATACATTAAAATGGATGTCACAACAAGCAAGCAAGGCCCTTCTGCTTTGACGTGCCCCTCTCATGTTCGGCATTATTCTAGCCAATGCAGCGCTAACTCTACCCGCCTTCTCACTCGCTGCAGCGATCTGCTCCTTGTACGAAAGTCTGGAGTCTATCACTACTCCCAGGTACCTAATACTTGGCTGTGAAAGTATTTCTTGTGCCCCAACCTCCAGAGTTATGTTTTCCATTACTTTCCTACTAGAAATGAGAACTGCCTCTCTCTTATGTTCAGCCAACTGCAGGCCAACGGACGTTAACCATTGCTGGACGAGTCGGACCGTTCTGTTGCAAATTTCGACGATCTCCTCTCTGAATTTTGCTGTGACCACTATTGCAATATCGTCCTCAAAACCAACCACTCTTGCTTCACTTGGAAGGGGGAGTCGAAGGACGCCATCGTACATTACGTTCCAAAGTGTGGGACCTAATACTGACCCTTGGGGTACTCCACCAGTTACTGGGTATGTGCTTCCACCCTCATCGGTATCGTACTTCAATACCCTTTGCGTGAAGTAACTTACAACCATTCTCAGTAGGTATTTTGGCACCTCCATCCGAGTTACTGCCCCCAGAATGCAGCTCCAGTTAGCAGTGTTGAAGGCATTTTTCACATCCAGTGTTACTATGGCACAATATTTTTTGCCACCTCGCAACCATCTATAACCAGATACTGCCTCTTGCGCCATGCCTACCACATACCTAATCGCATCCAATGTGGAGCGAGCCTTGCGGAAACCAAATTGGTGTTCTGATAGATCGCCTGCTCTAGCAATGGCGTGGTGAAGCCGATCGCACATGATTCTCTCCAGAATCTTACCAGCCGTGTCCAATAGGCAGATCGGGCGATAGGAAGATGGTTCTCCAGATGTTTTGTTTCCTTTTGGAAGTAGAATTAATTTCTGTTCCTTCCATTTCCGCGGGAATATCCCTTCCCTCAAACACCCATCATACACTTCGGTAAATGCATTTGTGTATGCCCTAATTGCAGACTTCAGTGCCACGTTCGGTACGTTGTCTGGACCGGGAGCTTTATTGTTCCCTACTCTGGTGCACGCTAATAGGACTTCCTCCGCTGTCACTGGAGGAACGTAATCCGCCTCATCGCATATTACTTCCAACGCATTTCCAGCTTGTTGCGGAAACAATTCCTTAATTATGCCACCTAATATCGACGCGCATGTGGGGGATTTAGAATATCTATTCCCAAACTTTTTCATGACCATTTTGTAGGGTCTTCCCCAAGGATCCCGATCGACTTCCTCGCACAGATCAAGAAAACACGTACGCTTGCTTTTTTTATGGCTCGCTTTAGATCCGACCTTGCTTCACGATACCTTTCCCACAGAGCCGGATTTTCGTGTTGCCTAACTCGCTGATACTGCCTCCTTGCTCCGAGACATCTTCTCCGCAGCTCCGCAATCTCTTCGTTCCACCAGTACACAGGTTTCCTGCGGTTATTTACTATCCTTCTAGGCATTGCTGCATCACACGCTCTAGTAACATAGCCCATGAGTTGGTCGGCTTTGTTTTCAGCGGTACCGGTCAGCACCATCTGTTCCATCATAAGGATGAAGACCTTCTCATCGAACGCATTCGATCTCCAACCAGCAGGTTTCCTGCTACGTGAAGTTGATATCCGCCATGGGATCCGGTTCTGTAGCTCGAACACAATGGCTCTATGGTCACTGTGTGTGTAACAGTCACTTACGTTCCATACCAATCTGTTTGCCAGACTGTCACTTACAAACGTGATATCTATTACTGAGCTAGCGTTGCCCCTACAGAAAGTTGGAGTACCTCCCGTGTTGCCCAGTCTCAATGGAAGACTTGCAAAAGCCTCCAGTAGGGCAGTACCTCTATCGTTGGTTTCTCGACTTCCCCATTCAACAGCCCATGAATTAAAATCGCCAGCTATTATTAGTGGACCTCTATCCCGAACCTCAATCGTAAGCCGATCGAGGAATGCTTTGAATTCTTCAATCGACGCACTAGGGGGAGCGTAACAGCTGTATACGTGGATTCCATTGACTTTTGCTCTAACAAATCCACACTCCGCACCATTATTCGCTTCTTGGAAGCAAAATCTGTCACAAGTCCAAATAGCAGCACGATTCGATGCATCAGAAACCCATATACAGTTATCGGGCATGTTCCTATATTGTTCGCTTATGATCGCGACATCCGCCTCTACCTCGACTACCATCTGCTGCAAGAGGTCCTGCGCAGCTTCACAGTGGTTGAGATTTATTTGTACTACTCTCATGAATGCTTCCTTTGCAACGCCTCCTAGTATGCTGGGCATTTAAAGCTTCCAATCGCGTGTTTATTATTCGCGCCACTGTGTGTGTGTGTGTGTGTGTGTGTGTGTGTGTGTGTGTGTGTGTGTGTGTGTTTTTTATTTTTATTTTTTATTTTTATTTTTTATTTTTTTTAAAGAAGGTGGAAATCCATCATGGATGATGTAGGGGATAACATAGCTATCCACCACAACGGTGTGAGACTCCTACTCACTAAAACCACCTCCTGCAACCTTCCCCCCGGAACAACCGCTAGGTATTACTTCGAAAGGGAAGGAGTCTGTACTAACTGTACGATCACATCTCCCGCTCAACTGTAGGGTACGAGTTACCTTGCTTGGCGACGATGGCGTTCCAACCGTCGCAACTCCCTAATCGTTGTTGTTGCAAAATTTGCTACAGCATTCCATGCTTCTGGGGATGCCAGCATCGCTTCTACTTTGTTCTCTGGAGTAATATCAAATTGATCGAGGACTCCAGCAAGCACTTCTCTATCTCCCTGGAACCGTGGACATACAAAAAACACGTGTTCAGCATCTTCCGCGGAATCTCTACACGATGGACAGCACGGTGAATCGTCATGCCCGAAACGATTAAGGTATGACCGAAAGCATCCGTGACCTGTTAAGAGCTGTGTTAGATAAAAGCCAACCTCGCCATGCTTACGGTTTATCCAAGGGCCTATTTCAGGAATTAGACGTCGTGTCCAATGGCCCTTCTCCGAACGGTTCCAGCGCTGTTGCCAATCAGAAAGAATATCCCCGCTGACCGTTCTTGTGTTGTTTGCTCGTACCATTGATCTATTTGGTGTACCTCCATGGCTATTATTGTATGACTTTTGCCGTTCCGCTGCCGCAGCAGATCAATTGGGCACATTCCTGCAATGACGCAGGCTGCTTCGTCCGACAGAGTTCTAAACGCACTAATCACTCTAAGTGCGCAGCTACGATATACTGAGTTAGAACTACGACGATAAGATGGCACCTGCAGCGCTTGAGCCCATATAGGGGACGCATAGAGCATTATGGATGTTACGACACCGACTAATAATCTTCGTCGTCCTTGACTTGGCCCGCCGACATTCCACATTAGTGTTCACAGTGTATGTGTGTGTGTGTGTGTGTGTGTGTGTGTGTGTGTGTGTGTGTGTGGGTGTGTGTGTATGTGTGTGTGTGTGTGTGTGTGGGTGTGTGTGTATGTGTGTGTGTGTGTGTGTGTGTGTGTGTGTGTGTGTGTGTGTGTGTGTGTGTGTGTGTGTGTGTGTGTGTGTGTGTGTGTGTGTGTGTGTGTGTGTGTGTGTGTGTGTGTGTGTGCGTATGTGTGGGTGTGTTGGGTGTATGTTTCTTTTGTTTTTTTTAAGGATCTATGGAAAAAATTTATGAGCAACCAGGGAGTGTGAGACTCCTCCATTCGACTATCCAATAAAATATCCTAGACTCTCGCCACTGTATCCCTTGTCCTCCTTGTACCACCGTTAGGTATTTCATCAGTAGGCAGATTTAGCTTACGCTGTTACTCCTGTATGTTTCTAAGGTTCGACTCGAGCACCCGTAGGCGCTTCATTACAGTGGCGCCGAAGTCTCTAACCGAGCTCCAATTACCTTCCAACTCCAGCATGAGCTTAACACAATTGTCCGGGCTTACTTGCACTTGCAGCTTTTCATACATTTACTGCCTCGGATCGTCGAATCTGGGACAATGAAAAAATACGTGCTCAACGTCTTCAGCCAACCCATCAAGGGCATTCCGAACTGTTTTCAATTTTATATCTGCACAAATACGCTCGAAAGCATCCGTGGGCTATAAGGAACTAGGTGAGATAAAAGTCGACTTCCCCGTGACTACAGTCAATCCACATCTTTAAAACTGGTATTAGCAGATGCGATCAACGGCCTTGTGTTGGGTGTATGTATGTGTGTGGTTTTAGGAGATTTTGTAATTAGGAGATTTTATAATTTAGTGATTTTGTAATTAGGAGATTTTGTAATCAGAAAATTTAAGATTTTGTAGCTGAGATTATGAAATGAGGGATTACGTACCGATCCCGAAAATTCTGTTTAAACGTCTTTAAATTTAATTTCACTGGACGAGATATGCCTCTTAATAATGTATGCTTCTCATCCTTACACGGAACAAAATATCTTACTTCGGCTGTTTTGTATGATTCTGCGGGCTTTCTACTCAAAAATACAAACGACGTTTGTATAGACCCTCCAGTAGGAATACGAATTTTTCAGTCTGGAGGAACTTAAAAGTTTTCATCAAAAAAACTTAAAAACTCATCAAAACTTAACTTCTGCTTATTCGTTACCAATGCAACGCGATAGCTACAATTGTGGTCCCCGCTAATTATCTATGCTATATAGATTCAATTTCAAATAACGAATACAGGCCTAAAATTCATTCGAAAATTGAATCCGAATATTTAAATGACCTCAACGATTACCGAAATGAGCTTAATTGCGAAAAATAGCTTGAGCGTTATGAATCATTGTTTAATTTGTTTTCAAATTATAGTTGAAACTGACCACACCATAAAATGCGGGCAATATACAAGGCAATCTTACCAGCATTGCAATATATGTACATGCAATAATTGCATTACACACAATCGAGTTGTGTGTAAAACATCATACGTGATATAAAATCATAATCTACACGAGATGATCCTGTTTTTGCAAAACATGATGGATTTATGGGAGTAAGCCAAGAAAAAAAATTAAACAGAATTTTCTATAGATTGCTCAATCATAATGCTAACACTCTGTCTGAAAAATACTCAGTCTATTGTCAGTAAAAAAATAACTGAGTTAAAATTTTTCAAACTTTTTGGTATAAAATCGCATCAGAAATATTGAAAAAATTCAACTTTTAATTGTTGCCTAAAGTAATTGATATAAATAGATATAAAGAGTTCGATTCAAGAAAATGAAACAGTTTTGTCAAAAATAAGGATTTGTTAAGCCAAATTTTCAGTGTGATATACCATTATCATAAGGCTTTCGATAAAACATATAACAATATGATAAACCATAACACAAACAAAACCAAGGGAAACAATTGTTATGCTGAGCCAAAACCAATACAAATGTCCGTACAATACACACATAGGCCTATCAGGAAATCATAGTGACATGTTTGCCGATAGAACAAAGTTTTGAAATAACGATTTTCTTAGACATGCATAAGATTCAATATTTCACTTTTTCGAATAATCGTTATTTCAATAGGTACACCATAGAATATCAAGGCCAGATATTGCTCAATGAAAGAAAATTTTGAATTGTCGGTATTATTATACAATACACGCTGCGCCATTGAAATGTTCGGTTTGAATTTTTAAAGTAAATTTTGGAAATACCACCATTTGCTTCAAAAGTAGATGGCAAAAATGATAGATTCTGATTATCAAAACAATTTTTACACTATTCCGAATATATTCAAATAAAAAGAACGGTAATCCGACATTTTAGACCTACATAACGTCGGATAAGGAATATTACCGCCCTACCTCGTAACAATTTGGTAGGTCTTTACAGTGTTTTTAACAAAGTTTTTTCAATTGAAAAATAGTTTTTTGTTGACAATGGTAATTTTTATTCAAAATAAGAATTAACAGAAATAAAATAATTCATCTCAACCAAAATATTTTGAGAGAAATTGAACTTTTTAAAATCAATGATTAATAACCCAGCCCTTGGCTTTTATGATGGCCTTAAACCTGATCAGCATTGAATTCTAAAGTTTGATTAAATAATATATTGTTATTTCTTCAAACCAGACTTTTTCTATAAGTTTTTCCGCTCTTTGCCACTTTTCAGCTTGTAATTTGTAATCTTCTTTCCCATGAAGGACCAAATATTTTCAACAATATTGAGGTCAGGACTATTTCCTGTCCAGGATAACGACTCAATCACCAAGCTATTTTTAAATTAGGCTACCTAAACAAAATAGACATTAAAATTAAGCATTCTTACTTCACAAATAACATCAATAACTCACGGAGAGTAATCGTCCTGGAAGTGTGGAATACCGATGTTACAAAATTAATAAATAATCAATAATTTAAAAATTATTTTATTTAAATGTCAAACAAATACCGATGTATTGAGTCGGGTCCTCAATAGTAACGATTCAGGTTTCGATAATTTTTTTATATTTTCCTCCGCTTTCTGAACTACCCAGATGGCATAGTGATCAAACACCAAAGGCTGTTATGGCTCTCCAGGCCATAACATATGGTGAATTTTTCACTGTCGGCGAAATACATTCTGTTAAATACCGTTTGCCTTTTCGTCGCCGAACCCTTGTCCTTACATCGGGTCCAAAGATATTGAATTTGGATTTATCCGAGAATATGAACCAACGCCAGTCCCTGGGCATTCAGTTTTTTCATTCTATTGCGAATTTGAGGCTTGCAGCTGCCATTTTTGCTGCCAGTAATGATTTTCTCGCAGGTCGACAAGCATATAAACCAAGTTCCTTTTAATAGTATGAACTGAAAAGTGTCGGTTGTTGCTATTAGAAGCTAACTTCTCAGCTCCAAAGCCGTAGCAAACCTTTGCTTAAGATCTAAATATCTGAAATTCGATTTGTTGAAACAGAAGTTCTCCTCTTTGCATAAGAGCCAAATTATCGTTTGATTTTCGGAATAGCGCCTTAAAAACTTTCTAATTGCTGTTTGGCTACACTAAATTACTCTTGCTGTGAATGTGTGTACTTTTTGCCTTTGCTTGCAAAATTTTGGCTTTTTCGTTAGCATTTAATTTAGAGCGACACTTTGTAAAATTAACTCTTTGACTACTTAATTGAAACCGAACGAATATTTCACCCTTAGTTTGGTTTTAAATACCTAATAAGGCGTGAAATATGCTGAAAAAAAAAAAAACAAAAAAAAAAATAGGGAATGAGGTAAAATCTAGGAGAGAATTGCATGAAATAGTAAATAATCGAAATCGAACATTTCAATGGCGCAGGGTGTACATGGACAGTATTAAATTTTTAATTTGTCAAACATTGTCGATTAATTACGTTAACGCGTTGTTTCGTTATTAAGGGGGGAACCTCCTCCAGACAACTGGTTTATCAATAATTTTTTAATTGACGTTTAAATGAATACAAACAAATTTTTTTCTGAGTGAGAAAAAAACAAAATGGCGGCGCTAGAGGTGCTCGAACTAGGGTACTAGAGTTTGCGCCGTGGAACGCCCAGGTCCTTGTAGTTAACTAAAATCAACGAAACAAATTTTTTTTATTAAAATAATTCATTCTGCTTTGCATGAACCTAAAAGTTGCAAAAAAAAATAAAATTAAAAATTAGAGGACAAAAAGAAAAAAAAACACGTTTCTTTATAAACAATTCGTTAAAACCAATATTTGTTTAAACAATTTATACGAAATTTTAGGTTTGTGCAAAGGCCGATAAGCTAAAGAATATGTGTACAAAAGTTCAAGTTGATTGGTCCATTACTTTCTGAGTTACATTCCACGGCGCGCAAAAAAACACGTTTTGAGAAAAACTCGATTGAAGTTTTCGTTCTTGAAGAGAACGCATTACTTTGCATCACTTCGGTGACTTCCTAGGGTTCTTTAGGACTTTCTGTTGGGCTTGAATTTTTGGAAATATATTCTTCAGATACTAAATGAATTTTTACAGTAAAAAAAAAAAATGCAAAAAAATTAATATCTGGAGGAGGTTTCCCCCCTTAAGCTTCAGTGGATCGGCTTTGTGAAAGCCCAAATTGGTTAAATCTTGATAAATTGTGTCTATTTGGATTTTTTTAAATTTAGCATTAAGTTCAAATATTTGATTTGAATTAATTTTTCCTTGTATAAATCTAATAAATTCGCCCGAATGTTTGCTTTATTATACACATGCACAAACGCATTTTTGTTGTTGTTGTAAAATCTAATATTAATTTAGAATAAATTTTATACGCTTCTATATTTTTACTCGTTAGGTTTTTCATGAAATCTGAACTTTGGAAAGATTAAGTTAAATTTTTTATTTTTTAAATATGACAAACCGATTGGTTGGAAATTCTATTAGGAATTATTTAACCAGGCAATAAACATAACTAATCTATTGTTAAAAAATTTTGAAAAAATCACAACATCATCATTAATTTTTACTATTTTGTCATTCGCACAATAACTTCGAAATCCCAATATATGTATAGCTCCTTAGATAATAATAAACATTTATTGAAAAAATATTTTTGAAGAATCACAAACATATGTATTCGTATGTATATATGTATAGTTTGTTCAACACTAAATTCATAACTTTCAAAAAAAAAAAAAAATCTGATACAACTCACAGCATCACACACAAAAAATACATACCAACAGCAATGTACATAAAAACATTCATATGTTTCACCATATATAAAAATGATGATAATAATAATGTTTCATCTATACTTGAGAATGTCACACACACGATATTAATTCAATAGTACTCGTGCATGAAATTTTCAGTTTTTTTTTCCACATTAAGTGACAAACATGTTATAGTATGTAATGTACGAGTATGTATGTATATGTACATCCATAAAAAAAAATGTAAACGATAAAAAATATCCGTAAAGTTTTCTTTCGGTTTTTTTATCTCATTTTGGTTTTTCGTCACATTGAAATAACTTTACAAAAAAAAAATTTGCAAATCTCTCTTAATATGAAAAATTTGTGTTTATTAATTTATCGGAAAAATTAGATAAAACCATTTGTTTGCCATTTAATTTTTACACATTATTAACTATTTGATCAATTTTCCAATCAATTAACTTTAGATATTTGTAATTACAAGAGTATCGACTAAAGATTCATGATATTACCCACATGCTGCTTAGTACACACTTAATAAATTGAGCTTGTATAAAAAAAATGCTTCACATAAAATTTACTTAGTTTTTAGGTAGATTTAAAATGCGTAACAAAGCTAACCTCCAATTGACTTTCGACTAAAAATGAATTAAGCATGAATTTTTTGCTAAAACGCCTTTCGACGATATACATCCGGTATAACAGCATGCTTGTATTTTCTGTCCAAACCCACTTCATTATTTCCCTCCGAGGAGCAGCTTTATAAAATACAACATAATTTTAGAAACAGAATAATTGAACTTAATCAAAATTGGTATATTTGAAAATAACAAACAAACAAGCAGCAAATGAAATTTGCCAAGGGATTCCTATAATACAATTATTTTACTCAATAACATATTTTAATACCAGAAGATGAAAGTTATCTTTACTCTGAATTGCTTAGCAGTAATAATAGGAATACATACACAAACAAATTTCAATTTTTGCTGACGTGAAATGAAAAACGTAAACATGGTTTCACCCCTCTAAATACTTGTTATGATAATGTTTTGCAATTACGCAAAATTGGTAGCTCGTTTTCATGTAAATTTTGTTCTATATATAAACAATGAAATGAGTAAATCAATACGATAGTATTATTTGAACATAAGTACAGGGTGTCCTAAGTCTAAAGTAAATATGTATATTATAGCAAAGATTGGTAATCAACATTTCATTTAACAATTTATCGATTTATTCGTATCATTAAATTCAACCTCGCAATTTCAATTTTGGAAAATGAAGCTTTATACATATTTATTTTCGAGGAAAAGCCCCATATACTTTACATCGGATTTTTTGTTAGATCGTTAACACAACCACTGTTTTACTTCTTGGTTTACGTTACAAAGTAAAAATAGTTCAGCGGAAAATTTCACACACAAACATCGCGAGAAGTACTTTACTGTGTTTTACTGATATACTGGCTAGTATGTGGTTTAAATATGAAATTATTACACGTATCCAAGATGGCGTTAAATCAAACCTTTTCTCCTTCAATATAATAAACTGCCATGACGCCATCCGGCATCGACTAATCACAATTTAAAACAAAATATCGTGATGACATTAGCTTCATTGTGGCTCTAATGCCGAGGTGCGATAAATTATGTAAAGAGTCAAAAATACATTTTCTCACTGAATCTGGGGGTTCTAATAAAGTTTCGTACCAAATTCTGTTATTTGATTTGGCAAAAAAAATCTTTTTTCCATACTGTTCATTTGTTTTTCACTGAGTTGGATACGATTAGCATATAATCAACTTGACCAATACAATTAAAAAGGGATCCGCTATGAATCTGTCAAATCAATTGATAGCCTTAGCGATACCCGTTCTATAAAATGGTTATAAAGAAACATTTAGATAGATGAAGACACAAATTCAGTATTTTAGATAACTAAGGCATAACTTTGGTATAAAGCAATACAAAAATAAGGATCTTCAAGGAACGTCAAGTTTTAATTTAAGGTCAAAAATTATGCCTAGATTTGTAATTTAACTATCCCTTCCCAAAAGCGCATCATTTATTTTATAAGGAAAATTATTTAAATTCAACCACGCATAAAGCTTTTCAATTACTTCGGTCTAAAAAGACCAAAGTATTGAAATCCTGTGAAAAATGACGAAAAATTTGGTTGGTCCAAAACCACTTTTCTCGACGTTTTGAAAGTCCCTGAGTCTGAAAATGCAAAAAAAAAAAAATGTCCGTCCGTCCGTCTGTCTGGATGTCTGGATGTCTGTGTGTCTGCACCCATGGTATCTCGAGAACGGTTTGTCCGATTTTGAATTTTTTTTCGCCAATCTGTTTCTATGGTCAAGGCGGAGATTTGAAAAGCTTTTGGAGACTGTACGTCAAGAGGGTGGGGTACCTGCCATACGAATTGACCCAAAATACCTGGTTTTATAAATATTTACGATTTTTTTATGTATGCTGGTTTCATTATTGAATTGGGCATTGAATTTGGAATTGATTTGAAGGTTAAATTAGGGGTCAATTTGCGGGTTGAGTTGAAGTTGAGTTGGAGTTGATTTGGGGTTGGGTTAGGATGTAGTGAGTATATGGCAAATTATTTATATGATGGAACTTGCCTATTTATCAACCGATTATTATGAAATTTGACATGTGTGTCGGAAATGGGAATCTACAATGATTTTTGGATAAAGTTCTGGAATATGGCCAAATGATGGAAGTTGCCTATTTTTCAACCGATTAAGATGAAATCATGGTATGATGGAAGTTGCCTATTTTTCAACCGATTAAGATGAAATCATATACGTGCGTTGGAAATGTGATTCTAAAATGATTTTTGGATGAAGTTTAGGAATATGGCCAAGTATGATGGAACTTGACTATTTCTCATCACATGTGCGTTGAAAATGGGATTCTAAAATTGTTTTGGATGAAGTTCTGGAATATGGCCAAGTATGATGGAACTTGGCTATTTCTCAACCGATTTCGATGAAATTCGACATGTGTATTGGAAATGGGATTCTAAATTGTTTTTTGGATGAAGTTCTGGAATATGGCCAAGTATAATGGAACTTGCCCATTTCTCAACCGATTATGATGAAATTCGACATGTGCGTTGAAAATGGGATTCTAAAATGCTGTTTGGGTGAAGTTCTGGAATATGGCCAAGTAGGTGGCACTTGCCCATTTCTCAACCGATTATGATGAAATTCGACATGTGCGTTGAAAATGGGATTCTAAAATGTTGTTTGGATAAAGTTCTGGAATATGGCCAATTAGGTGGAACTTGCCCATTTCTCAACCGATTTTGATGAAATTCGATATGTGTATTGGAAATGGGATTCTAAAATGAGTTTTGGATGAAATTCTGGAGTAGGATGGAACTTGGCAATTCCTTAATGGGGTATCGTCAAATTTGAGATGGGTGTTGGGAATGGAATTTTAAAATAATTTTTTGATAAAGCTCTGGAATATGGCCAAGTAGGATGGAACTTGATTATTCCTTACCCGATTATGATGAAATTTGACATGCGCGTTGTAAATGGGATTCTAAAATGATTTTTGGTTAAAGTTCTAGAATATGGTCAGTTACACGGTTAGAAATATCAGTATAATTTTGTATACTACTTTCGGTATAAAGTTCTAAAATACGATTTTTCGTGTTATATTGGATTCCTGTACCCCTTCTACTAAAGCTTTTGACCTGTTTGGCTGTTGTTGTATGTATAAGTAAATATATGTTAGTTAAAATAGAAATCAATACTGTCAAAACTGTCACAACAACTTTATAACACAGGTGACAGGTGAATGCAATCCTCACTGAAAAAACCAAAGACCGAAGTTCTGATCACCTCGTGAGGTTTCAGCCCTTTCTATTTTTTGATTTTTTCAGATTGAATCTTAGTACAATCATTGCTAATTTGAGTGTGCGTAAAGATTTTCAAATCATCGTTAACATTCGTATTAATATCTACAAGAAATAATGTCTGGCATTAATGAAAGTCATTATACATACAATCCATCTACAGACATAATACTATAGACAACTCACATCAATGTAATCCTTCTCCAGACATAACACTCTAGAGGTTGATTTTAGATATTCAGTTTTTACTTTCGGCTGGAGACTTTATTAATTTTTTCCAGATTTCCCACGGGAAACTTGAACTGAATTTCTTTTCTGCGATAGCTATTTATAAGTCAAATCAATGTAGTCTAGCTCCAGACATAACACTCTAGAGGTTGATTTCATACCAATATTAAATATTTTTTTGGGTTTCGCGAATTTTCCGAGATTTTCCCTGAGGAACTGGAGGCAAGTTTTTCCACTTAAGAATATTGACAATAGCCTTCAATGCTATCCATGCATCGGTAGTCATTTTCGTCTAAAGACTATCGACTGATTACAATTTATTTTTTTTTAATTTCGACTGGAATAACACAATCTGGATTACCGATTTTCACTTTCGGCTGATATTAACATTATTCCGGATTATCGACATTTTCAGTTTCGGCTGGCAACTTTCGGCTAACATTAACAGTATACAATTTTGTAGGTATAATTTGCCTCGCACATTTTTTACAAGCAAAATTTATTGTAGTATACAGTTCTTGAAATAATTTTAAAGGTAACGATGAAAAATGTAAATATTAGCAAAAATAAACAGCCTCACAACAAATTTATATTTGGCTTATTCTCTTAAAAAATCAAATATTCAAGCCTCCTCATGTATCATGCACAGTAAATATGCATCTACAATTCGCTGATAGGACCTTTGGTTATCACCTTTGGTTGCGAGTGTTAAACAGCGTAACATTAATAGAATAATTCTCGGTCTCATCAAAGAGCGAGCCGCACGTACAGAATGCGAATGAATCACTACCAAAAATGCATCTCAGTAAAGTTGATATCGCCTTGGTTTTGGCTCCAATAAAAGTAGGACCCTTGTGAGACCACCTACCCCATGGACGGATGGCGTCGAAAGGGACCTAAAACCACTCAATCACTCTATCTGGCGTTATCTTGCGGTGGATCAAACTATTTGGTGGAATATCGTTGAGGCGGCCAAATGTAGCGCCAGCGGAAGAAAACTAGCAGCAAAATACATACAACTAGTAAAAGACACCGTTGTGATGTTCCTCTGGCGTATGTGAGTTTTCACAAGAGAGTTTTTGGCATCAATTGCATAAAATCGTACACTGTAGCCACAAATTTCTACATTTATAGGTGAAATTGTCTTCTTTACAGCAGTTGCTGGATGTTTATCAAACATAAAAGGCCTACTTGACGAAAGTTCGCTATATATTCCTTAAATTTCTGTATACTTCATATTAAGATGAATAAAACCTCTCTGTCAGCACACCACAAAGTCGTCGGAATCCTAATTTTCCATCGATATAAGCAGATAATAATCGCATATACTGGTCTTAAGATATAACTGATTTAAAGGATGAGTTTAATCTCCGGTTGAGTAGAATTTTCATATCCCTTCAATGTTAAGGTTTTCAGCTGAGGATGCTGTTCGTTACTGTAAAGCTTTTTAAGGTTCTGCTTCGAAGATTTTTTTTTTTGAATGCTTTTTCTTCTTGCCACATTTTGACTTGCAGCTTTCTAATACCCATTGACCATTTCTCTATTTTATGTTGCAAACATGTTTTTTAGAAACATGTTTATTTGTTCGGTTAGTTATTATTAAAACGATGTAAATGAATGAAAATTAAAAGGAAATTCAGTGTTTAAATTTTTTTGGCAGATTACTCTATAGGTATTTTAAAATATCTGGCAATTTAAAGTTATAAAACATCTTTCCGCTTTCGAATTTCATTTTTAGAATTTTTCGATATCGTGAAAACGCATAATAGGTCACACACAAAAAAATTTTACTCATCAATCGTTAAATTCGCTCAATTTTTAGATACCTATATGTATATCATAGATACATTCAAAATATAACAAAATCTGAAATTTTATACATATTAAGCTGACATAAAATAACCTTTCGGTATGATTGTATGAATATAACAAAAAAAAAAAATTAATGAATCGCAATTCACAAAAAACACCTATGTATGTAGAACAAAAAAAAATAATACAAGACTAACATCGTAATCAAAACGCCAAAAACATACACAAGTACATACACAGTTTAATCTAATTTTTCTCTGATATGCGAATCCCATAATTTAATATACCAAATACCAACATCAAAAAAATTTAACATACAAATAAAAATCAACCTCACTCTTTTTATTATATTAATACCGCGTCGCGTACACCACCAAACACACCAAATTCAGCAACCATGCTGTGCAGAAGGAAAATAAAAAATTTTACTGGTGGAAACAAATTTTTGGAAAACTGAAAAAAAAATCCACAAATTCAATTTAATGTTATGATGACGGTCGCGGTGCGCACGGTTATTGTTAATATTTTGGTGTGGTAATATTTACAATGATAACAAGCATTAAAATTAATAAGAGTACTTGTTGTATACATATAGCTTGCTAATGCTTCAATAAGGTTTTTTTTTTCAAGGGGGCCCCGCCCCGATTACTTTCAGAATTGATTTTATTTCTGTTGAATTTTTTTTTCAAAAAAATTATGATTAATTTAAATTTAATGATGAACGTTGATTGAATATTAATTTGCAGTATTATATTTATATTGTATGCAGGTGAGGGTGGCTAAAAGTAGCAAAGATTAAAATTAATTTTGATCAATTTATTTTCAAATTTTTTTGCCAAAAATATTACCAGCTTTTCAATAAATTTGTTGTATGTTTCATCAAACAGAATTTAAAAAAACGGGTTTTTCTGTCCAATCATATTTCCAATGATGCATAATTAACGAAAAAATTAATGAAAATTCTGCTGCTACCTAGATTTTTCCAATTTCTTCATGTACAAAACCCAAACCACCGCCCTAAAAAACTCCTAACATAAAAACATATAAATTCGATTTTGTTGGGTATCATGTCACTGGTTCAACATTTTGTGATTAAATCAAAAATTTATGATAAATATCATGTTTTGGATTTCCCTTTTGTTGTTATTAATATTAGAGTTAGAGGTAGCTCCTTATTTTGTTTACCATTTAACCTTCGCTTGAACGTAAATTTTGTTTTACTGAAATGAACAATATCTACCCGGGTAGTTATTTTTATATATCACTTGTGAATGCTTCCATATTAACTAGTGTGAAGTTTATGACAAAAAATATTGACAAAATATAAAAACGCGTTAGTGTCAGTAAATGTAAAACCTAACAAAAGCCGAATAAAAAAAATTACAAAAACTAAAACCATTTTGGGAAATGGTAACGCAGACCGGTGTATGCCTTCACAGTACATGTGCATGTAGAGATGGTTTGCATAAAAAAAAATATTTTCACGCCGCTTTGAACGAAAGAAATTTTCAAAATTGCTCTACTCAAAAAAAAGGTGAATGTATGCGATTGGCGGCCATTGACACGCAATCGTAGAGATCTGAGATACGCGTATCTGAGTATGCCATCGTATTGTATGTACCTTTAGGGATTTTTTGGGTCATACGAAATATTTGCGCGACCCGTCAAACGGTTTTTATGAATTTTTCAAACTGCTCTACCAAAAAAAATGTGATGATGTGCGTTTGACGGCCAATGACACGCAATCGTAGAGATCTGAGATACGTGTATCTGAGTATGCCATCGTATTGTATGTACCTTTAGGGATGTTTTGGGTCATACGAAATATTTGCGCGACCCGTCAAACGGTTTTTATGAATTTTTCAAACTGCTCTACCAAAAAAAATGTGGTTGCGTGCGTTTGACGGCCAATGACACGCAATCGTAGAGATGGCTACGCGTATCTGAGTATGCCATCGTATTGTATGTACCTTTAGGGATGTTTTGGGTCATAGGAAATATTTGCGCGACCCGTCAAACGTTTTTTATGAATTTTTCAAACTGCTCTACCAAAAAAAATGTGATGATGTTCGTTTGGCGGCCAATGACACGCAATCGTAGAGATGGCTACGCGTATCTGAGTATGCCATCGTATTGTATGTACCTTTAGGGATGTTTTGGGTCATACCAAATATTTGCGCGACCCGTTAAACGGTTTTTATGAATTTTTCAAACTGCTCTACTAAAAAAATGTGATGATGTGCGTTTGACGGCAATTAATAGGCAATCGTAGAGATGGCTACGCAAATCTGAGTATGCCATCGTATTGTATATACCTTTAGGGATGTTTCGGGTCGCACAAATATTTTGTATGACCCAACACATCCCTAAAGATACATACAATACGATGGCATACTCAGATACGCGTAGCCATATCTACGATTGCGTGTCAATGGCCGCCAAACGCATATATTCACCTTTATTTTTGAGTAGAGACATTTTGAAAAATTCATTAAAGCCGTTTGACGGGTCGCGCAATTATTTCATATGACCCAAAACATCCCTAAAGGTACATACAATACGATGGCATACTCAGATACGCGTAGCCATCTCTGCGATTACCTGTTAATTGCCGTCAAACGCACGCAACCACATTTTTTTAGTAGAGCAGTTTGAAAAATTCATAAAAACCGTTTGACGGGTCGCGCAATATTTCATATGACCCGAAACATCCCTAAAGGTACATACAATACGATGGCATACTCAGATACACGTAGCCATCTCTGCGATTACCTGTTAATTGCCATCAAACGCACGCAACCACATTTTTTTTAGTGGAGCAGTTTGAAAAATTCATAAAAGCCGTTTGACGGGTCGCGCAAATATTTTGTATGACCCAAAACATCCCTAAAGGTACATACAATACGATGGCATACTCAGATACGCGTAGCCATCTCTACGATTGCGTGTAAATGGCCGCCAAACGCATACATTCACCTTTTTTTTGAGTAGAGACATTTTGAAAAATTCATTAAAGCCGTTTGACGGGTCGCGCAAATATTTTGTATGACCCAGCACATCCCTAAAGGTACATACAATACGATGTCATTTTTTGGTGAGAACAATTCCTACAAAACATCCCTAAAGGTACATACAATACGATGGCATACTCAGATACACGTAGCCATCTCTGCGATTACCTGTTAATTGCCATCAAACGCACGCAACCACATTTTTTTTAGTGGAGCAGTTTGAAAAATTCATAAAAGCCGTTTGACGGGTCGCGCAAATATTTTGTATGACCCAAAACATCCCTAAAGGTACATACAATACGATGGCATACTCAGATACGCGTAGCCATCTCTACGATTGCGTGTAAATGGCCGCCAAACGCATACATTCACCTTTTTTTTGAGTAGAGACATTTTGAAAAATTCATTAAAGCCGTTTGACGGGTCGCGCAAATATTTTGTATGACCCAGCACATCCCTAAAGGTACATACAATACGATGTCATTTTTTGGTGAGAACAATTGTACATACCTTGAGTAAGACCCAAATCACAAAATCGAATCGGAAAATTTGCCATAAGGAGCGAAATTTATCAATTTTGCTGTTATACGGGGATTTTGCTATTACACGGGGGTGATTTTTATGAAATAAGCTTAAATTATTTTATACCAAATTAATATAATTATGTCTTTATTTTATTTTTGAATATGCATAAAATAAAATTATACATATCTATAATTACATACTATAGCGCTCCTGTATTTCACATTTTAATATTTATGACTACATAGCGAAAATTCCATTATGAGACGTATGAAAAAAAATATCAATATGATCGGCTTTCTATAAACAAAATATATTAACAATAATGGCCTTCACAACATTTTTTGATTGGTTAATCAGAAAAAATGAAGAGAATGAATGAATGAATGAATGAGGGTTTGCCTTGAGTTTTTGATTTAATGAATATAATTCGCTAGGTCAGTATGATCTTGCCTCATACGTAATGTTTGAAGTGAGAATTGTATTTTGTAGTTTGGACGTAGCTACTTGAAGAGTATATCGAACGTTTTGTACGTGCGAATTTTTCAGTACGAAACTAAATTACCAAGGAGGGTTCACAGTTTTTCTTCAAGGTCGATATACTTTTGTATGACTCTTGGGGTAAAGTACGGGGGGGGGGGATTTTGATATTTTTGGCCACTTAATTTTTTTCTGATTAACAAATCGAAAAATGTTGTAAATGCCATTATTGTTCATATATTTCGTCTATAAAAAGCCATAAGAATCTTTTTGATTTTAATACATAAACAAACTTCTCGTTGGCGCACGTAGCGTTTAAACCTCCCAACCGTTACCTGTATGCACAAAATTCAGAGGTGTGGTTCGCTATATTGGAACAACAGTTCCAAGTAGCGTATATATAGTTACGGAAACCACACGTTATTCACATGGGGTTAGTGCGCTGGATTCAAGTTTACATAACCAATTTGCCTGCTTAATAATAAAAAATAAAGGAAAGCAACCCTATAGTTTTTTAAACAGGAAGTCCTTAGTGTGTTGGGTGAATCTGAACGAACAAAGCTCAATAAATTAGTGCACGGTTTGACGTTAGGGGAACAGAAGCCATCACAATTACTGGAACAGATGAGAATGAATGCCGGTTTGCATTTTGAGGAGGCCACTATCAGATGGTTGTGGTTGCAGAGATTGCCGCAGCAAATACAATTAGTATTAGTGCCATTTGAAAACGATGTATCTGCAATAGGGAACAAGCAGCAAAGGAATCCAAACCAGCCGAGACAAACGAATTACATGACCTGCTAACCCAATTTCGCAACGACATTTTAGCCGAAATTTCAGCATTACAGGGCACATCAAGAAGAGCGCATAGTCATAGTAGAGATGGCCGAGCAAATTTTAGAAATAGATCAAAATCAAGAGACGAAAAGTCAGACTCGACGGAATGTTTTTATCATCGGTGTTTAGGAGAACGAGCTACAAAGTGTGTTTCTGGGTGTCGACATTACGACAAGCTTATCGCAAATAACCAGACGCAAGAATTAAAAAAAAACGAAATTACAGTCAATATTCCGCGACGTGTGTTGACGCAGTATCTACAAATCGTCTGCTTATTTTCGAGGTAAACTCAAGACGTAAATTTTTAGTGGACACCGGTGCAGACGTGTCAGTTTTACCTTGTAATATCCTCACGAAAACGGCGTAGGAATCCGAGTTTCATTCACACACGGCAAACGGTACCAAAATTAAAGCTTACGGGACGCACACAATAGCATTAAATATTGGCCTATATATCAATGCCTATAATTGGAGCGGATTTTCTGAAATCAACAGGACTAGTGGTATATATTCAAAAAATAGACTCTAAGATCAGGTAACATCGTTATTTACGGTAGGAGCCATCATACCACTACCAAGTCCGACGTTAGCTTTAGTAGACAAAAGTGTAATTAACCCAGACATTCTAAACTTACTAAATAAATACACGGAAATTACCAGAGAGACACAAAATTTTAATGCCACCAAACATAATGTAACTCATTGTCTTGAGATCAGAGGACCACCAGTCATGTGTAAAACACGGCGCTTAGCTCCGGATAAGTTAAAAATAGCACGTGATCATTTCGAGAGCATGATGTCCCAGCAAGAGTGAATGGTCCAGCGCGTTACATTTAGTCCCGAAGAAGAACGGTGAGTGGAGACCATGTGGCGACTACAGAGCGCTAAACAACATGACATCACCGGACAACTACCCCGTACCTCATTTACCGGATTTCACATTCCAGTTCGCCGGTTGCATGATATGCACAACTTTAGATAGACTAAAATCCAATAGAGCCACGAGACGTACCTATAAGACAGCGATCGCAATGCCGTTTAGGTTGTTCGAATTCATCCGAATGACATTTGGCCTTCGAAATGCGGCACAGTGTTTTCAGTGACTGATGCATTCAGTATTGAGAGGGTTATCGTTTTGCTTTGTGTATCTCGATGATATATTGATTGCATCCAAGTCGATGAAAGAACATGTGTCGCAAGTAGAACAAGTATTCAAACGTTTGTCAAAAGCCGGTTTAGTAATTAAGGTAGACAAGTGTGTATTTGCACAGACGGAAATATCATTTTTGGGGCATTTGGTAAACCAGAGAGTAATTTTACCATCCCCAGCGAGAGTAACAACCATATACGTCAATACGCACAACCGGATAACGTGCAACAACTGAAACGTTTCTTGGGTATGATTAATTTCTATAGAAGATTCATTCCATCCGCGGCACGGGATCAGGCTATATTATATAATTTTTTAAAAGGATACAAGTGTAACAGTAAAGCACCGATCGCGTGGACAGAGGAATCAGTGTTAGCTTTTACAAAGTGTAAGGCGAAATTGAGTGAGGCCACCCTGCTAGCACACTGAAATTAATCAGCGAAAATATCGATAATGTTAGACGCTTCTGACGGTCATGCAGCAGTTGGCAAAGGAAGTTTGGGAGCCACTGAGCTTTTATTCTATAAGATTGACAGATGCGCAAAGAAAATACAGTGCATATGACCGGGAGTTGTTAGTGGGTTATCTGGGCATAAAATACTTCCGATTCTATCTCGAGGGAAGGAACTTCACTCTCATCACGGACCATCATAAACCTCTCATTTACGCTTTTCGACAGAACTCAGACAAAGCATCACCCAGACAGAGACGGCAACTGGACTTTATTGGACAGTTTACGACGAACTTACGGCATGTAGCGGGTGCTGATAATGTGGTAGCCGACGCGTTATCAAGAGTAGAACCCATAAGCATACACGAGCAGTACCGCAGTGCATTATAACAGACCAAGGTGCACAATTCGAATCGCAACTGTTCGAGGAATTGGCACAGATTTTAGGATTTGAACGAAGATGCACCACAAGTTATAACAGGACGTTAAAGGCGGCAATTATGTGTCACGAGAGGCCAGATCGGACCGAAATATTACCACTGGTACTATTAGGATTACGGACGGCAATTAGTGATGAATTGCAAACCACTCCCGCAGAATTGGTGTATGGAAGCACGATCAGAGTCCCGGGACAATTCATAGAACCTCAAAATTAATCAACTCCACAATCAGAGTTCGTAAGCAAATTAAAAAAAAAACATTTCGACGAATTAAAACCAGTAAATGCTTCTAGGCATACGAGGGAAAACATTTTCATCAACACAACACTAGAGGACTGATCACATGTATTTATACGCACAGATGCAATAAAAAGGGCTCTCGAACCTCCATATCCAGGTCCATAAAAAATCTCCAAAAGAGGCAGCAAATTTTTTGAACTATAAATAAATAATAAAAAGTAACCATTTCAATAGATAGGCTGAAACCGTGTTATACCGAAAATAAAGCGGAGACATCAAGGAAGCAAACAATAAGCGAGGACGCATCGATATTGGGGGATAGGGCTGAGTATGTGACTCCGGAAACTCCAAAACAAAAAAAAAAGAGTAGTTTTTGATCCACAAATCCAAATAGAGAACGAACCAAGTGAGATATTAACAAGACATGGTCGCACGATTACCAACGCGACTCCGCAATTAAATAAGCTTAGTATAGTGTAAT
This sequence comes from Tipula helvola, assembly GCA_963556165.1. NCBI lineage: Eukaryota > Metazoa > Arthropoda > Insecta > Diptera > Tipulidae > Tipula > Tipula helvola. The sequence continues at coordinate 113,592,151 of OY744483.1, forward strand.
TTTCGAACATCTACCAAGTTTCTTAAATTCCACTGGAGGAGTAGTGTGTGGGGTGCACCTTATCTCGCCGAACCTAAATGGTAAATATTCCTGTAAACAAATAATTAAATTGTAATTTTTCCAGGGTTACTTAATTAACTCTAGGGTTCTTTAAATCTTTTTACGGTAAAGCTAAACATTTTACTGTGTATACCAGCCGGATCATTGGATGATAAATGATAGTAATTACAAATGTACAGCTTAGAAAGTTTCAATTCTCTCGCGCGTAGAGGCTAAACACATTGCTTTTTTTTAAATAACACAAACATATTATGAAAGCCTTATTTATCCTCTATTTATTCTATGTAGTCACAATATGGAAACATTTCTAATATTGCGTGTTAATTGGCTTCGTGTAGTAGAACTTCCGTCCATTGGTTTAATATTCGAAAATTTGTCGCCAGAACCCAACCCCGTTTTTTTAAATAACACAAATTCTCGAAAATCTATGATTAATAATGTTTTGCATTTTCCTTTTGTTGTTGTTAATATTAGAGGTAGCTCCTTGTTTGGTTTATCATTTAGCATTTATTTATGGTGTTAAAAATAACAAACTTTTAAAATGGAACAACTTAACAAGCATAACCTTCTCTTACTAATTCATAAGTATGGTAAAATGCGGGCAAATCAATGTTGATCTTTCAATCCATGAGGAAACAGATAGGGTGCTGTCAATATAGATATGCTTTATACTAGCTACACACTAGGACTTTAAGAGTAGCTTATCAAATTTAAACTTTTTTAACATTATCAAATTTTGTATTAACTTTATTTGAAATAGCCATTTTGGTAAATTTGAGGCTTCATTTTAAATATTTAATAAATTCGAGTTATTTAGATATCTTGACTCAAAATAGCAAAATTTTCCAACAAATTGTGTTTTTTCCGATTTAGCATTTCCTATCATTGTTAAAATAAATAGAATGACATTTTCACTAAAATATTTATTGGATTAAACCCGGTTATTCTTTTTTACTATCTCTATTTAAGTAAATCTTTGATTTCCTGTTTATCTGCGCAATCGAGGTATTTTGTACCATCCGGAGCTGTATTAGCTGTAGATGCCCCATATTTTAGCAACAATTTAACACATTCGGTATGCCCCTCCCATATTGCGGCTAATATTGGCGTAATACCATGTTTATCTTTTACCTGGAATAAAAGTAATAAAAATGATTAAAATAATAATTTCATTTTGTATTCTATTGCATATTGTTACATCTACGGCAGCGCCTTTCGAAATTAGATATTCTAGTATAACAGCATGGCCATAATCTGCAGCATAGTGGAGTGGGAGACGTCCAAAAATGAGCTCATTTACATTTATATTCTGTGTATGAAAAATAGTAAAAAAAAAACATTTTGATATTATTAAAACACTGCTTAAATCGGCCGCGCTTGCTTAAAAAAATTATTTCAACGAACATTTGTATCTATCACATCCTTAATTTGTTCAATATCTCCATTTTTAATGCACCAAACGAAATCGCTCATATTTATTTATTCGTTTATTGAAAAATAACAAAATTATCGTTTATTGTCGAAATTGATTACTAGATTGACTGATTGATGACGGCAAATACTCAGCAAACGTGACTTAAGGGAACATTAGACCTTCTCGGCCGAAAATTTTAACAATTTTTATGGGACTGATAAATTATTAAAACTATAGTTTTGAGTCCATATTGATTCTGAAATATATTTTAAGTCTTTGAATACACGAAAACATTTTTACATGTTGATTTAAACGATTTTTATAGGGGTTTTTGGCAGCCTCATGGAAACTGTTTTGAAAATATTCCCGGGGAATAGAAATTTTAAATTTTGTTGCAGTATTATTCCCTTTCTCCCATGGTGTATTCTGGTGTTTGGGGGAAAAATTTTATTGGTAAAAAATTATTCCCAATTACAGCAGTTTTGCCGTTTGTTCTTCCATACCTATTTTATGAAAGAATTAGTGGGGAATAGATTTTTTAACGAAAATTTTTATCTATATGGTTGATATTTTTTATTGTTGAAGGGTCATGTGGGCATTCAGCCACCTCACACTGCGACCTAAAAGATATTTTGTGCTTGGACCCTGCTTAATTATCCGTCCAGACAATATTCAGGCTCTTAATGAACCTGATAATACTGTTTGGCCGGTACGCGATACATACTATCTGGACTCATTGCTCTACCCGTTTGCTTTATCAGTTACTTCTGCTAGAAAAATGGTAGCATTGGTATCAAAGGACTTCGTGAGGGCAGTCCCACTCCCGTATATTCCTACCCCTGCACTGTTTTTCGTTTTGATTTTAGTCTTATGAGTTGATGGGAATAGAAATTCGCCTGTAGGTCACACTGCTTTACTGCAGAAAGGCTAAATAAAACTGGAGCTTATCTGGCATCCAGAGTTCACATACTTTGGACTGATTAATCTATCAGCCGTACAGTACTTCGGCCAAATGGCCGAAATATGCAAAATGGCCTGAGTGGTTGTCACGAAGAGGTAAGCACGTACACTTGCAAATTATGACCAAGCATAGTATAAATACATATAGCGCTACCATATAGAAGTTTTCAATTCAAAATCGGCGCTCCCAAAAGCGGTGGTCCCCTCTAGGGCTTAGTTCTTTCAGCTCAACGATTAAGAGGGTCCAGTCGGAACTAGTTGATTTGTGGGCATCAATGTATGTATGCAATCACTTAGCAACTGCTCTTGGATTGAATTTTATGCGACGCATCAATACACTAGCTTGCGAAATATTATGTAGGTGGTGTAAGAGAAGGGTAAGTAACAAGTAAGATCGCGGCAAATTAATTACAGGAATTATTTATTTTTGACTTTTATCAGAAATTTTACCTTCAAAAATGTTTTGATGTGGTTTTTGTTGATAAATGCATAACAGTTATAATGGTAGAAATGTCAAAGTAAATCGAGCTTTGATGTTTATTAACGAAATGTGTGTAATACAAATTTTAAACGTTTTTACGTTATGTAAAACTGTGTTTCTGCGCGGAATAAGGTAGTTGGATTTTAAGGGTCAGTGACAGGTAATCGTACTGGTGTCGAAGAAATACTGTTTTTTTTTGGTTATTTAAAAGATTTTTGGTATTTTGATTTTTATGGCTAGCCATTAAGATTTCCTTGTGGCTAGCCATAACGATAAAACATTTTTTAATATTGCTTTCGGTTGCTTCACTTTGCTTTAATGTGTGTTAAAACTTTTCTAACAGGACAACATTTTTGGAGAGGGTTTCAGTTGTATATGTTGCTTGGTCTCCATGGCCAATATATTCCAGTTTTAGAGTGGACACATATATTAGGCAACTTACGGAAAGAAAAATTATGACATTTGGGCGAATTTATTCGTACGTATATTTAGGCGAATTTAAATATAAAAATATTTTGAAAAATTCAAAACGATATCAGTAACAGTATCGCCATTTCACACTTCACCGGTAACTGTAGCACGTGTTCTGAAGGCAACAAAAACCAATAAATGGGTTAAACCTAAGTGAAAACTCCGTTTAACACCTGTACAAATGAAATGTTTTTTAAAATTGGCTCCAAAGTATTATTGCGAGATGGCGCAATAAGGATGGGATGTTGCGGCTTTTTCCTCGTGGTGATCGATTTTTGTAGATCGATGCTGCTTGGTTCACTCTCTGGATTCAATCAATAAAACACTTTATTTGTTAGCTGGAATATTTGGTATTCCGCTACAAAATTACTTTTATTTTAATATTTTTAATAAATTTTTAATTTAATTTTAGGTCTGGACTTCACCAGTTTCCTTTTATCACTCCTCTTTTTTCTTTTTTCTTTCCCTTTTGTTTTTGCACGAACGCATCCAAAACCGGGCTACATGGTTTTTTCTTTTGGCAACAAGTATATGCATTGGACAAAAGAATGAGGTTAACTGACTTTTTCCGACAAAAAAAAATTTAATTTGGACAGATCAGACTGCAACAGTTGTTATTGGCATGCTATCAAGAATATCGCACTTATGTTCGATCAAAGAGAAATTTGGTGGTGAGGCGTTAATGGTTTGGAGAGGGTTCTCTGGAGATTTTAAGACACCATTTGGTGGCTCACTACAAAAATGAATGCAAATATTGTGAGCTGCCTGAATATGTTTTAATTCCATTTATTGACGATCACATGTATAGCGAGTTCATATTTCAGCAGGACAATGCTCCGATCCTTGTTTCACAGAAAGCTATGGGTTGGTTTCAATAAAAAAAAAATTCGATTCAGTGTCTTACGTAATGTCGGGATGAAATCGGTCCAAGCGTGTTTCAAAATTTTTGGCAGTCTATGCTAAAACGGATTTTTGAAGTAATCAATAATAAGATTCGGGGGCGCCGCCCCGGTGGCACAGTTGTTAGCATGCTTGCTTTAAGCTCCGGAGGTCCCGGGTTCGATTCCCGGCGGGTGATGAAAAAATCACGGCTGGTTTAATAAGGATCAATGAACTAATCACTCATTATCCGTTGTAAAAATGATTACGAAACTTCAAAAATGAAGCGGCCAAATCCCTCCATGGGATGTAGCGCCAGCGAAAAAAAAAAAAAAAAAAAAATAATAAGAGAAGTGGAACCAAGTACTACTAACTCTCGGGTATATTTGTCATTTATTCATTTAAAAAACGCTTATGCTTAAAATTTACTTTTAATGAACACAATTTTGTGAATTTCTTAAATATTTTGCTAAAATAAAATAGTAATAGTTATCAGAAATACTCGTACCTACCAAGTCAAATTTTCTTGTTATTTTTCTGAAATATTGAGAAAAATATATTGCTTTAAATGAACGAAAACCACTGTATTCCCGAACTTCATCTAGAAATAACATTAGAATCCCGTTTCTATTGCGCATATCGAATTTTATCATAATCGGTTAAGAAATAACCAAGCTGCATCCTAATTGGCCTTATTCCAGAACTTCATCTACATTTTTTTTAAATCCCCATTGCAAATGTCGAATTTAAGATTAAGAATCCCGTTTAAAAAATAGCAAAGTTCTATCCTAACTGGCCATATTCCATCGTACACGTCGAATTTCATCATAATTTGTTTAAAAATAGCTAAGTTCCATCCAAATTGCCGGTATTCCAGAATTTTATATAAAAATCATTTTAGAATCTCATTTCCATCGCATTTACCAAATTTTATCAAAATCCATTAAGGAATAGCCAAATTCCATCCTGCTTGGCTGTACTCCTGAAATTCATCTATAGAAATCCTAATCGGTTAAGAAATAATCAAGACCCATCCTAATTTGCCATATTTCAAAACTTCATCTAAAAATCATTTGAGATCCCATTTCCATTGTACAAAACGAATTCAATCCAAATCGGTTGAAAAATAGCTCAGTTTTATCCCATAGTTACATTCCGGAATTTCACCTAAATATTATGTATAGTCTCGCTCATTTTTGAGACATTACAAGCTAGCAAAGGCGCAATTCATAAGGACCATTCATTTGTTCATATTTTCTGTATCTCTATTCTTCTGTACCTAACGGTATAAGCATCATCATTAAGGCAGGTATAGTTCAAATCATATTATTGAGTACTGATTATTGAGCCTTCTACAGTTTGCTTTGGTACTATCCATATAATGTACAGTAATAGCTTTGATATCATTATAAAAATGAGTATTTGGACAAAATGTTACGGTCCTAAAATGAGCATCAAAAGTCTTAATGACAGGGCATGTACTCCGCAAACTATTATGGTCGGTCCAAAATCGAGAAAATCTACCGTTATTTGTATGGGAATGGATGATGTGGAAAAAATAAAGGATTTCGAAAATAATGCGGTGCAAGTTATGGAAGCACATACTGAAGTCGAACAAGAAAGGAGAAGCACCCGGCGATCGCAATTGTAACGGCCGATACAATTTATTAAAACGTGAGAGTTAGCTGATACATATTACAGACTGTGGTTTCAGACATCACAATGCTTGGTCTGTGTAATTACTGCCGTATGAATTTCTCTAAGGGTAAAATTCTAGCGTTATCGTGACTGAACGGGTTTAAATATCTGCCGATTCCACTCGTTGACTCGATAACTGAGACGCTTATATCCGTACGAATATCGTTTATGCAATTTCGTCGGCTGCGAAACAAGGATCAGTCTGTATTTGAATGGGTGCATTAACGAACGAGTTGCGTGTTGTAAATGCTTGATTTAGATATATGATTGATTAGCTGCTCCAGAAAATATATAAAATATAATAAATAAAGTCTTTCTTGAACTGACTAATTAACTTGTGTGATTATGTAACAGCTTAGTTGCTACAGCTTATATACATTTCTTGCTCAAGCACGTCTGATGGCAATATTCTTGGAAGTGATGCTAGTATAATTATTTGTGAGATCAACAACTTTGTAGCTGGTATTGTAATAGCGTAACCATTGTCTTGGTTTTGGCACTTTGTCTTAGAAGTCATGCACGAGTTACCAATTTCAAAGATATTTCGGTTTTACCAATTTTACCAATGGGAGCTCCATCCATGCCAACATTTGTTGAGGAGAGTTTAAACAATATTTTAACGAATTTCAACTGAGGTATGACCATCTCGCGATTTTCCAGTATTTACATTTGTTTATGTAGACAGTAGTTCTACTGAAATCTATGTACTGTAGTAGTCTGTTATATTCATTTGGCGCTTAGCAGCAAAATATTTTTTTTTTCGCTAATATCTCGACAACTACAAAATTTTAAAAATGGATCCGCCCAAATGATATCCTCAAAATATCTTAGTTTTTCCTGGATTTCCGTTACTCATCGTTACTTGAGCATAAGTCATTTTAATGCTGTATAAGATAGCAGAAAATTTCCAGCAGAAAAAATTAGTTTTTCTACTCACCACCAGGGGCAGCACTAAAACAAAAGAGAACTTTTTCTGCTGATATATTTATTAGGCAGCAGAAAAATTATGAATATTGTTAATTTTTTTAATGTTTATTTTTGTTTTTAATATTGTTGTTATTCGTATTTCTCGTTCGCAAAGATTGTCTAATTTATGTAGCGAAACGCTCTTCAAGCAGCCAAAATCAGTTGGCCAAACTGCATTTTTCAGTTTTTCCACTTTATCGTATGGGAGGACCGGACCCCCTTGTAACCAATACGGGATCCTGATTTTTGGATTTTGGTATGATTTTAATAAAAAAATTGAGGAAGATTTGCTTTTATGTGAAATTGTGAAAATTAACACCACGGGGGAGAATATATTTAACTGCATTGCATTAAATTAACTGAGGAAAATGTTTTGAAGTATGCAGCGATGGAGCAATGCAAGGACAGGAAAAGTGGGTGGGCTGTATCACGGATTAAAAATGTTGCATATGTAACAGTACTTATGGCATTCTTCACAGATATGCATTAGGAACTAAAAGGATTTGTTACATTTAAATCTGTTCTGGACCAAGCATTGAAGATTATTAATTTTATTAAAAGTCGACCATTGCAATCACGTATTTTCAAAGCCTTGTGTGAAGATATGGGTAGTCTTCACACCACTTTATTTCTTCATACGGTAGTTAGATGGTTATCGCGTGGTAAAATTCTTGTGTGAATATTTGAATTGTGAAAGGAACTGTTGGCGTATTTTATTGGTCATAAATTTGAATTATCAGACAGATTAAATAATATGGACTTCGCTATCTACACTTGCATACCTTGCTGATATATTTGGAAAATTGAACGAATCATGTTTGGCTCTGCAAGGATATCAAGTCAACATATTGCAAACAACAGATAAATTGGTTGGCTTTTGGTAGAGCAAAATAACTTTGAGTGTTTCCAGATGCTTAGTGGTTTTCTCAAAGAATTTTAAGTGAATTCAGATATGGAAATCCGTGATGGTATAAAAAATTCAGTTTGGCCAAGTTTATTTGAAAAATTTTGTAGCTCTTTAGACTCGATCGATTTTCTTAAGATTGCTTGTGTGGCTGTGTTATGACCCCAGGTATCAATAAATCGGGGTCCCATATTGGTTACAAGGGGTCCGTCCATACGATACAGTGAAAAAACTGAAAAATTCAGTTTGGCCAAATTTATTTGAAAAATTCTGCAGCCCTTTAGACTCGATCGATTTTCTTCAGAGTGCTTGTGTGGATGTGTTATGACCCCAGGTATCCAAAAATCAGGGTCCCATATTGGTTACAAGGGGTCCGTCAATACTACATATACAGTGAAAAAACTGAAAAATTCAGTTTGGCCAACTGGTTTTGGCTGCTTGAAGAGCATTTCGCTAAATAAATTAGACAATCTTTGCGAACGAGAAATACGAATAACAACAATATTAAAAACAAAAATAAACATTAAAAAAACAACAACAAAAAAATTAACAATATTCATAATTTTTCTGCTGCCAAATAAATATATCAGCAGAAAAAGTTCTCTTTTGTTTTAGTGCTGCCCCTGGTGGTGAGTAGAAAAACTCATTTTTTCTGCTGGAAATTTTCTGCTATCTTATACAGCATGTCATTTTAACCAATTTTTCATGAGTAGTTCCCGACACTCTACGGTTTAATTCGGGTTGGTTTATCTTATCTCCTTGCTGCCTGAATAATCTTGGATTTTTAGCAATCACATTCCTATTTTTGATGTTTTACAGTTCAATAGCAACGCTGATTCCTCTGTAGTTAGCCGGATGGTTTTCCACACAGTTAACGCATTTAAGCTATACATTTTTATCTTTTACACAATTTTTGGTATGATGTTTACCTTAACATTTGACACACCTGGGTTCCCTGTTGCAATATTTTTGTGTATGTTCATAGGCTTGACATTGTCATCTAAGCTTAGATCTTCTTAGAGGCTAAATAACCACTTTGCAACTCAAGATGTACTTAATTTGATAAATTTTTTCGATATCTTCATCAGTATCGAAGGTCAACATAAACACGTTGAGAGGAACTGTGCCTTTCGGTTTTAGCTTAACTGGTGTTTCAGTTGCTTCAAATCCTTTTGCTTTTAGGTTGTCAAATATTTTTTCTATTTACACGTGAAGTGTAGGTTTTTAGCCATAATCCTTATTGGTTTGGTTTGTTTGTTTTCAAACGTGTGCCAATCACGTTTTTCTTTGTTTAACATTTTTGTCATTTTTCTGTAGGTTTCACCATCTTCCACGTTTAAAACTTATCTGCTGCAGTAGTTATTTGTTTTAATTTCTCGTAGAGTAAATCGTAGCCGTTGACTTCATCTATTACTATTGGTAGTGGTGGAGGCATTTTTTTTGGTAGTTTCTGGATAATATTTGGAGCATCATCCTTTACTTGAGGAGCTTTTTCTTCTCTGACCTCTAACTCCACTCAGTTCTCGAGCTAGTTCGTCTTCATCCGTTTGGTACTCTTGTTCAGTTGTATTCTGGTTAGGAGTAGAACAGTTGTCCTTCATTGGCTTAAGAGCTTTAAATACGTTTACAAGCGTCTTCATACGCTCCTGCATCCAAGCAATTGTATCATTTAATTGCTTGTTAATATTGTTGGCTTCAACTAAGCATTATTAGATTTACACAATTCATTGTGAAACTTTTCTTCGTGTGAAGAATGAATGTTCTTGCTGCGGGCCCCAATAGAGGGACTACCGCCTCTTATAGGAGAATACGATACTTTCCCACTCCTCCGGAAAGGATGTGATCTATCATTTTCCGTTTTGCTCAATTGAGCTTGTTTATTCACCAGATAGCATGTCTTGGGATTGATTAAATTAATTGTAGTATATCAATGACTGGTCTCCCTCAGAATCCATAAGGTCGACCTCTGGAGGGGATGGTTTTATCTTAGTAACCAGGTGCACCTGGGGTATTAGTTTCCATATCTGTTCCGCTCATTGCTCATTTATAGTGTACTGCACTCGCATCTAACATAGTATGTATTTAGTGGACGTTCCAAATCGTTGCCCGGGTGTTACCACTTGGAGGTATACTAGACACATTTGGTGGTTTCTACATAGTTGCAGCGTTGGCATATAGACGACGAGAAACATGGCTATACATTCTGAGGTTTTATGGTCTAGCTAATAAAATATTGGTTTTTTTGTTCTTAATTGATTTAGGGTTTTTATAAAAATATCTGAGAAGAGAAATGTTTCTTATAAATTACGCTATTTTTGTATCCAGCTTTAAAATCGTAAATTAAATAATTGAAGCCTATAATATGGTTAAATAAGAAATTTTCCAAACTCTGAAATGTGAACAAAATGTTTTTGGAGTTTTGTTGGTATCCTACTGAAGTATACTACATATATCATATTAAAGACATAAAAAGCTATCCGCAATCATTTTTTATTTACATCGTATTAAAGCCATAATTTTTCAATACTATAAGAACCATTTCATAAAACCCAAAATGTTAAAAAAAAAAATTGAAAACGTAACTATCATCGTTAACTATTTCTTTCCATGCTTTTTTGGGGAAAGATAACAGCTTGTAATGAAATTGATTTATTATTTTTCGAATAAGAAATGACGTTGCAGGTTTTTCATTTATATGTTTCCAGTTTCTGGACTCCTAATTAATTTTATTTTCAATTGAACAATAAAACAAACAAGAAATTGAAAACATTTTAAGGTTAGCCGTGTTATATTTCCTCATTTACACAATGGGATTAGGTACGGTTGTCATCATATGTAACATACAAATAAATTTTTATCTTTGTGGGACCATTTGCTATTATTAATTGAAACCAAATTTTCATAATTTGGATAAGTTAATAAATTGTTCATGTCTTGAATATGTTACATAAAATATATAAAATGTAATATCATGTTTGGTACAAATTTATGGGTATAAATAAGCCAAGATTAAGGTGACCAAGTAAGTTTTTCTTAGTCATGAATCCTTTTTTTTATAGAAAAATATGTATTCGATGTAATCTTATTAAAATTAATTCCAAAAAATCTTCGCTTATATAAATGTATATCCTAATTTTGATAGTCTTCATGTCTTTAAGTAGGCATATATGCGTACTATCACTAAATCCTACTTCTTTAAGCACAAAATTAATATCAAAAATATTGATTATCATAAAGGGACATAAGTCTTGGAAATATTTAATCCAAAAAAACATAAAATTTCGTTGAAGAATTTATGTAGGTTTTGTTGGTTTCTCTCTACTCTTCTGCATAGAAAATCAATTACTTGTTTGGAAACGTCGTCTGCGATGTTTTAATGACGTAAATAAAACATTCTGTCATATAAAGGAGAAAAGGGCATATGAAATAACTAAATATAATCCATAATTATTTATATGCATAACGAAAGCTTTAACCGAAGAAAATTTACGTAGGCATACATATAAAAAAAGGTGTTCAGGAAAATTGTCCAAATAAAGCATAAAAACGAGAAATGAAATATCCTTTTAAAAGCAAAGCAAACAAATTGGTAAGGGTTTTTTTTTTGTTTGGTATACCTACATTTATTTTAGGTGCCGTTTTTTTTTTGCTCTACTCAAATTTTATTTGCTTAAATTTACTCTTGCCATTTCTACCAAGTAAATAAGAAAAAATAAAATTCTTGGTCATGGGTCAAAGCAGAAAAGAAATGAGAATAAAAGATTCGGATGACCATGTCAAGTTTAAATATGTTCAAATATATAGGGATTTTGTTTCTATGTACCTACATACAGACATACACATTGGACATTGTAAATCGCCTTCTTGTTATTTTTCATTTTTGAGATATTTTATGGTTTTATTTTCTTGTTGATTTTGGTTAGACCGAGAGAAAAATTAGAAATGTTGAAAATGAAATGAAATTTTCCAAAAAAAGGTAGAATTTCAAAATTGAAATTTCTCATTTTGGCAAAAGATTAATGATGTAAAAATTTATTTAAATTATGATGGTTTAATATGACAATCCAAAAAATTGTTTGTGGAAGAGACAGACGCACAGTAAAAAAAAAAAAAGGGAAAATCAATTTTTACGTTTCCCAGCGCGCTCGTATACATTCATATATAAAATACGCAGGCACTTTTTTGGCACGTATATATTACGTATAATATATTTTTGTCCCTGGAAATATTAGATATGAATTTGATTAATACTTCGTTATTAATTTTGCACCTAAATACAAAAAAAAAAAAAAAAATACAAAATAAATGTTTGGTGGTTGATTTGAACGAATGTTGATAATGATAAGAATTAATAAATTAATAGGTGAAAATGTATAATATTTATGGGAAATTTTTTGAATAATTGCTTTTTTTGTATATTGTTGTTGTACCATATCGCTTAATGGGTTTTGTGTGTTGATCTCCTATTTTCCATTGTGAAAAATTTATTTTAATATATTTTTTTCTAATGACTGAATACTTTTGGGTTAAGCGTAAATCAATTTTGAGAAAACATTACATAGAGGTTAGTCATTGATCATTTATTATGGAAATTATTCTAGAGCAAATGTAATTCATAATTATCTCTTTTTGGTATTAATAAATTAATGTTCCTCAGTAAGAAAAATATTTCATTTGCTAGATCAAAATATTAAATTTCATATTTTAGAAAGGCCAAAAATTAATGCTTGCTGTACTGCTTCTGTCGGAGACAGCAACACATCATATTTCACACTTATCTTATTATTCCAATTAAATAATTAAACACCTTAGTGTGTAATATTTAACTTAATTCCATTTAATTTAAATGTATGTCACTTTCCTTACCTTTATGTGTTTACAGTTTATACACTGTAAATTAAACATCAAAAATCTAAATACCTACAATAATGTTAGAATCAACACAAAACCTAACAAATGTTAATTTACAAATTTACCCTGCAAGAATTATTATAACTGTAAGATCTGATATCTTAAGTAAAAAGGCACTGATTTAAATAATAACTTGATGTGTCGCAAATTATAACGCAACGTTATAATAATTAACTTTATTTTTAGTATACAAATAAATTACGATTATGATCGCCATTAAATCTCAATAGGTAATGAATGGCAAAGGTAAAAATGACAACTAACTTGATAGATTTAAGAGAATGAGAGAATAATATTTTATACAATAACAAAGGGAAATTAATTATAATTACAGTAGCAAATCACAAATGCATTTTAAGTATGCAACCAAAATATAATTGATCTCTTAATTGATCAACGTCCAGTGGCTGCTTGAAATCGAACGGTTGTAATTTTTTTCCGTTCCGACCTTCTTGGTGAGGAAATTTCACTTGTTTGTCCTGATTGGTTATGGTTTTGTGGTAGAATTGAACAACTGGCACTAGGTCCAACAATAGGATTATGATTAACACCATCTGACGTTGATGAACTGCTTGGATTTTGACTATTAACTAAACAAGATCTTTTCGGACTCGACGTAGATTCTTGGTGACTACCCAGCGAAGATGATTGGTCAATATATGGAAAGACATCCGATTGGTTTGGCAATGTGACTTCATTTGAATTGGGTGGTTGCCCAAAATTAGAAATTATTTTTTGATTAAGATACCTACGACGAAGCTGGTTTTGGTGTCTCCTGCAGACTCCGGCTTCGGTCTCGACCAGAAACATTTGGCATCCCAGTCTCTTTATGATTCGACTTTCAATCCATTTGGCACCTCTTGAGAAGTTTTTGCAAATACGAATTGATTCGATTGAAACTGGCTTTCATGATCTTCACTAAGTTGATGTTGTGCGTTTGGTAGGAGAACGGACAATAAATTTCGAGGTTGCCTCCCATGAAGTAGTTTAGCTGGTGATTTTTGCGATATTGGATCAGGGGTTGATCGATACGTTGATAAAAATTTCAGCAAAGCCAGTTGACTGTTTTTCTCCTCCGTCATTATTTTAGAAAATGACGTTTTGAATGTTCTAACAAAACGCTCAGTTTGACCGTTCGAAGCTGGGTGAAACGGTGCGGTCGTTAAATGGGTAATTGAGTTTAGCTTGCAAAATTCCTCGAACTCGTTAGATACGAGCTTTGGTCAATTGTCCTATATAATGGTTTCAGGCAAACCTTCTAGCGAAAATATTTTTTGTAGAGCCAAAATTGTTGTTGTTGATGTAATATTAGACATTTCCACGGTATACGGGTACTTCGAGAAAGAATCAACACAAACTAGCCACATTTTGTTGAAAAATGCCCCAGCAAAGTCTATATGTATTCTTTCCCAGGGCTTTTCAGCGACCGGCCAACTGGAAAAATTCTTCTTCGGATCACTGGAGGCAACTTGAGATGTTTGACCACTTTTAGCTAGTTGTTCGATTTTTTTATCGATGTTTGGGAACCAGCAGTATCGTCGAGCAAGTTGTTTCATTCGTGCTACTCCCCAGTGTCAATCATGCAACATAATGTAACACGGTTTTTTGGAGCGTATATGGTATGACAACTCTGGTGTAATCTGTGTTAAGTAAAATTATTTTGCTCTGTAACGAAAATGAAAATTTACGATCAAAATATGGTGATTTCCTGATTAATTTGATAAATGTTGAGTAATTTTGATTCGTAATCATCAAAATTTTTATCAGGCCCCATAGGCAATCGTGAAAGTGCGTCCGCGTTAGCATGTTGTGTAGTATTTTTATATTTGATGGTATAAGTATATCCTTGAAGAAGGATAGCCCATCTCTGGAGGCGATGTAAGGTCATGACGGGTAACTTTTTGTTCGGATTAAAAGGTGTCGTTAGTGGTTGATGATCCGTAAAAAGTTCAAAACTTCGACCCGATAAATATTGATGAAATTTGGTCACTCCGCAGCCTCCTTCTCTATTTGGCTATACGAACGTTGATTAGCATCGAGTGTTTTAGATGCGAATGCAATTGGTTTTTCTAAGCCATTTGGATATCGATGAGAAATAACAGCACCAATTCCCATTGCTGAAGCGTCAGTAGCTAAAATTATAGGATTTTGGAATGAATTTGTTGTAGTAATTGATTTTACCGATGAATGCTTCAACTTCCTTCAAATTTGTTGGTCTCTGCATAAGCTTGAGAGCTTCGAGTAGCTTTTCAGACGGTAAAATGCCATCTGCATTGATAATATGTCCTACATATTCAATGTGCTCGGCAGCCAAATTGTATTTATCCTGTTTACATCGTAACCCAATTTTTTCAAATCGATGAAAAATTTCGGTTAGATTTGAAATGTGTTCTTCGTTTGTTTCTCCTGAATCAATCACGTCACCGAGATAAACAGCACATTTCGGCACCCCTGCAATGACTTCCTCCATGAACCGTTGGAATATTCCGGGTGCGCTGGCCACGCCAAAAGGTAACCTTTGGGTATTCAAATAGGCCAAAAGGTGTATTTATTACCATTAATTTCTTCGACTCGTCTGATAACTCGATTTGCAGATATGCGTCAGTCAAATCAACTTTTGTAAAAAATCTGCCGCCTTGTAATTTATGAAAAAGTTCTTCGATTCGCGAAATCGGATAATGGTCGATCTCAATTTGCGGATTTAAGGTAACTTTGAAATCACCGCATATTCGGATTTTGCCGTTCGGTTTCGGTACCACGACAATTGGTATAGCCCATCTACTAAACTTCACTGGTTTTAAAAGATTTTCCTCGACCAGCCTGTCGATTTCCTCTCGAACTTGTTTGACGTACGCAAACGGTAGGTTATACGGTTTGAAAAATTTCGGTTGTGCATCCCGACTTCAGAACAATTTTCGGCTTTGAAGGATTTGTAGAGACCTAAAGTCGATGAAAATAAATTCATATGTTCGGCACACAAATTGTTCACTTGATCAATGAGTTGATTATGATTTGAAGAATCTAAAACATGATTAATTGAACTTTTAGAACTCAAATATTTTTTTGGATACGAAATGTCAAAATTTAATGCTTTAAACCAGTCTAGTCCCAAAACGTTTGCCGCTTTGTTGCTGTCAACAACCAGAAGACTTCCATCAAATGAATGATTATTTCGCGAAATGATGACATCAACAGCTCCTTTCAGTTTAACACAAGTTCCACCGTATGATGCTAAAGTTTTATTTGTTGGATTGCACTAAGGAAATTTCAACTTCTTATATCCGTCCAGTCCAACCAACGAGCACAATGCACCCGTGTCGACTTGAAACGTCATTTTGACGCCATTAATAATAAGATCCATGACGATTTTACCGAATGACTCATTGTTGCTTGATGAGTTGACATTGACTTCAACTGAATTAATATGATGGAACAAACTAACTGAATTAATTGCCTCTTTTTGGTGAACTGAATCATAGTTCCTGTAATTCCGATTACGACTTCTGCCACGTTGACGATGACCACTGCTATAGTGTTTTGAGCTTCCCTCGTTCGAATTTGTTCTAGAAGACGTACGAGACAAACATACTGCAGTAATATGACCTAACATACCACAGTTTATTACACACAGACTTTATGTGCTTACAATCACGACGCACATGGTAAATATTACAGCCTGGACACGATTGATTTTCAGTATATCGCCGCTGCGAATTTGATGACGTACGACTGTTTCGGTTGAATTGACGCGTTTGACTTCGGCTGAAATGATTACGATTTTTCTCGTCTTTCGTCGATTTAATTTGATTAACATCCGCTGTTGCAAACGGTTCTTTTTTAATTTCTTTACACGATTGTTGTGTAGATTCGTAGGTGGTGGCGATTTCCAAAACTTCATGAAACGTTGGATTTGTTTTTTGTAGTGCACTAACACGTACTTGGTCGTGTGTTGTATATTTGACAATCATATTACGGATTTCAAAATCAGCATATGATGTATTACAATCTGATTTTTGACAATTAAATAAACGCCTTTTAAATCAGCTACCCAATCAGAATATGTTTGATTAGGCTTCATCAAAATTTGATTAAATTGACATCGAGCAGCAAGCACAAGCTTTTTTGACAAAAAATTCTCACTCAAATTTTTAGTCAATTCTTTAAACGTTTTACTCACCAGATTTTCCGTAAACAATTTTTGTAATAATTCTATTGTTTCATTGCCTATCGCTAAAAGACACGCCCGTTTTTGGTTATCTACCGTTACAATGTTACCTTCAAAATGTTGTTCGAGTTGCAGTAGATAGTTTTACCATGTGACTATGTCTTTCTCGAATAAATGGAATACTGGAACCGCTTGTGTGACATTAATATTTTCCACTTTCGGTGTAACGGTTTTAAAAAATTGTTGCTGCTCCGTTAACACTTTTTGCAAGAAGGATTGATTTTGTTCTTGCATTACTTTTAACACAGCTTCCAACTGCGACTTATCCATTTTTTTTTTTTTTTAGTTAAACAACTGTAGAAGGAAATGGATATTATTTCCTTTATCCTCGACGCCAAAATGTAAGATCTGATAACTTAAGTAAAACGGCACTGATTTAAATAATAACACATCAATCGCAACGTTATAATAATTAACTTTATTTTTAGTATACAAATAAATTACGATTATGATCGCCATTAAATCTCAATAGGGAATGAATGGCAAAGATAAAAATGACAACTAACTTGATAGATTTAAGAGAATGAGAGAATAACATTTTATACAATAACAACGGGAAATTAATTATAATTACAGTAGCAAATCACAAATGCATTTTAAGTATGCAACCAAAAATAATTGAAAATGAATGTATAGATTTATTAATAACCATTTTGCATCATAATTACTTTTCGATCTCGTGATCGTTGTCCACCGAATAAAAACTTCGAAAAAATCAAATAAGTTGTGAAATACAATAAATTAAATTAAACCAAAAATCCCATTTTGTATAAATATACAATTATACACGAAGACTTTATATTATTTACGAACAATCCACCACCTGTATTGCATCTTCAGTTTTGTACCAGACTTACTTTGGTTGCGGAACCCGAAACCTAAGTTCAATTGATTGATCCTTTGAGCCGAATCACGCATCCAATAGCAGATAACACAAAATTACTCTATTTATTCGTGAAATAAAAACGTCCAGGCAAAGAATTTAGCTAGTCTAAAAATGTATAAAGTGTTCCAGTAAAGAAAATTTAAACTTTATTTTTTTATAATGGTAGAGCTCGCATCATTAAAGAAAAGACAAGGCGCAACCTGACCGAGTTATTTAATTTCATCAAATCCATAAGTAAAACAATACCAGCGCAAAATAAATTAAAGTGAGAATTACAAATGTAGAACGGTGCCGCATGGATGCATTAGGGCCCGTAATTTTAAACGAGAATAGTGATAAATCCCCGAATTATCCCTTCTTTCGTATTTTTAAACGACGATAAATCCACTGAATCAAACCTGGATTAAACTTGTATCCTCGGATTTACACTCGATATCGATGGCTAAAACAGCAAATAGAGGAATAGAGCTGTTTTAGAAAATTCGGAAATATAAAACGTCATTTACTATCTGTCAAATTACATATACAATACAAAATATACATAATGAATTGGAAATTTAAATTATTTAAATTAATTTTTGAACATTTTAGTTGATGTAATTGAGTCTATGGTGAATTAGATTATGAGATAATATTATCGCTACGATCTAAGCATCCTAAAGTTTCTCACAATAGGATAGACGTGCAGTTTTACATTAAACAAGAGTTACTGCGCCAGTTTTCAGAAGATAGATTACGTGGACCGCCCGCTTCCATTTTATTTATTTAATCTAGAGTTTGAAACTCTATGAATATGAAAAACAAAAAAAGACAGAAAACTTAAGGCAGAAAGAATGAATGTTTTTGTCTGTCAACGTATATAAAACAAAAAATATTGGGAGGAAAACAAACAAAAAAAATTGAGAAATGTCCCAGCAAGCACTTATTAATTCGAAAATTAATTTCGAAAATCGCCGGTTTTAACTTCGTTCAAAATTACGTCACAAAAAATTCACGGATCTATATCCACGTTTAAAATTACCAAAAGTAACCTCGGCTAAATCAGTAGATTTTCGAAAACTGTGGATTAATTCGTCGATTTAGCCTTGTTTAAAAATACGAGCCTAGATGTTGATTTCAAAGATAATTATTATAAGGTAGTAGCAGGACTAAACCTTCTATTGAAGGTAAACAACACCCTGCAGATAAAAATCCAGTGAATTTCATCGATATCCAGAAAAGCCATCAGATTCTGTCCGTAATTAACCAATGAAAGAGCTCCTTTCATTGAACAAAGAACAAATTGGACGAAAAATCATCCCCCATAAATAAACTGCAATATAGATTGGGACAGCCGAAAAACCAAAAAAATATTTAGAAACTAAAATCTAACAGCTAAAATAACGTTACGTTGAATAGGTAAAAGCAGATGAGGAAATTTCAAATAAAACTGATTTAACTTGAGCAGCTGCTACTTTGTCATCTAGAATCGACCACAAATAATTATGCGGAAGCCAGAAGCATATTAAACAACCGATACAACAACAAAAGACTGCTCATTTCAGATTACCTAAATAGATTAGTGAACTAACCCAACCATTGCAACTGAGTCGTCATCTGCAATTATAAATATGCATGATACGACCGCGTATCTACACTTAAAACAGTTAAAACCCCTTGTGAATTTCAATAAACAAACCAATTCCTGAAGTTTCTTGAACTGAACAAAGATTTAAGACTTTAGAAACATTGTTTAGTAACAGTAGTTATACAAAACCACCTAAAAGTCAGTCGGTGAAACAGATATACGCCGCAACAGCGTTACAAACCATTTGCGTCTATTGTAGGAAAAATGATACAATAGAAAATTGTGAAAAATTTAAAAGTTGTCATCATCCGGCAAGAGTCTAATTATATTACCACATTATTTATATAGAAGGAGCCTAGCGACAACAGATCAAAACAACAATGTAAAAACAGTGTAAGATGTTTAATTTGTAATGGTTTACACTATTCACCATTCTTCATTCATCAAACCCTCAACAATCAAAATCTGATGGCCAAGAGATAAAAAGCTTGAAGTTGGAGGCAAAAATAAATAGTCTGAAAGACATCGTCTTTAATCCTAGAGCCGTGTACTTGGTACTGAGTGCCCCAATCGCTTTTAAAATCGGAAAATCACCAATTTTGTATGTAAACAGGATAGCAAAGGTAATCGAGCGGATAGTAAGACTCTTCTTCTTTAAAAAAAAACGGAATTGTATCTCACAAACCTACAGCAAATCTTTTTACTGACCAATTAAACAACTGAAAAGATAAAGAAAAGTCGTTCGTATTGCACGTGTAATACATTTTACTTCTAAATTATATGCGGGCACCAGGTGCCCCAGTATACGGTAAGTAAGAAATAATGCAGTACACGGGGCTAGGATTAAGAATCAGCATTTATAACGGACAAAGCAGTACAAATACTGAATCTAAAATTTAATAAAATACAGGCGAAAATAGCTGGAGTTGGTAATTACAGACCTTGGAGAAGTACGGAAGATAGTCATCCTCAAATTCCAACCAATTATAGCTTCTAAATTTGAGCTACGCCTCGATGACTTGGTATTCCAAAAGCTGGCAACACTACTAGCAGATCAAGAGGTGTAAACTAGAAATCGGCAACATCTCAACAACCTTGACTATACAGATCCTAATTATAATAAATTAGGTGCAATAGATATTCTACTTGGGGCTGATTATTACCCAAAAATCATATTGAACAATATTGTAAAAGGGGATCAGATCAACCAATGTTACAGAAGACTGACCTGGAATGGATTGTTTTTGGAAAGTACATGAGCTACATCATCCAGAAACACAGACTACAATCAATAGTACCTTATGTCGACCTAGAAAACCAATAAAAAAGTTTTGCGAAATTGAAGAAATTGGACGGGAGCGCGAATTCACTAATGATGAAGAAAAATGTGAGTAACACTTTCAAAATATGTGCGAGAGGCAAAAATATGGAGAATACTAAGTTACATTACCATTTAAAGAAGACAATTTCACATTAGGTGAATCAAAGAGGAAAGCCGCAGCACTACTAATTTTAGTGGAAAGGAAGATAAACAAAAATCTGGCGATGAAGAATAAATATATACCGCAGTTTCATTGAAGAATACATCATGCTACATACAATCATCATCTATAATACATCATATACAGTGGCATACATTAATATAGTGCGTGTGTGTAAATTCGCGTACATAATAAATAGCGATACAGTTCTACAAGTTAACAACATCAATTTTTGTTTTATTTTTATTTCTTTACGTACATCGGAGTATCTTAACACGCGACGTCACAGGCGCATCTATACACCTAACACCAAATGCAATCAAATGACGATAAATTATTACTGGTTCGCGCAACCTGCAGCTGCAGTGCCTTTATCTAAAAGATTTCATAGTTTGCCCGAAAGAGTAGAAGAACCACCCCAACCCAAAAAAATAATGGCGCCACAAATATTTGTGAGGGGTGTAGAAACAATCAATACTATAACTGTCTTGTTAAAGGAACTGGCTGAAGACAACTTCGATTTAAAAATAATTGGAATTAATCAGGTTAAAATCCAGTTAGAAGATGCCGAGGTGTACCCGTTGGTGATCAGAGCCCTAAAGGAGCGAAACACCGAATTCCATTCATTCTAACTGAAAGTAGATAAAACCTACCAGGTGGTCAAACAAATCTTGCGCATCCATCAATTAACATCGATGATTTCAAAACCGAGTTAGCCTGGGCCACGATGTTGTTAATATCTGCAACATGAGGCAAAGTGATACGAAAAAGCCACTCCCACTCTTAAAAGTTGTGCTTTGAATGAGTGAATCAAATAAAGATAAAGGGCTAACTATAGATAACTTACAAACTTAAAAAAAATTAAAAATTTTAACGAAACTAATTTTTTTTGACATTCCAACTATACTTTCTGTAAGAATCTTTAGTGAATGACAGCTATTTTCGCACACAACAAAAGATTTTCTGGTTATTTTCTTTAAAACAAAAGCCTATGACGTTTCTTTTAATTGATTTTCTTAAGTTTTTTTAAGTTTGTACGCATATTTTCGCACCACTAATTTTTTTTAAGTGACAGATGAAATTGAACGAAATTTCGTTAAATTTCTTAAGTTAATTTAAGTTTTCTATGGACGCATACACACAAATGCCATTTACCGCATTCTTAATTTTTCTTAATTTAAGTTTATAATTTTTTTTAAGTTATGTATAGTTACCGCTTAAACATTCGATAAGTAGACTGATGCATTCAGTTGTTCAAGTTGAAAAGCCACGTCATGTCAAGCGTAAAGTAGTTCAATGCACTACTTGTCAAAAATACTGACATACCAAATTTTATTACAATCACAAACCGAGATGTGTGAAATATACAGGTGAACATCTCACAAATCAATATGAAAAGAAAACGTGGGGTACAGAGGTGAAATGCGTGCTCTGTAACGGTAGCCATCCAGCCAACTATAGAGGTTGCAGTGTATATATAAAGAAGTTAAAACTTGCAGATTTCCACCTCTCAGAGAAAAAATAATCGAGAAGTCACAGTCCGCTACAGAACCGAATCCATCTTATCAGTTAGTTACTGGGACAACATATGCGCATAAACTCAAAGAGTCAATTAAAGGTCAAACTTCGGAAGGAAATCGTGCCAAAGAAAACCAATCAACGGATAACTCAAAAACTCATCAACAATTACTCGAGCAATCTTTTACACAACGTTGTGATGGAAAAATTAATGATTAAAATAAACACTACTCTTAATCTTCTAACGACCATTGTCTCCAAGTCATTCAATGTTCAGAACCCTTAAATTAGCAATCAGGAATGCTTGAAGCTTGTCACAACATGGACAAGAAGTTAAAAGTTTCTTGATAGAACAAGAAATAGATGTCATGCGCTAATATTCGAACAGTACAAGAAAGAGCATTTCCAAGCAACTACTGTAGTAATAAAAGATTGGCTAGGCCCTATAGCCATTTCGGCCATATACTGCCCACCAAAATATGCAATAAAAATGAAACAATTTGATCATTTTTATAATTCTTCGGGTTATCGCTTCATAGCAGGGGGTGATTATAATGCAAAACATCAACAATGGGGATCAAAATTGGTGACAACGAGAGGACGAGAATTATTAAAATAAAATCAAAAAAGTAATCGGCATCATGTATCAACCAGTGAACCTACCTTTTGGCCAAGTGATAGGAGAAAAATCCCAGATATCATAGATTTCTGCGTCACCAAAGGAATAGCATGTAATTATATTAAAGCGATGCCATGCTTGGACCTGTCATCGGACCACTCGCCTGTCTTAATCATTTTGGGAACAAAGATAGTGAATACATACAAACAACCAATGTTAAGCAATAATAAAACCGACTAGAACTGCTTCAGATATAAAGTAATAGGGAATTTCAGCCGTCAAAAAGTTAAAAGAACTGCTTCTCAATGAAAAAAATAGTAAATTCAAGAATATTTATCACGACTCTCACTAACAGAAAACACAGATTATTCACTGTGGAAGGCGACTAAGATGCTGAAACAACAAAAATAGCGTATTCCACCGATACATAAAAGAGACGGTCACTGGGCGAGAAATAACGAAGAAAAGGCTGAAGTATTTGCAGACCATTTTGAAAGAGTATTTCAATCATATCCGTCACTATCATTCACGAGATTTTCTATATTAGAAGTAAGAACTGTGATACAAAGAGAGTTAAATCCTAAAAAGGTGCCAGGATATGATCTTATCACAGGAAATATTTTGCAACGCTATGCTTATAGGACAGGATATTTTCCAATACAATGGAAGATTTCAGAAGTAATATTAATACCGAAACCAGGCAAGGCCTCCAGAAGAAGTTACGTTATATTGTTGGCGAAGAAGCTGATTCCGGATCACCAGTTTGAGCACGAGCTTTTGACGAGGTATGGCATGTGGGGCTACAATACAAAACTAAGTGATGGTTGCCATATGATCTCTACAGAATATTAACCTACTGGACAGATATTTTAAAATAAAAAATTTAATAAAACACCAAGATGCGTGTACAAATGTCCGCCCAATTAAATCTGGTTTAAAAATCTGAAGTAAAATATTAAGGTATTCATCTCGCTCGACAAGCGGCTAACACGGCGTAAACATGTATGGACAAAAAGAAAGCACTTATGGGAGTGAAATTGACAAAAATGTATTGGCTGATAGGCAGAAAATCAAGTTTATCGATTGAAAACAAACTACTGCTATTTAAAATGGTAATAAAACCTATCTTGACATACGGTTACAGCTGTGGGGCCAGTAACTCGAACTTGGACATTCTTCAGCGGTTCCATAGTCTAAATTTCTAAGAATCATAGTAGATGCACCCTGCTTCGTGTCAAACGATATAATTCACAGAGACCAGCAATACGGGAAGAAATTAGGGATTCCAGTGCCAGGTATCACTCAAGATTGAAAATTCATCCAAACGATCTGGCCAGCAAGCTTCTCACTACCACAACGAGGGAAAGATTAAAACGCCACAAAATTTGTATGCCAAATAGGTCTTAGATATTCCTTTAGATTTAGACAATAATAGTTCAATTTATGGATTATATCAATTTAGACTAATCGTAATGTAACTGAAATTTTATCAATGGATAAAAATACTCCGAGCATCTCAATGTAGAAAAACAAAAAATTTACTGAATGTCTCATATAAAGGATAACAAAAAAAGATATCGACATTCACCCTCATTTTGTTTTCTATAGTGAACAATTTTTAAAAACCAGTGTAATATTGATGTTTTGTAAATAAACAAAATTTTTTTTTAATCTGAAAGTGCTGTCAGAAAGATGGCGAAACGTCGTTTAAAAAACTAAGTGTTTTATTAAATAAAGAGGTTGGCTATATACACCAATAAAGTTAAAAAAGCAATTTACTAAATATTTGAAGCTTGATGAAAGTTTCTAAAGACATACCATAAATTTTGGGAATCCGCGTGGTAAATTTTCAAAGCGGACGGTCGATAAACATGATCTACTGATAAGTAAAATAAATTGCAAAATAAAATATGGCGGCTTATATACTTAATACAATAATTAAATTAAATTTTATAATGCAAAGTAATTAGCGAAATCATAAATTTATAGAAATAAAATTGTCAGACACAACGATATTTTTCATCGACGACCCAATATGTAAATAGTATCGCTTCACGAATTATCTTATTTATAGGTAACATAAGCCTATTTACCCATATCAAAAGATTACAAAATTTGAAAACTATATGTACGAAATAAATCTTTGGGTGAAAAAGGTACATATTTGCCAAACATTAAAAATCAATTTTAAACTACTTTACATTATTTATTTTTTTTTTGCGGGCGAACAACGGAGATTTTTAAGCTTTTAAAGTGTTCCAACAATTTTTGATGTTTAATTTATAGATTTATATCTGCAGATTAAAAATCAAAATAATTTATTATACATCTAAATCTGTAAATAATGCGACTGTTATACTATATGGCATTGTTCTCTCCAAAATAAAAAAAACAAAAGTATCTACAGAAATTAATATAATAATAATTATAATTTCGCAAAAGCACTCATTTATATTGAAATTTTTCATTTAACAAAAAAATTGTTTGTTTTTTTTTAATATAATTGTAATAACAATTACAATATTAGAATAACAAAATATTTAATTACAAAAATTTCCCGTTCATTCCATTTATTCATATACGGCAATGTATCCGTTTGTTATATTTTTCATCTGCGCTGAATAAAAATAAATATTAAACAATAATATTTTTAATTAATAGAAATAATAAATAACGCACAAAAATAATTTCCAAAACATATATTAATTATTAAATAAAACATAAGTACTTATTTATATTATGTGTTCAAAACATATTTAAATTATACAACAACAAAACAAAATTATCATAGCAAATACACACACACACATACACATAATTATATAATATGATATTATTATTTGGGTTTGCGGTTTGATAACAAAAATAAAAAAAATTAAATTACAAAATTTTGAATTCAAAATTTTTCATATTAGCTGTAATGTATTCTTAACCACACTAAGATTTGGATAAAGCTACAAAAAATATTGTTTGTACGGGGTACGTACGTACGTACGATTCATAAAAGTGTATAAGGGTATGTTCAGCAGTATAATATACGGATTCTATTTTATTTTTTGTACAAAAATTTAAATTAATTTTTAACATATTTTCTTGTAATTTTTATACATTACACAACAACAAGAAATTTAATTTTTTTTTTTTTTTGTTGACAGTAATTGATGATAAACAGATGTTTGACGTCATAGCCGATTATATTTGGTAATCGTGCTTTTGGTATTTTGTAAGAGTATGATTTGGGTTAATAATTTTTTTGTGGCATATAGAGTATGCCAACAATTTAATGTAGGGTGGTTTTAAAACAGTTAACAAAAATTAAAGTTAATTTATTGGAGCCAAATAGCAATTTGTAAGATTTTTCAGCTATTTGGTGCGGCTACTCAAATTTGATTCCATGAATGTCCAATTGATTTGATTTTACTAAATTATAATTTGATGCACAATTTTAATAAATTTATTTTTTCTTTTGTTTCCAGGTAAGCATCAGATGAATTTTCACAACTATATGTAAGGTATTTATTTAACTGTCATAATTTAAACAGAACATTTTTGTTTATTTGGATCAGATCTAATCTTTTTTCTTTAATTATCTATATGTATGAATAATTCGATTTCTAATTATAGTCCAGTTATTGATGGTAAAAATAGGTCATTACCTCTGAATTCTTACGCATAATACCGATTTTCGTGAAATTTGGACATTAAGTAGAGAATAGCCCGAGAAACAAAAGATGTATAGTGCCGATGTGTGCTTTTACCTTGAGGATGGATGCCACCCCTTCTAAGGGGTGGAAAATAGTACACTCGAAATAACTACAGAAATCGATAGAGGGATGCATTCTAAGCAAAAAATATCGTTTGAAGTTTTTTCGATAAATTAATACTTTTCGAGTTATTCGCGATAACATCCTTAATTTTAAAGATATCTAAATGTTCTAAAAACCTTATAAGGAATTTCAAGGGCTACAAGGCCTGTAAGGTTGAACCCTGCGTTTTTGAGATTTTTGGGTTTAAAGGGTTCGGAAAAGGTTGTCCTCGCACTCAAATGCGAACTTAAAACGGTGATATCTCGATTAATTTTCATTCTAGAGAAATAATAAAATAACAAAATTTTAAACCTTAATTTTTGTACTTTCGCATTTTGTACCTACCTTCTTTAGTTTTTGAATTATTGTGAAAAAAAGAATTTTTTCAAAAATTTGAAAAATCATTTCAAAATTGAATCAAACTTCTTTTCAAATCTAGACATTCTAAACCATTGAAACTTCTAGAACCTATTGTTAGTACCTAAATAAAGTACATTGTAAATGGATTACGTTTAATTTCAATTCTTGCGGTTAAGCCATTTGTCTCATTGCCGATTTTTCCTCCGGAAAAACATGATTACTATTTTATTTTAATTATTACTCTGTAAGTTTTTATGCTAACCACTTTTACTAAAGCTAATTTTACAGGTCTTTTCAAATACTTCAAAAAACATTAACAAGTTTTATTTCTAAATTTTGTCGTTTTTCCGTTATTTAATGTTGAAAGATTTGAATTCAGTTTTCGGCAAACAAACAGTCACTTTCAACGGAGCCACAAGTCGGTTCATATTGCATCTAAAGAAATAAAATAAACCAATCAATTTGTGATTTTATAAGCTTTATTTTGGTCCCAAAAGATTTTTTGATGAAACGCAAGGTTGTCGAGTTATTCGTGAAAAAATCGCTCTAAACAAGAATTTTTTAGATGAAAAATCAACATTTTCAATCGAGAATAACTCGAAAAATATTGATTTATCGAGAAATCTTCATACAATATTTTTTGCTTAGAATTCATTCCTCTATCGATTTCTGTGGGTATTTTGAGTGTACTAATTCCCACTCCTAGAAGGGGTGACATCCACCCCCAAAGTAAAATCGGTATTGTCCGTAAGAATTCAGGGCGAAGAACCGTCACTTATTGGACTATTACTTTTTACTTACTATTACTTTTAACTCATAAAATTGTATTTTATTTATTTATTTATAAAAAAAAAATAATAAAGTCGCCTCAATGTACTAAAAAATACACAAGATTGCAAACGAAACAACAAGGATTGTGAAGTTTGTCGTAGAATTTTACCTACTATTTGTTCTAAACATATTTTTACCTGAGAATGTTTTATAGAAATAATAAAACTGTCGTTATTACGATATGATTATTCTACAGTAAACCAGCATACGTAAATTTGAAATCAGCATAATTTAAAACAAAAAACATTTCAATAAATATCAGTATTTATCAGTATTTACATTCCTCATAAAAGCAACTTCCAAGGATATAAATGACTGACGATAATTTTAAAAAGTTTGTCAATCAAGTTAAGTGGTCGAATATTTTAGTGGGTTCCTCTCGATTTAGTATAAGTATGTAGGTGTGATGCATCACAGTTGGTGATGATTGTCACTAATACATTTGCCTTCGGCCTGGGTAACGAAACAACTACGGTCGCACACTTGGTTGGGAATTTGGGATAGCTACAAACTGGAAATTAGGGGGGGGAGGGGGGGGTTAAATTATATCCATAGGGGTGCCAGCCATTGTCACTTCAATTTAATCGATTCACGTATAAGGTATAAGTCTTAAAAGAACATATAAATCTTCAAAACCAACAGGATAAAAACTGGGTGGAGGGGGACCTGCGATTCACTGAATTCGCCCCACATGTCTTACCTAGTCATCTCAATACTATTACTCTGTTTTCACCACATATTTATTGGGTCAACTCCGCACATAAGGAACACAAAAAAAAACATAATTACCATTGGATTAAGCTACGTTAAATCAAAACCAAAAATTAAACGAACCGGAGGGCCACCAACTCCTATTGTGTCTGATAACCCCATAACCACAAAAAATTTGGATAGAAAATCAAAATCACGTTACCCGACGTAACAGGGTAAATAACACCCAATCTTAATGATTACCGCTATTTTAATATTAACAGATTAATATGATCACAAGTTTGCCGGTAGCATTTCACCCAAATAATCAATATAGTTCAATAATATACTCAAAAATCGTCAAAATACAAAATACATACATATGTGAATTGTTGTCTCTACTGTCTTGTCTATTGTTAACTCGGGGTCTACACTATCAAAACCAACACTAATGTACTACAAGCCTGATTCCGTAATGAGGTACACAGATACCTTCTTACATTAAATCGCTTATACTTGGAAGTATTGGTGGGAAACTTCGTATGTTTTGTTTTGTCTACAATTTATACAGTGTATCCGATCACCAATACTTTCATGTATAAGCGAAAAATCAGTTAGGATAGTCAGGCTTGTAATACATTAATGTTGGTTTTGACACTATGCAAAATTGTTGAGATTTTCTCTCATGAAATTTTATGTATGTGTGTGTTTTTTTCAATGTATTGATAAATATTTGTTAAAAAATTATCATAACTGGGAATTTTACTCTCATGATAATTTCATGATCATTTTTTGTTTTTACTAGTTCAACATCTATGTTTAATTCGTTTACAATTTTTTGGAACGCATCGGTTTTTAAATCAGTTCTTTTAAATTGTTTACTGGTTATTTTCCATAAACATTCGTTAATTCTCAACATATGAATTCATTTTATAGTATTTTCAGTATTAATAAATGCCATTGCGAAATATTTTTTTTTATGCAGCTATAAACATACGTCTCAACAATCGGAAAAAAATGAAAAACATAATCTTAAAAGTTCATTTTAATTTGACATTTCGTACAAATTTCATGATAATTTTTTCGTGAAATAGCCTCCTGATAATTTGCTGAGAATGTCAAAATTTGTATAATATACTTACACATCCATTGTTAAATTTAATATCATGAGAGAAAATCTCAGCAATTTTGCATAGTGTAAACCCCGTTGTTAGGGTTGTTTAAATACAAAAAAAACGCACATTAATTTTTCTTTTTTTCCGTTTGATTGATTTGTTTTTTTTTTGTTTTACACTTAATGGCCCCGTATTCCGGCATCATAAAATCCATATTATGTTATTTTATTTCCCCGCTTCCTATTTGAATTTGTATTGAAAAAACAAAAATAACATAACATAACATAAAATTTTAAATCCCAGAATACGGCCTATTATTAAACCTACTTACATAATTTGCAACTGAACTTATTTTCCTAACCAAGTTAATGAATACCATAACCCAATTCACTTAACTATTTTTTTTTTTTTTTTTTATTTAACCGGTTATTTACTAAACTTATCACTTACAATACTCCACTTCTTAAAAATTGATCCAACAACCCACTTATTTTTTCTTTAATCAGTTACTTATTCGACTTAATTACTTTAACAAAAGAACAAACTCAACTTCTTCAAATGGATCCAACTTCTCACTTAGTGTTTCTGTTGCCAGTTAATTATTCAACTTCATTCTTCCAAACTCAAAACCCGACTTTTTCTGTTTCTCAAAATTCGCTTAATTATTTATTTGATTAATAATTTTTTTGAATTTAAATCGTCTTCTTCTTTCAACCGATAGCCTTTTTTTCCTTATCTCACAAAATTTTAACACTTCCAAAACCACACCCGAAAAATCGACCGATCGATCTCAAAACCAAAACTTCACTCCTGGTTTATTTTCAATCTACGTACCTCTCAATTCGTTTTTCTATTTTCCTTTCCCTACTCTTCCAACCAGTAGCTAACGTGGAAAATGGCCACTCATTAGAAAAAATCTATTTTTTTTTTCTTTGAGCGACCCAATTTCACAAAACTTACTTTTTCCAATACAACTACTTGCAGAATCAGCCGGTTTTTAATTGCTTATCTCTGTACTATAAATTAACTGAGTGGGATCATGTTCTATTTTTCATCTCTTTAAAATTATAAGAATTAAGAACAATTCCAGCACAGAAAATATCACTAAGAGAAGGAGGGGGGAGGGGGGGGATGAAAAACAAAACTAACATGATCTTCATAAATAATGAATTTTTTCATCCATTTTATTCAAAGTTAAGTCAACTGAGAGAAGTATTTTGCAACGAAACGATGTTATGAAAATATGTTATTATAATAATACCGCTGATTACGATTATTTTATTATTATAGGAGATTCACTTGTCCCAGGCAATTGGGAGTGAGAGTGACAGAAACATTCATAAATTAAATATTTGCGTTCGAATCCGGATTAATGGTTTTGTCATCCAAGTATACAATATCATTTGCCTAGTAAGGTCTAATGACTACGGACCTTTTTGTGTCTATGCCCTGGTCCTAGTAGACCGCCACCCAAACCTTACCTAAGGATGGTAGGCCAGACAATATTCGTAAATTGGTTTTAAAACGTAACGCTTTATTTTCTCTGAAATTCTTCCTGGACTTATTAATCAAATTTTTGAAACTGGTGACCAGTTATTAAAAATGGGAATAAAACCGTTATTTCTAACTATAGACCCATTTCTACTTAATCTATATTTTTAATCGATGAAAAAATAAACACGCATAAATCTGATTTTTTCTATGCTTAACTTATCGGTATGGATTTAGGGAAGGGGCGAGCACTGAGATGGCTCTCTTCCTGGAAGGAATATGTTGGAGCTATATTGCTTGATCTCAGGAAAGCATTTGACATCATTGATTACAAATTTCTCCTTGATAAATTATATTGCTACGGATTTCATGGAAAATCATACAAATTAATCAATATAGTTATTTAGGTAATCGAAAACAATACATGATTACAGATGTGTTCAGGAGTAAGTTTCTACATGTTACTTGTGGAGTTCCTCTAGCGAGCGTATACTAGGCCCATTATTGTTCTTGATATTTATTAAAGACATTTCGTTGTTGCCGTTGTTTGGACATATAAATATTTTTGCAGATGACACTGCAGTTATCAACGAAACTAAGAATCCTCCTATTATAATTAATAATAAAAAAATGAAATTTTCATATTTCATTTACCACATAAAACTCTATTCTACTTGTGTCATTACATCTCTTATACTAAATGGTATCGTAGTAAATCGAGTTACGTTTGATTATTGTCCATTGACATAACGTTCTTAGTACTACTCAACATATGAATTTACCGCCGGGAAAAATACTGAATCAGCGTTAATGAACTTTTTAAATGACGTTCAATTCAATCTAAATGAAAAAAATAATGTTGCAGCAATTTTTATTGACATTAGGCGAGCTCTTGTTTAAATTGCAATCTCTTGGATTTAGAGGTGTACCAATGAGTTGGCTTGAATCGTATACCTTAAAAATAGATCCGTTATCGTTAAAATAGGTAATTCTTATAGTGTTCCGTTTGGAATTGAGTACGGTGTTCCTCAGGGTTCCGTACTGGGTCCAACCTTGTTTTTAATTTATATTAATTCGATTTTTTCTTTGAGCCTTCTTGGTAAAATAATTGCATTCGGTGATGAACAGTGATTTACCAATTTTTTACGTCAATTTTTGTACGAATTTTTGTACGGGTAAAAAACTTTTTTACATTATACATAATTTGACTCTCAGCAAAAACGTAAAAAATGTAAATTACGTAAATAAAGTAAAAAATGTTCTGTAATTAATGTTCTCCTTTGCAATATTTATTTTTTTAAGGTAATCGATAGCAATATAATAAAATTCACAATGGTAGTTCATATTGGTTATTTCGAGGAATTTAGCAAAGTTTGGTAATTAACATTAAAAGACAATACAGATAAATATTCATAGGCTTAAACTTTAAATTCAATTTCATGTTATTAACATAAACATATTAATTAGTCTTTCCAATTTCATTTCCTAACATAAATATAATTAAATATCACAACTAAATCAATCATAATCATAATCACCGTCGCTCCATTGATCAGAATCTCTCAAAATTTCCTTATTATTGAGCGCAAAATAAACATGAAGCAGCTTATTCAATCTTTCAAATGTAAATCGATTCTTAATTGGGGTATGTATTTGACCCCAATTTGAAAAGACCCGCTCTATTTGATTTTAAGGTGTAAAATTTAGCCTGGAAATTTGCGGATATTTCATCTCCGCCGTACTCCAGAATGTATGGGAGTTTTCAATAACTTTATTGAAAAGAATTTCGAATAAGCCTAGCCTCTTTTTATAAGCTTGCCACTCCGCTATTCCTGCGCCTGTTAAATTTTTTAGAAGGAAATGGTTTACTCTGTCTTCGTAGTCAAAATGTATATTTTTAAATAATTACCGGTAAGTAGGGAATTGTAATATCCTTCCCGAAATCGGTCTGTTTAAATACCTTTAAAATAGAATAGGCTTGTCCCGATAAATTAGCGTCAACAATGTCTTTCGCAAAAAATTCCCCATGTGACTGTTGCACGTTGAATGCCATACGATATGATTGACATTTTTGCCCATTCTAATCATGGTACTGACATTGTCCGAAACCACGGCATAAATATTTGTGTTATACAAACTTTTCGCCAAATCAATCGATTCGCAAACTATTTCGGCTAGTTTAGCTACGGTCTCAGATTCACCGCTTAAATCCCATGCGTTCATGAATGCTCGGTTTCCGTTCGCATTCCGAATGTTACTTACAACTGTTCTGCTGTTGCTTGATGAGTTCTTCCATCCATCAATCAATAGCATATAATCAGACCATAAAGACGCACGAGATTCTAGCAATTTTGGTATGTGTTAAGTCTACCGGACAAAACCCTCCTGTTGGGGATTATTTGCGCATAAGACAGTTTTAAAGCTTTCACTAATCTTTTGAATTGTGGAGATTCGATATTACTAAACGAGATGTTGCATTCATAAAAAACTGTGCCACTATTTTGTCCAATTCTTCACGTTCTTTGGAATTACAAGAATCAACTTAACCAGATAATGATTCCGATTTTTTTGATTTTTTTAAAAGCCGTTCGTTTTTTTATGGTATTTAGGTTTGAGAAATGATGATAGCCCTAACAAGTTTTTCCGAGGAAATGGTGATAGTAAAATATTGTTTGGCGATGGTGATAAAACGCTGCTACTTGAAAGAAGAAACGAAGTTGATGTAGAGGCAGCGTCACTTTCGTTTGAACTTTTTACTTCTTGTACGTCTATATTGTTCTCTGTGTTAAAAACATCCATTTCGGTTGATTCGATTTCTTGCACCTCAATGTATTCAATAGCATATGTACGTTACAATATCCATAGTACTGGACGTGCTAGAATTTAGTATATCGGGTTCGGAATTTTTAATATTTCCGCACCTTTTGCTAAAATAATAAAATCTTAGTTTTAATAAACTAATCTACGTACACGGCTGCTAATAAGACGATATTGAACTTACCGATGCGCTTTTAATTTATTGACGGCGGTATTTTGCAAAATATTTTTGCATATGTTGGAATGAGCCATATATTTTTTATCAGATTTCATCAACTGGAAGTCTAATTCAGTAAAAATAGTGGTTTTTGGTTCCGTTCGACATTTTTAATTGGAAATTATTATAAATTAAATTAGAATATTCTAAATTAAACTTATTTTCGTTTAATTCCCACAGACCTCACATTATAAAACATAAATCAAACTATAATTTTAGGTTAAATTTTGGCAAGTTAGTGATGCAAGACATACAATACTCGTAGAAAAGGAACAATAGCAATGGAATTTAGTTATAGCCGATTGCTGAATAATGTACATATATACATAATTATGTGTTTGTGTCTAATAAATTGGTATTTAATTGTATTACGAAAAAATACTTCTAAAAACCAAAATATATAAGCATTTTACATTTTTTACAATTTTACATTTTTTACGTTAAACAAATATTTTTTACGTCGTTTTGCCCATCACTGCATGTGCCATTGACTTATCATGAAACGAGTCCACATAATTTAGCTAATATCATTAATTCCGACATGAGAGTTCATGGTTTGATGCCCACCGTTGGTGGCAACCCTTGGCTCCCCCACTGTTTGTTATTAAGTGAAAAACTAAGGTCGTGTACTTTAAAATATTGGGTGATCCATATCAGAGTTATTTTCCTGAAGTTTTTTATCACAAACATAATTGCGATCCGGTGACTTCATTCAAGTACCTAGGCTTGGATATTGATGATAACCTAAATTGGGGAATCTAATGTCAAAAGATTAAGGTACAGCTCCATTCTGCTCTACGGTATATTTATTTATTTGTCACGTAAATTTTATCCTTAACATGTTTTGCTTAATTTGTATTACGCTTGTGTTGATTCTCGACAGATTTATGGTTTGCCATTTCTGGGTGGGATTTACATGAACACTTTGGGACTTTTATACAAATTTCAGAAGTATATATTACGTGTTATATTTTTTAAATGTCGTCGTTATCACACTTGGCGATTTTTTCGATTTGAAGATTTGACCGTATCTACATTTTTCGAGTTTCGAAACGATTTTATTCGCGTAGTGATCATCATTTGCTGAGAGAGATGATGTACGTAATTTTTGTAAATCCTAGATTTACTAAACCGAAATATTTCGTAAATATTATTTGGTGTCTGCGCCTGCACTTTTTTAATCGATTGCCCACTCATTTTCGTTTAGATTTTAGTAGTAACGGGTTTGTCAATTCCTTAAAAAACTGGTTGTTGGAGCATAAGGATGTTGTTTTTATGTTTGCAAAATTATTTCACTATTTACTTTGAGAACTAATTTTTATTTGTATACAGTATTTTGGCGCAAAGTTCGTACCCAAGTGGCCACATATTTTAATGTATAGATGGGAATCCTCTCTAACCATAAAATGTAATAATTTTCTAAAAGATGGACAATAAGTGACTTGCGACAGGCGTATTGCCTCCGTATATATAAGTTCAGACAAAATTTGATTTAAAAAATTATCAATCTGACCCAAATATCGTAACTATATCGCCACCTATTTTCTTGAGTAGCTGGGAATCCTCTCTAACCAAAAGCATCACAACTTCCAAAAATCTAGACGATAAGTGACATAGGGCAGGCATATTCCCTCCTTAGCTATATGTAAGTTTATCCAGAATTTGGTTAGAACAAATTTGTTACTTTGGCCCAAAGATCATACCCAAGTGGCCATATATTTTGATGGGTAGTTGCGGATCCTCTCTAAATACAAAATATAAAAACTTTCAAAAATTTAAACTGTATGTGATTTAGGACAGGCGGGATCCGACTCTACATGTTAGTTTAAATAGAATTTGCTTTAAAAAAAAATTCTTTGACCCAAAGGTCGTACCAAAGTAGACACATACTTTTAATGAATGGGATTCCTTTATAACCAAAAAATATAACAACTTCTAAAAATGTGGTCAAAAAGTGACTTAAGGCAGATGTGTTAAGTCCCTATATGTAAGTTTACGAAACTTGATTCTAAAAATTTACATTTCTGACTCAAAGATAATGCCTAAGTGGCAACCAATTTTCTTTAGTAGATTAGGATCGTATGAAATTTGATTTAGAAAATTTGTCAATTTTACTCAAACATTGTATCCAAGTGACCACATAATTTTATGAGTAGTTGAGATTTTATGAGAATATTGTGTTGATTAATACTTATATTTCTATCTAAAACTTTAAAGATTGGATTAATAATCCTTACGGAAATCACTGTCTTCTAACATGGATTAGGACCATTTTTTGTGATCATGTCAGTGCAGGCATCTTTTAATTCTGTTTCAGTTACTGCTACAGTAATTTGACGTTGTAATTTAGTAACATATTAGAGTAGGGTTTCTACTATCATTTTTCCTGGAGTTTTTAATTTTTCATTTAGAATCAATTTCGTCGTATGAGAATAAATGTTTTCGTTTCAGATGTTGCATTATGTTTTCTGGATGGTATATTAGACATAATCCATTCACACTCTAAGCAGAAGAGCCTTATTCAAGATGTTTAGATGATTTCAAATATTTATGGGGACAATTTTATACGAGATTTTGTAATAGATATTTTGTAATGCAACATTTTGTACTCAGTTTGTGTTGTAACTAAAGTTGTAGTTGCCACTAGAAATATTCCAACTTTAAAATTCGCATAAACTTACTACCTTTGGAAACACGGCAAATAGGATACCATAATTTATATATAACCTGTTTTTCAAATATCCTAAATTTTAGATATAATCATAGTTTGCTCCTTTTGCTCTTCGAGGTTTGAAGAAATTCAATTTTATTTATCGCTTGCGAGAATATAACGAGGAAATGATATTGTTTGTGTCTCTTCGACTTAAACGTTGTAGCGATATTTGCGGTACTTAATTTTTGTTTTGCGACCAAGAGTTCAACACCAATTTGTTTTCTTTGATTTTAGTACCAACACAATTTTGCTTTACTGGTTCTTTTTTTTTAAATCTATAATAGTATCTTAAGAGCATAGTTTTACAACTCATGT
The DNA here is from genome assembly GCA_963556165.1 of Tipula helvola. Lineage (NCBI taxonomy): Eukaryota > Metazoa > Arthropoda > Insecta > Diptera > Tipulidae > Tipula > Tipula helvola. The sequence continues at coordinate 113,629,546 of OY744483.1, forward strand.
GACCCAGTTTTAAAACTATGTTCTCAAGATACTATTCTAGATTTTATTTTATATTTCAAGAAAGCTAAATAAATTCTTAATTGGGTAAATATTTTATAGATTCATCATTTCATTATCAATTTATTATGTAGCTAGAGGGAATAATATGCCGAACTGTTACTTCAACATTAAGTTATGTTACCCAACGCTATTTAAATCTGCAAATCTACATAAATTCAAATATCTTGAATTTCGGGTATCTCTTCTCAGTAAATACCTGATTTATTTGAGTGCTAAGCCTACTCGTAATTTAATTCCAAGCCAAACTAGAATAATATCGAAAATCTGGAATAATATCGAACTCTACAAAATTTTGAATTATTATAAACTAAAAAATCACGGAAAGTCCCAAAAAGTATTGACAATCCGATATGTATTATTAATTGCGGAAAATCACGCAACCCCATAATATAGCTTCTGAATAATCGAGATATTCTCAATAAAAAAATTACAACGGAATATTGCCGAAAATCTCGAATAAACTTGGATTTTTAGAATAACCTTGAAAATATCAAAGCTAAGTAATCCAAAAGAAAAAACTCTTCCTTTCAAAAATAACTAGAAAACCGTGAATAATCTCGAAAACGTTGAGTAATGTTAATAATTTTGAAAAAGTTAAGTAACAAGCAACTTACCGCTAACCAAGCCCAAATATCTGTAGATTATTTGAAAAATCTGTAAACCTAAAATTTCAAAAATCTCTTATATTTCGATCTACATTAACTCGTACAATATCCATATCTTGAAGAAACTAGAAAAATCTATAAAAACTGGAATAATATCTAAAGGCCAAACCAATCTCAAGAAAGCCTGGAATAATCACATAAAATATTGAAAATCCTGCTGTATTTTTAAGTCTGTAACATATAGGAAAATTCGAATCAAATAATCCCTATTAGAAGATAATTCTATGTATGAAATTAAACTTGATTTAAAAAAGCAATAAGATCACCCGAATCCGGAAATTGAGACGCCTGAAACTCGAAATATTATTATTATTATTATAATAACTTAACAATTAACTATAATACAATATTGGGAATAAAGGTAAAAATGACATTATATAAACATTAAAATATTATTTAACAATTAAAGCTCTAAACTTGGAAGTGCCACAAATCATTTATACTGGAGCAATATAAAAGATTTTTTTTTTTTTTTTTCATTTTATTTTATTACGACTGAGACTGCGCTCATCTAGCAATTTTTCTTTCAAATACAAATTTTTATATATCTAGTAAAATTCACGTTTGTTGGGGTGTAACCCACTGGTTAGCCCCATAATCAATTAAACCTATTTACTAATTTTAGTTTGGTAAGTTCACTAGGTCAAGTGGCCTCGTTCTTTGGAGTCTTCTTTCAACGACAGGGTTATCTATCATATGGCGAATATAGGGGTTTCCATGTTCCTGGAGCCTTATTTCGTGTTTTGCGGCATGCATTTTTATTTCCTCTTTGATGTATTCCATCCGTAGGTCCCTGTGAAGGTCTTCATTTCTTGCGTACCACGTCCATATCGGCTTCAAAATTTGTCGATATAGCAGCAGCTTATTGTGAATTGTAAGCTCAGAGCCTCTACCTATGAGCCAATACATTTTTCTGAACTTTATGTTAAGTTCTTCTTTTTTCTTTTTGACATGCTCTCTCCACTTAAGCTTGGCATCGAGGGTCATGCCAAGGTATTTAGCTGTATTTGCATATGGCACGAGTCGCGAGTTAATTTCTATAGGTAGGTGTGGTAAGCCTTTTGATAAGTAAAGTTAATATGCGTGGATTTTGTCTCATTAAGTTTGATTCGCCAACGCTTTGTCCAGTTACAAACCGCATTGGTCATCCTCTGGAGTTTGCTCGTTGCATCAGCGACATTATTTCCAACTGCCATAATTGCTGTGTCATCTGCAAAGGTGGCTATGGTTCCTTCATTTGTGGTTGGTATGTCCCTTGTATATAGTAAATACAGGATTGGTCCTAAGACACTCCCCTGCGGGACACCGGCAGAGATTTTCTTTAGCTCAGAGTATTCATCCTCATATTTCACTCGAAAGTGTCTATTGGATAAATAAGATCTTAGTATGGCATAGAATTGTCTCGGTAGATCTCTATGCAGCTTGTATTCCAGACCACTGTGCCAGACTTTATCGAATGCTTGCGCGACGTCCAGGAATATGCTTGAGCATACTTTTTTACGTTCTAACGTTCTTTCAATTATGTTGGTGATGCTATGGACCTGTTCAATTGTAGAATGCTTTTCTCTGAATCCAAATTGATGTGGAGGAATTAGTTGTCGGTCCTCAATTATTGGTTTAAGTCTCGTTAGTAATAATTTTTCAATGAGTTTTGACATAATTGGCAGCAGAGAAATTGGCCTGTATGATTTTTTATCGGTAGATGGTTTATCAGGTTTTGGTATCATGATTACTTCTGCTACTTTCCATTGATTCGGAACATATTTTAACCGAAAGCTCGCATTGATTATGTGTAGTAGCTTACGAAATCCTTTGTTAGGTAGAGCTTTGATAATTTGGCAAGTAATCAAATCATACCCTGGGGCTTTTTTAACATTCATGTTACTTTTCACTTCTTCTTTTAATTCTTTGAGAGTTACTGGCCGTATTTCAAACTCATCCAGCTTGTGAATAGATATTATATTTTCATTGGCAGTTTGTCTTGGTAGTGGTTGGAAGGTTCCTGGAGATACTCCGCAAATAGATCAGCCTTCTCTTTGTGGCCTCTTGCCCAGGTTCCATCATCGTTTTTAAGTGGAGGCACTTGCATTTTGGGTCTTTTGAGTCCCTTCGTCGCCTTCCACAGTGAGTAATCAGAATTTTTTTCATCAGTTAGGCTAACTAGATATCTGTTGATTGATTCATTTTTAACTTCTTTAAGAAGGGATTTGAGGCTGTTACATAAATTGTTAAGAATTGTTTTGTTCTCCGGTGTCCGATTAAGTTGCCAGGTTTTACGAGCTCGTCGTTTTTCTCTTACCAACTCTCTAGCTTCCATTGGGTAGGATATGTTAAGCGTCTTCTTATTTTGTAAAATGGGAGTGCTTGCCAATGCAGCATAGTGAATTATTTCATTGAGTTGCTCCAATTCGTCTTCCAACTCTCGAGAATTTCTTATCGGTACCTGGAGATTGATTTTGTCCTCCATTATTTCACGAAAGAGATCCCAGTTTGTTTTTGAATTTGTTAATCTGGGTGCGCTTTCCCTTTGAATTACAGTTTCACTGACTGTCATGATAACCGGTGAGTGATCCGATACTAGAGAATTGCTGTTTTCAATGTGAATATAGTTCTGAGATATACCTCTTGCTACATAAAAGTCGATTAGGTCCGGTATCTTAGCTTCGTCACTGGGCCAGTATGTTGGGGAACCACCAGAGTAAAATTCACATTTTGATGTCTGGGCTGCTTGAAACAATTCTTTACCCTTTGACGTCTAGATCCCCAATAGGTGTTTTTTGCATTAAAGTCTCCTCCAATAATAAAATCACGTCCTAATGATTTAAATAGTTTAATGTAGTCCTCCCTTTTCAAGTTATGCCGGGGAGGACAGCATATTGCGGAGACAGTAAGCTGTCTGTGTTTAATGTGAATCCTAACAGTGGTGACGTGCATTGTTTCTTCTTCGATTTCTGTTTCTACATGGTGTTTTATATTTTCTTTTATTAGTAATGCTGAACCACCTCTTGCTCTTTCCGCTGGATGAATGGAATGATATAAGTTATAACCCCGGATTTTAACAAACGAAGATTTAACAAAATGGCTTTCGGATATTAGAAAAATGTCGATTTTTTCTGTATTTAAAAATATTTCTATTTCTGGAATATGTTGCATAAGTCCATTCGCATTCCAGATTGCTATTCTGAAAGTTGTGTTCTTACTTAACATTTTTTATCGGATTGCGTTGTGGGAGTTGCATTTTCTTCAGTTGATCAAATATCATGTTGTTCAGGTTACTTTGGTCATCTAGCCGCTTTGTAATAGCTTCGATGCTGTTCATAATGTTTTCCATAATTCGATTATTTTCAGAGCCCATATATTTGGTTGAACCCGAGCCTTTCACTACCTGAGCAAATGTTCTTCTTTGCCCTGCGTTGCTTGGTTGTGGATTTTGATCCATCTGATTTGATGGTTGAATCCTTCGAATTTCATGATTTTGCGATTGATTTCGTGATTTATCTCTTAATTTTTGTAGGTGTTTAGCAACCTCACAGCCCCGATAATTGGCCGGATGTTGGCCTTTACAATTTATACACTTAGCTGGTACATCTCTCCCTATTGTACATGCCTGGGTAAAATGTTTACCTGAGCATTTTACACATCTCGGATCCCGGCTGCAATATTTTTGGGTGTGATTAAATCCCTGACATTTCTTGCATTGTGGTATGCGTGTAGTGGTTCTCCTCATTGGTTCAATTTTTACCTTCATGTGAAGAATTGCTTTTATACCATAAATATTTTGAACATTTTCTGAGTTATCAAATACTAGCATAAAAAGAGGGAGTCCCCTTTTATTGAAAGTTGGGTTTCCTTCTTGGTTTTCTATTCTCTCTTTTTTAATCATATTCACAGCATCTAGTATTTTAAGACCTTTATTTTTTAAGTCTTCCATTATTTCTTCGCTTGAGCAAGTGTGATGCAAACCTCTTGCCATAACTTTTATCGGTCGAGCCTGTTTGTCCTCATAGGTAAACCACTGATACTTTTCAGCATTCAGCTTCATAGATAATGTTCTATAGGTTTCTGAGTCCAGAGTATTAATTTTCCAAATGTCATTGTTTAGCGCTGTTACCTTATATTCTTTGTCAGTAACCGATTTCATCAGTGACTGAATTATTGGGTAACTGGTTACTCCCACGATACTTATTGGTGGGGGGGGGGGGTTTCTTTCGGTTGCACCAGTTTTGGTGCAATGTTCTTGGTAGATTTACTACCTTTCGGTTGATTGGCCTCAGGTTGGACAACTTCCGGTTCGGTACTTGTAGTTCCACTAACATTTAGTTGTTCAACCTCAGGTGACGATTCAGCTTTTCTTTTCTTACCCTTCCTGGAATGTTTTTTTTTCTTCTTTAGGATCCAGTTCGTCTCCCTTTCTAATTCATCCTCATCAGTGAGATAGTTGACTTTCTTTGGTTCAATACTCTCTAATTCGCTTTGTTCTTTAGCATTCCGATTCATTTTTAGAAGTTCATTTTCTCGCTTTAAATACTCAATTTCTTCGCTTAGCTTGGCAAATGATTGCTCCATCTTCTGTAGCCTCTCAAAGAGATCCATATTTTCCTTTTCTAGGTCAACAGTTCTTTCACTGAATTTTACTGCTCGCATTGTAAAATTTCCGCTGGCATCACTTCTTTCATGGAGTGTTTGGCCCTCCTCAAAATCCATAGGGCCAGCCTTCGAAGAGGATGGATCCCCCCCGGATGTATTGTCCAGTCGACTGACTGGAGTACCACTTGGGGTAATAATTTTCTCGGACTTATGCATTGCATAGAGTCTTGCTGGTGATCGTGGCACTATGGAACTTCTTCCAAATGGATTTACAGAACTTATCACCTCTGAAGTATTGCGGTCATTGGATAACGACGACTGGGAGCCCGCTTGCTCACCCCTCAAAGTCGCCGGCACTGGGTATCCGTTTCCCTGCGCCGTAAGGTTTTCTCCATTAGAGTCCCCCATATTGGTTATTATATTCAGGGAACCACCCCTAGCTAGTTTTGGTCCACGAATGGTATTTTATTTCCCATTTACCCTCCGACAAGTCGGTTAGGGTTTCCCCCTATCCGCCACCTGGGGACGCGCCCGATGGGAGACTAGCAGCTCCACACGAGAATATAAAAGATGAGATTTTTAACGAGAAGTGAATATATTCAATTTTGTACATGTTTTTTAGATTATTTGGAAGACCATTATTTATTTTTGGAGCCAAAATTAAAAATTAATTTTGGAAGCTGGTAGTTGTAAATTTTTGTAGATGGATGTGTTGCTTTTTTCTTAGTTTATAATTTGTACTGTTAACACCGCCATTATTACTAGTATTTAAATAAAATTCTTTCAAAGCTTTAAACACGAATACATGTCTTAGTGGAAAAATGTCTAAACACTGAAATAGTGGCCAAGACTCAGTTAATTTTGGCTTACCCTTCATAATTCTCAATATATGCTTCTGTGCAGTAACCAGCGGCTGGATCCTAACATAATACGTATCTCCCAAACAAACTATACCATAAGATAATTTTGAGTTTACAAGTGCAAAATACACATTTTTTAAAACCTCAATTGGACAAACTAATCTTAAAATATATATTTTACGTACTACAGCTACCAGATAATTATGGAAATTTTCAGTCTGACATTTCCAATTTAAAGAGTTATCAATAGTGAGTCCAAGGTATTTAAATGTTGGGAGACATTAAATTTTAAGACATGCAATTGAACATGTTGCCTGATTACATTCCAATTCATGATATATGATGTTGTGATCCGAAATAACAGCACCATTTAGACTGTAAAACATAGCTTTGGTTTTTGTACTCAGCAACATGGAATGCATATCACACCATCACCTGAGCAATTCTAAGTTAAAATGATTATGGTTAATAGTATCAATCTTATTCGGTTCATTGTACATGAATACTAGGTCATCTGCATAAGCAACCACTACAAAATTAAATTCAATATTAAATAAGGAGGTTAGGTAAATCAGGAACAGCAATGGTCCTAATACAGATTCCTGTGGAACTCCATCATTAATTACTAGACCTTGACTAACACAATTATTTATTTGTACATTCTGTACCCTATTCGACAAGTAACATCTAAACCATTTAAAACTAGCTCCACGAAATCCAGCACAAAATATTTTTGTTTAATAACACACTGTGGTGTACCATATCAGACGCCTTTTTCAAATCAACAAAAACTGTAGCTACAGAATTTCTTACATCGAGACCTTTATACACAAAATTAGTAACCTCTAGCAAAGCATTTTCAGTACTTGTGCATTTTCTGAAGCCAAATTGCATTTTATGTAGAAGATTTGTGTGATTTAAGAAACCTGAAAGTCTTGCATGCGCCAGTTTCTCTATAATCTTGGCAAAGACAAAAATCAAGCTTATTGGACGATAATTTGAGATAACTTTTTTGTCACCGTTTTTAAATATCGGGATTACATCTGCTTCTTTTAGTCTAGATGGAAAAATTCCAGAACTAAACTAGCATTGACTATATAGGAAAAAACATCTACAATATAAATGCCAATTTTTTTGGCTGTATAATTACTAATCTTATCATTGCCCGACGAATTTGTTGATTTAAGTGATGAACTTGTAGAATTTCTAACGGAAAAGTATCATAAAAAGCAAAAGATTTAAATTGAGAATTGTTGGCAATTAACTCATCACAATAAATATCTCTGTTTAAACCATTAATTTTTTGGTCTTGAACCACACTAACAAAAAACTTGTTAAAGGGTTCAGCTTTCTCAACATCTTGTGTGACCACGTGATGCTCATCAACAACAATTTCATCAATAGCAACACGATTAAATCCCTTTCCTAAAAGTTCATTAAGTAATTTCCAACTCTTTTTGATATCGCCTTTGACATTATTAAATTTTATATCATAGAATTTAGTTTTAGCCATATTCACTTCCTTTTGAATTGATTTACTTAGCTCACAAACTTTTTGTTTAAATCATAAACCAGTTTTGAAAAATTAATCTTATTAATTTTGAATTTAGTTGATCGTCTACAATTTAAATCATTATAAATAAAATTATGTACAATAGTAAAAGAAGTCATGCAATGATCAGTGAAGTGAAGATCATGAACAGCAGCTTCATAATCATGAAGGAATTTCCCAGAATGCCTAAAATACAAATGATCTAAACAAGTAGACGAGCCGTTTGAAATACGAGTAGGTACGATTTATCAAAGACTTTAAGCCATAAAATGACATCATAAGAATATAATCGGATGAAAAAGTTTTGTTAAGAATATTGATATTCATGTCACCAATAACTAACAAATTTTTAGATTTATTAGCTGCCAAAACATTACTAAATTCATCCACGAATACTGTCGTATTTGAAGCATGGAGTTTATACACACAAATGATTGAGAACAAATCACAGTTAAATTTAATATTTATCTGAATAATGTCAGCACTAACAGTTCGAATACAAGAAATCGCATTACACATAGTTTCCTCTTTAACATAATTACAGTTTCCATGGATTTGAAAACAAGGAATTTGATAATTTTCCAGCTCCTATTGGTTAATCCACACCTGCGATAATAAAATGATTTGCGGCAGCATCTCAAGAGCAGCCACATTTGCTAAAAATAAATTAAAATTTTTACGTAAACTTCGAATATTGTGATGTACAATAAATAATTTAGACTTAATTTTCTTTTCTGAAACTGAAGGCGATTTGGTTGGTGATGCATGCAAACCGCTGGACAGCAGGCTGGCTAGATGTAAAAATATGAGAGATAATCAACCACCAGAGGTAACCTTAGCAGATAAAATCAAAATTTGAGTGAATAATAATTAATTACACATTGCTGTGTAATTGAAGTGCAATAGGGCTTGAATTTGCCAGCCTAATTTTTGTGACAAAATTATTCAGTATAAATTGTATACGCGGTAAAAATCAGTCAATATCGGATTTATTAAAAAATGTAAATTAATCTTAATCTATTTTAATTTCCCTGCAAGTAATATTTCCAACAGCTATATGCTGTGGGGTTTAATTTGTTTGTATACAGTTTTGTATTACAGCATTCCAAATCAAATTGTAAATACCAAAAATTGATAAAGAAACCAATTTGTTTGTTCCATGCGAGATAATCTAGGTCAGAAGCCGCCACTGGAAACAACGCACTACCTTATCACTATTAGGAGCTTTGTATTAAGAACGGACCATCACCTTTTTCTTGGTTAAAGATAGTGAATGTCCCAGTAATTACTTGTGATTTACTTGATTTTATCACTACACGATATTCGCTAAACTTGTTAAAAAAAGACAACTTTCGACATCAAAAGATAACGATTTTAGCGTTAGATATCTGACCTAACATTCGATTACAATTCAGTACTTGTACAAATGAAATCGGTTAGCGGGTCAAAAAAGAAAGAAACATATTCAAATCTTCCTCAAGATCTGAAATACTTTGGTCCTTCAGTTTAGGCATTGACACCGAATTCAGTAAACGCAAAAATTTTGTATTTTTCAAAAATGCTGAAATATAAATAATTTCAGCAAAACGAGTAAACAGCACATCGCATCTAAAACTGATGTGTTCCGTCGAAAACGGGACAAAAACTATTCAGCGAGAAAATGACATGTGAGAAAAATAAAAATTCCATTCCAATCCAATTTATTTCACATAACCGGAATTTACCTGCAGAGCAAAAAATTTGTACGTAAAACGATACCATAGTATTAAAATTTAACCAAACAACACCGACGTGAAGTTTCTGACAAAAAATAACAAATAACAAAAAATATGTATGTATTAGAAATGCTCAAAACAAAATTCTTATTGGAATGAAATGAGTGATTTCTTTCCGTTAGGCTTTTAACAAAAAATTAAAACCTACTCAATAGTTTAGGTAGAAAACTGCCATTGACAAGATTCCAAATCCTCCGTTTGGAAAGAACTTTTCCTGGATAATGTACTCCATACCTTAGCTTATATGACCTAGGATTTGGATTCTTGCTAGTAGCAGTTCCCCACTTAAAATATTGAGTATTTTATATTTAGAGTCCATTAACAAGCACTTCCAGAGATTTGGGCAAGATTCGGCTATATAGGTCATATAAGCCAAGGTATGGAGCACATTATCCAGAAGAAGTCGCTTCAAAACGGAGGATTTGGAATCTGGTTATTGGCAGTTTTCCACTTAAAATTTTGAGTATTTTATATTGGGGGCCCATTAACAAGCACTTCCAGAGATTTGGGCAAGGTTCGGCTATATAGGTCATATAAGCCAAGGTATGGAGCACTTTATCCAGAAGAAGTTGTTTCCAAACGGAGGATTTGCAATCTGGTTATTGGCAGTTTTCCACTTAAAATATTGAGTATTTTATATTTAGAGCCCATTAACAAGCACTCCCAGAGATTTGGGCAAGGTTCGGCTATATAGATCATATAAGCCAAGGTATGGAGCACATTATCCAGAAGAAGTTGTTTCCAAACGGAGGATTTGGAATCTGGTTATTAGCAGTTTTCCACTTAAAATATTGGGTATGTTATATTGAGCGCCCATTAACAAGCACTCCCAGAGATTTGGGCAAGGTTCGGCTATATAGGTCATATAAGCCAAGGTATGGAGCACTTTATCCAGAAGAAGTCGTTTCCAAACGGAGGATTTGCAATCTTGTTAATGGCAGTTTTCCACTTATAATATTGAGTATTTTATATTGAGGGCCCATTTACAACCACTCCCAGAGATTTGGGCCAGATTCGGCTATATAGGTCATATAAGCCAAGGTATGGAGCACATAATCCAAAAGAAGTTGTTTCCAAACGGAGGAATTGGAATCTGGTTATTGGCAGTTTTCCGCTTAAAATATTGAGTATTTTATATTGAGGGCCCATTAACAAGCACTTCCAGAGATTTGGGCAAGGTTCGGCTATATAGGTCATATAAGCCAAGGTATGGAGCACTTTATCCAGAAGAAGTTGTTTCCAAACGGAGGATTTGGAATCTGGTTATTAGCAGTTTTCCACTTAAAATATTGAGTATTTTATATTGAGGGCCCATTAACAAGCACTCCCAGAGATTTGGGCAAGGTTCGGCTATATAGGTTATATAAGCCAAGGTTTGGAGTACATTATCCAGAAGAAGTTGTTTCCAAACGGACGATTTGGAATCTTGTTATTGGCAGTTTTCCGCTTAAAATATTGAGTATTTTATATTGAGGGCCCATTAACAGCAAAAATGAAATATCCAAAATCAAAATGTTGTGTGTGTAAAGAACAAATGACAATTAATAAAATTATCATCCAAAATAAAATTTTGTTTGTTGATGTACAGCCGTACGACGTCGAAACCAAATTTGACATAAGGCTTTGTGATATTCAAAATTCAATCACAATTTTAAACGAAACACTCCATTTGAAAGGCGTAATAAATTACATTTTTCCTCTAACCATTAACAATTTGTTTACTCTAATTTTGAATTAATTAATTAATTAATTCGTGTAATTTCGAAACTGGATTAAGTTCTCTTACAATCTTTCGGAAATAGTAACTTCAAATAAATTTTTCCTCTAACGGTTGGAGCAATCGGACACTACACGTGCTACGTAAAACGACCGAATGATTTGTGGCATTTATATAATGATTTATTAAAATCTGGATCAATGGAAAAATCAACAGCAACTGTGAACCCACACACCCTAATCTATGTATCACAGCATTAGTACTACACTATACATACGAGGACAGCAACTTCAAGTACATCGGAGGAATAAAAATCAGCAACACCAAATTATCAAAAAAATGTGTATTAAATAAAAAAATTCTAAACTTAAATTTGCATTTTTGATTTTTAGCTAGGTACTTTTTTCTTTATACGTATAAGTGTGGGAACTGTTCATCGTTGGTAAGGAGCTGTTCATCATTGGTGGTGCAAAAATTATGAAACTTCATGGGAAAACAAATTAAGTCATTCATGAAGCCGAAACTTGCCCAAATCTCCTTGATTGTTCTTGAGCAAATGCCAATATTTGTACGATAAATCAAATCCTTCGTCGGTTTAGATGATGAGCCAGGTCTTCTATTATTATGGACAACCAGAAGTCTAGAAGACATACAAATTAGAAGCTAGTAAAATATGTTCATTGCCAGGGACCTATCGTCACTGGCTAAAACCTCTACACTTGCAAAATATTTATTCACCTTTCAGAGTTCCTTGCACCCTCCGATACGGATCACCAAACCAGGATCCGTTCTTTGTTTCTCTGGGAGTGCTTGTTAATGGGCCCTCAATATAAAATACTCAATATTTTAAGTGGAAAACTGCCAATAACCAGATTCCAAATCCTCCGTTTGAAAACAACTTCTTTTGGATAAAGTGCTCCATACATTGGCTTATATAACCTATATAACCGAACCTTGCCCAAATCTCTGGAAGTGCTTGTTAATGGGTCCCCAATATAAAATACTCAATATTTTAAGTGGTAAACTGCCAATAACCAGATTCCAAATCCTCCGTTTGGAAACGACTTCTTCTGGATAAAGTACTCCATACCTTGGCTTATATGACCTATATAGCCGAACCTTGCCCAAATCTCTGGGAGTGCTTGTTAATGGGCCCTCAATATAAAATACTCAATATTTTAAGTGGAAAACTGCCAATAACCAGATTCCAAATCCTCCGTTTGGAAAAAACTTCTCCTGGATAATGTGCTCCATACCTTGGCTTATATAACCTATATAACCGAACCTTGCCCAAATCTCTGGAAGTGCTTGTTAATGGGCCCCCAATATAAAATACTCAATATTTTAAGTGGTAAACTGCCAGTAACCAGATTCCAAATCCTCCGTTTGGAAACGACTTCTTCTGGATAAAGTACTCCATACCTTGGCTTATATGACCTATATAGCCGAACCTTGCCCAAATCTCTGGGAGTGCTTGTTAATGGGCCCTCAATATAAAATACTCAATATTTTAAGCGGAAAACTGCCAATAACCAGATTCCAAATCCTCCGTTTGGAAACAACTTCCTCTGGATACAGTGCTCCATACCTTGGCTTATATGACCTATATAGCCGAACCTTGCCCAAATCTCTGGGAGTGCTTGTTAATGGGCCCTCAATATAAAATACTCAATATTTTAAGTGGAAAACTGCCAATAACCAGATTCCAAATCCTCCGTTTGGAAACGACTTCCTCTGGATAAAGTGCTCCATACCTTAGATTATATGACCTATATAGCCGAACCTTGCCCAAATCTCTGGAAGTGCTTGTTAATGGGCCCCCAATATAAAATACTCAATATTTTAAGTGGGAAACGGCCAATAACCAGATTCCAAATCCTCCGTTTGGAAACAACTTCTTCTGGATAATGTGCTCCATACCTTGGCTTATATGACCTATATAGCCGAACCTTGCCCAAATCTCTGGAAGTGCTTGTTAATGGGTCCCCAATATAAAATACTCAATATTTTAAGTGGTAAACTGCCAATAACCAGATTCCAAATCCTCCGTTTGGAAACGATTTCTTCTGGATAAAGTACTCCATACCTTGGCTTATATGACCTATATAGCCGAACCTTGCCCAAATCTCTGGAAGTGCTTGTTAATGGGCCCTCAATATAAAATACTCAATATTTTAAGCGGAAAACGGCCAATAACCAGATTCCAAATCCTCCGTTTGAAAACAACTTCTTTTGGATAAAGTGCTCCATACATTGGCTTATATGACCTATATAGCCGAACCTTGCCCAAATCTCTGGAAGTGCTTGTTAATGGGCCCCCAATATAAAATACTCAATATTTTAAGTGGAAAACTGCCAATAACCAGATTCCAAATCCTCCGTTTGGAAAAAACTTCTTCTGGATAATGTGCTCCATACCTTGGCTTATATAACCTACATAACCGAACCTTGCCCAAATCTCTGGAAGTGCTTGTTAATGGGTCCCCAATATAAAATACTCAATATTTTAAGTGGTAAACTGCCAATAACCAGATTCCAAATCCTCCGTTTGGAAACGACTTCTTCTGGATAAAGTACTCCATACCTTGGCTTATATGACCTATATAGCCGAACCTTGCCCAAATCTCTGGGAGTGCTTGTTAATGGGCCCTCAATATAAAATACTCAATATTTTAAGTGGAAAACTGCCAATAACCAGATTCCAAATCCTCCGTTTGGAAACAACTTCCTCTGGATAAAGTGCTCCATACATTGGCTTATATGACCTATATAGCCGAACCTTGCCCAAATCTCTGGGAGTGCTTGTTAATGGGCCCTCAATATAAAATACTCAATATTGTAAGTGGAAAACTGCTAATAACCAGATTGCAAATCCTCCGTTTGGAAACGACTTCTTCTGGATAAAGTGCTCCATACCTTGGCTTATATGACCTATATAGCCGAACCTTGCCCAAATCTCTGGGAGTGCTTGTTAATGGGCCCTCAATATAAAATACCCAATATTTTAAGTGGAAAACTGCTAATAACCAGATTCCAAATCCTCCGTTTGGAAACAACTTCTTCTGGATAATGTGCTCCATACCTTGGCTTATATGACCTATATAGCCGAACCTTGCCGAAATCTCTGGGAGTGCTTGTTAATGGGCTCTAAATATAAAATACTCAATATTTTAAGTGGAAAACTGCCAATAACCAGATTCCAAATCCTCCGTTTGGAAACGACTTCTTCTGGATAAAGTGCTCCATACCTTGACTTATATGACCTATATAGCCGAACCTTGCCCAAATCTCTGGAAGTGCTTGTTAATGGGTCCCCAATATAAAATACTCAATATTTTAAGTGGAAAACTGCCAATAACCAGATTCCAAATCCTCCGTTTGGAAACGACTTCTTCTGGATAAAGTGCTCCATACCTTGGCTTATATGACCTATATAGCCGAACCTTGCCCAAATCTCTGGGAGTGCTTGTTAATGGGCCCTCAATATAAAATACTCAATATTTTAAGCGGAAAACGGCCAATAACCATATTCCAAATCCTCCGTTTGGAAACAACTTCTTCTGGATAAAGTGCTCCATACCTTGGCTTATATAACCTACATAGCCGAATCTTGACCAAATCTCTGGGAGTGCTTGTTAATGGGCTCTAAATATAAAATATTCAATATTTTAAGTGGAAAACTGCCAATAACCAGATTCCAAATCCTCCGTTTGGAAACGACTTCTTCTGGATAAAGTGCTCCATACCTTGGCTTATATGACCTATATAGCCGAACCTTGTCCAAATCTCTGGGAGTGCTTGTTAATGGGCCCTCAATATAAAATACTCAATATTTTAAGCGGAAAACTGCCAATAACCAGATTCCAATTCCTCCGTTTGGAAACAACTTCTTCTGGATAAAGTGCTCCATACCTTAGATTATATGACCTATATAGCCGAATCTTGCCCACATCTCTGGGAGTACTTGTTAATGGGCCCTCAATATAAAATACTCAATATTTTAAGTGGAAAACTGCCAATAACCAGATTGCAAATCCTCCGTTTGGAAACAACTTCCTCTGGATAAAGTGCTCCACACCTTGGCTTATATGACCTATATAGCCGAACTTTACCCAAATCTGCACGATTGCTTGTTATTTGGCCGGCAATAGAAAGTACTCGAAGGTTTTGTTGAAATTACTAATACATTTACATTTTAATGAGAATCCTATAAGTTTTTTTAATTTTTTATTTTATTCTTATTGGAATCGTATACGTATACGTTTTTATTTTTTGTCAGAAACTTCACGGGCACCCAAACAACAATATAATGCTGTTATACATCTAGCACATGTCAAACTCTTGCTCAGGAACACAAAGGGAAATGAATATATCTCAAAGGACTTTTGCGAATAAGATGTTAAAAAATAAAACGCTGTAATAAGGCGAAATTAAAAAGATTAATTAATTTTGCTCCGATCTTCAAATAACAACTGTAACAATAAATACAAAACTGGAATTAATCGATTATTTAGTAATAAATAGAGAATTAGGTTTTAGCAATTATTATACACAATCATAGATCTTGTTTCATTGACACAATCATCGCCCCGTTAACGATTAACCATCAATTACATGAGCAACACATGAGTTAATAAAAATTAAATTATAACACGTATATAAATGTATAATTTTAATTGTCAATGTTATTTTAAGGCCATATTGTTATAGTAATGTAAATTTAATTATTTTGGCTTATTTATTATGTAGACAACAATAGGCATTCCAATGTTTAATTTAAAATATATTTTCTTAGAATTAATCATAATGTTATTTATAATATACCTGAACAAACAATGGTATGATTTGTATACCAACCTTCTTATCCTAAAACGTAATTTAATCTTTCCCCAGGAACGGATTTGCTTATTTATGTTGGTTTACTGTTATTAATCAAAATATTCTAAATAATGAAATTCTGTTATTCAAAACATAATCGCCAGTAGCAAAACACCTTTATTAGCATTTTTCAGAAGTTCAACAATTTAAATCGAATAAATATTTATAGAATATGTATACCTAAATGTTGAAATGATCTAAAAGTATTGCAACTGAATAAGATAACCAAATTTTACCCGCCAACGTATATTATTCGTTCGGATTTGTATCAAAAGTATGAATTTGCTACACAAAAATAATCAGAGGACCATAAAAACCTACATTAAACGAGCGCACATTGAATGACTGATTTGAAATAGAAAAAAATAATTCAAAAGCTTTCAAGCCATGAGCAGATGAAAAACAGAAAAATACGAATACAAGTACAAATGAGTACATTAAAAAAATACGTTTTTAGGTAATTGATCTAAGAATAATTTGCGAAGCAAATTCACAATGATTAGAAAGAACCTAGAGAGTTTATGTATAATTTTTAAGGCAAAAACAAGATTATTAATTTTGCCGTCATTTTAAAGATGGATTCGATTATGTCGGTTTTGGCACACAAAATATTATTGTAATGTTAAAGTTGTATCATATAATTTGTTTATGTTCGCAAAAATAGAAAAACAAATAAATCAATTTATATAGCATAGAGTCCTAAAGATAAAAATAAACATACAGTTTCACTATTTGAAATGAAACTGTAAGTATTTACCTACAATAATAACAAAATTATGAAAGAAGCCAGAAATGTCCAAAAGCTTTCTTTTTAATAAA
The DNA here is from genome assembly GCA_963556165.1 of Tipula helvola. Lineage (NCBI taxonomy): Eukaryota > Metazoa > Arthropoda > Insecta > Diptera > Tipulidae > Tipula > Tipula helvola. Next base: position 113,646,459 of record OY744483.1, read on the forward strand.
AAGAAGGAAAAAAATCTTGATAAGGAATGAAAAAGGTACTTTCTGTAGTGTATACTTAAGTATAGTATGCATTATGTAAGATCACGTACAATGTATTTATTTATTTATTTTTAAAGTTAGGTTTTCTTTTTTATGCTATTTAGTATTGCTTGAGCAGAAAATTGTAGTTGTACTTTACTTATTATACAATACATATATGAAGTTCATTCTGTTGAAGAGAAAATATAAAAAATACGATGAAATTACTTGTTGGTTGTGCATGCTTAATGGTATGCTCCAGACTTTTAATATACTTTTATGTAACACTAAACATAAAATTTTATTTTCTAGCTTGCATAATACATCATAAAGTTTTAGTAATGTATAAGTATGTTATAAAGATTGCAGAAAAATTGAATATTTTTGATGAATGAAATTTTTTGCAAAAATTATTGTCTCTGATGAATTCTTTTAATATGTAACCACAATAATTTTTACGTGCAGACTTTGATAATTTAGAAATATCATTCTTGCAACTGTATTCAAAGTTAGTCTTTAGTACTTTCAAAATATTTTATTTTCAGTTTAGCACCAACCAGAGTAATTACATGCGCTAAGTCTTATAAAATATTTTCTCAACAGTCAAGAAGATTTTAGAGCGGATTTCAGAGGGCACTATAAAATCAAGCATGGAACCTCTTGCTTTATTTGTGGTTAAAACTTAATTTGTAACAAATGAAAATACATTCGATTAAAATTTTTTTATTTTTGGCACAATCTCGCATGACCGCATGTTGGCAGATATTTTTTATTTCTTTTTAACTTAATACTGATTTTTATGTTTTCAAAGCTAGTAGGTAACACTCGCGTGAAAATAAACTAGGAACTGTGAAAAAAGTGGATAATACGCCCTTAAAACGATAATAATTTTTGGAATCATTGAAAAATACTTTACACAACACAATTATTTGGAGACTTTGCAGCGTATTACTTAATTGTCTTTTACATTCTAAAACTAATATTTTTAAACATCTTGAGCACATAAGAGTTAAATAATATAATTTAATATATTTTTCAAATGTGAGAGGTTATAGGATAAGAACAATCATGTCACATAATTTATTTTACTGTTAATATAATTTTCCGAGTGATTTCTAATCTGGCCACTCATTGCATATATAAAATAAAATTATAGAAAAAAGCTAAGTAATAAAGAAACAACTGATCGGCTGGAATCGGCAATTTAACAAAAACAACATTAACTAAATAATATTATTCCATTGAAGAAATGGAAATGACAGTGAGTTACAGTTGATGAACATATTAGTATCTCTGCAAAAAGATTTCAATATTTACAAAAGCGGAATTTTATAAATATTATTAAAATAGTAAAATCTTCGCGTTTAATTTTCAAGTTTAACTAGGTATTTGATGCTTTTATGTAGCTTCTCGGAAATCTTTAAAATTCTAGAATTGACAGAAAATGGTGTTTTGGGTTCACGAATTAAATAACTAACTTAAAATGAGCTTTCAAAAAGTTAATAATTTGCACAGATTAATTTGCTAATGTATTCTTTATAAGCTTTCGAGCATTTAAATTGCTAAACTTGCATTAAAGCAACAAAACTAGATCGAAAATGATATACAGTCGAACTTGGTTATAACGAACCTCAAGGGACTAAACATTTTGTTCGTTTTAAGGAAGAAACGTTATATCAAGAGATCAATTTACCTACATTTGCATATAAGCTTGGATATACAGAATCGTGTAATAACGAAAGTCTTGTTATAAGGAACTTATATAAAACCCCAAGATTCGAGAAATATGTACAATACATACAAATGTAGGTAAATTGATCTCTTGATCTAACGTTTCTTCCTTATAACGAACAACATTTATAGTGCATTGAGGTTCGTTATAACCAAGTTCGACGTATTTATCGAAGTTTGGGATTTTATATAAGTTCCTTATAACAAGGCTTTCGTTATATCCCGATTTTTTATATCCAAGTTTAACTGTAATGATAAATGAGCTGTAGGTTTATCCTTTACGTAACTTTTATATTATTCTATCCACTTTAAATTTTAGTAGTTTCGTTATGTATTAAATATGTAAATTAAGTCGGCATAATATTTATTAAGAGCAAAAGCTTCAGTTTCAAAAGATTTTTATTAAGAGCTGTAAATCATCAACCACAAGAGAAACAACGAAATATTAGAAAATTGTATCTAGTTTGAATAAATATTTAATTTATACCTTAAAGCTTTCCTAAATATTTATCAGTAACTAAGTTGATAGGTACAAGATATTAAAAGACCAGAACTTCGTAAGTACCTACATAATTACACAAAAGATATAATTCTATTATGATGTCTTACTCAACAAGCTTGTTAATCACTATAGCTTGCTCTACCTATATCATTCTTCATCTTTAAGAAGCATTTCTAAGTTTGAAGTGTTTTTAAACTTAAAAACTCTTAATAGTTGTGCTTAATTTTTTTATTAAACTACAAATTAATCAAATTTCAAATTGTCAAGGCACTTAATTAATTCGAAAAAAGCGTCTGCGAATTTTTTAGAATTTTAGTTGAAGAGCTTTTACACTTTTCGGATCCCACGAAGTAAATTTATTATTGGTTGTATTTTTTTGTGATTATTTTTAATATTTCCTTTGCACTGTTTTGCAATATTTTGTAAAATCGAAATCTAAATTTATAAATATCAAAAAATTATGCCTACAAAAGAATTATTTGTTATAGTTTTTTAGAAATAGTTAATCGATGATTCTTTTAGGATTTTTGGAGCATTATTTTCCGCCTCCAGTTACTAACTTTTTCGTTACAAAAAACGCACATAAAAAATTCAACTTTATTAAAAGTTCACGCCCTTCGTCGCTTGGTATTTCAAAATAAGTCTTTTCTGCAGACCTTGAGCAGTTGCACATATTAATATTATTATAATATCTATTTTTTTTCATTCTAAATATTGCAATTCTTAATCCAATTCACCTTCATTGTTACAATATTTTGTTGTTTTTTTTCCACGAATATATCTACAAAAAAAAATATTAAAAAAAACTTTGAAAACTTTTAAATTAATTTCCTCAAGTATTTTAAATTAACCAACAATACATTTAATTGGTTTACTAACTCAACTAACAATAAAGAAATGAGAAGACATTTCAAAGTTAATCTGGAAGCTTATTAAATGCCAAATAAGTATTTTACAATGCAAAATCTGAAAATTTTTCTTATTGGATTGCAAAAATTGTTGACAGGTTTTGAACAGATCTTGAGCTTTGAGGTCAAATAAGATCTTGAGGTCAAATAAAATTGAAATTTGTAATTTTAAAGGAATATTTTCTAGATACGGGTGTAAACAAAAAAAAGCTCCAATTTAGAAGTCTCACGTTTGTCAAACCTTAACAAATTAAACAACCAAGTTGCTTATTTGTTGAATATTTTATATGTTCTGAAGAATTTTTTGTCTGTTCCAATTTCCGATTTTTTATAAGAACGCAAAAATTGTATTATTTAAATATATTAAAAGCTCACGAACCTTTAGTCGTTTCATATTTAAAACTAATTGCTTTCTGAAGGCATTTTTTTTTTTTTTTTTTTTTTTTTTTTATTAAATATTTATTTTCCAAAAAAAAAATACAAGTTTTTTCATACAGGAAAATATTTTCTGATCAGTTAAACACTTCAATATGGTTCAAAAAATGAAAGAAAAAAAAAAAATGAAAAATAAGCAAATTTTATAAAAATTTATGTTAAATTAAATTAAATTAAATTAAATTAGCATGAACAAACATCGTGTAAAAAGTAATAATCAAGTAAACGTCAATGAAACATATCATATTCTGTGATAAACTTTGAATAAAGCTTATTTTTAAGGTTAAATTTGAATATAGAAATTCTTAAGCTTTTTTCGTTATCAGTCAATTGATTGAAAAGCTGGATTCCATGGTAGAGAATACTTTTCTGCGTGGTTTGAAATTTATAATTAGGAACCCGATAGTGACAATGATTTCGAGTTGGTCTCTCCGAAACTGAGAAGTTGGTTTGTAGTTCAATATTACTCTTAGTAAGCCCGTGTTTTATTTTGTAAATTGTCAATAAATATTCATATTGAATAAGATAGTTGAGTGGTAATATTTGATCATTATACAAGAGTTTTGTTGATGTTAAGAGAGGTAACTGTTCAATAGCTTTAATGGCTTTATTCTGAATTATCTGCAAATCACTCATATACGTAATATTCGCTGCTCCCCAAATTTGAATCAGATACGTTAAATTGGAATTAATATAACTGAAATAAATATTTTTGCGAATAAAATATGGTATGAAATGACCGACACGTCTCAGAGCAGCAATAATTGGAATTACTTTAGATTTTATACTATTAACATGGTTAATCCATGATAACTGAGAATCAAATACCAAACCAAGATAACAAACCTTTTCAACTCGTTTTATGATACTATTATTAAAGTTTATTTCATCTAATATAGCTACTTGTTTCTGTCTCAAAGAGAAAGTAATGAAGGTTGTTTTTGAAACATTTAGCTTAAACTTATTATTACAAAGCCAATTTTTGATTTCAAGGAGATCGTTTTCCATTGCAGTTTTCTGTTGTGATACTGACTTTGAACTGTAAATTAATACTGCATCGTCAGCGAATAGTTGCATTTTCCCTTGCAGATCTAGATTTAGTAAGTCATTAATATAAAGTAAAAACAATATCGGTCCAAGAATGGATCCTTGGGGAACTCCACGCTTCACAGTAATTTTAGTTGAGGTGTAATCGTTAATTTTAACAACTTGAGATCGGCCTTGCAAATAGTGTTGAATTAATTTGATTACATCTCCACCTATTCCATAATTACCCAACTTTGTCAAAAGAATTTGATGATCTACACAATCAAACGCTTTCATTATATCCAAAAATAAACAAGAAGTTATGTTTTTTTGTTCTATGGAAGTATAAACATTTCCGATCAAATTTATAACAGCTGACAGAGTGCTGCTGGATTTAGTAAAGCCAAATTGATCTTTATGTATTAGTTTATTTAATTCAATATGTTCTAAGAGGCGATTATAAATGATGCGCTCAAAAACTTTACTAAGTGCAGGGAGAACTGATATTGGACGGTAATTGTTTAGATTTAAGGGATCTCCAGATTTGTAAATCGGAGTAATACGCGCTAATTTAAGAAACTCAGGAAAAATACATTTTTGAATCCATAAGTTAAAAGTACGAGTTAATAAAGGGCATAAGACTGGCGCAAGCTGTTTTAAAATATCTACAGTGACATTATCAATTCCTTTTGCTGATGCAAGCTTTAAACTATTGATTATGTTATTCACCTCATCTTGCCCCACTGTCGATAACGAGAGAAAGTTGGAATACTGCCGTGTTGTACTTATTTGTGGCACAAAATTTGGAAAACTGTTACTAAAATCAGCTCCAACATTGACAAAATATAAGTTAAATTCGTTTACAATAGCTTGTTGATCTCGTATTATTTGGCCATTAACTTTAATTTGATGTATAGTCGATGACTTACTTGAGGGCTTTTTATAAAGGATTTCGTTAACTAACTGATACATTTTTTTAGTATTCGAGAGACTTGATTGAAATTGTAAACTGTAATAGGTTCTTTTAGATTTGTTTATTTGTTTCTTAAACTCTGTATTGAGTGTTTTAAAAGTATCGGAAAAATATCTATTATTTGGATATCTTTTGGAGAGTTTATAAAATTTGTCGCGAACTTTCATTTGTTTACGAAGTTTATCAGAAAACCATGGTCTTTTGTACGGTGTAGCTTTAATAATTTTCGTACATGTCGTAGTGTTTAAATCAATTGAATTAATAAGTTCATTGTAGAAAGTTTCAAATGAAAAATTATTTGAGACTAACTTTTTTTCCATTGAACTTATAACGTTGGTATAATTAGTGGTTACTTTATTTAAAATAGTTGAAATTTTTTTTTTGAAAATATGAAATTTAAAATACAAAAAACGATGATCACTCAAAACCGTATCCCCATAGTATATTGAAAATTTACTAGTTAAATTTGATAAAATGTGATCTATAAGACTTTTTGTGGTTGATGTTGATCGCGTTGCAAATAAACAATCAACTTCATTAATTATGCTGTGATTATTTAGCTCTAAAGTGGACCTGTAGTTGAGCACCTGCCGGCTGGAGCTATCCAAAATATTTATATTAAAGTCTCCAATAAGAATTTGGTTTCTATTTGTAGCAGTGACCCGATCCAGAAAGGATATAAACGTTCTAAAATTTGTATGTGGAGGTTTGTAAATCCCTAACAAATATAGATTCAGTTTCTGAGAAAACACTGTCAAGCATTGATTTTCATCATTTATTTCCTCGCTTACGAATGTGAAATCCAGATTTTCACTGATAAAAAATGATACACCACCTCCTGTTCTATTTTCTCGAACACTGTGCAGTGACTTATAATTTCTCAAATTTATGTATTGACTTTCAGGTTTACTTAAGAAGGTTTCGGTTATGACAATAATATCAACCGTTTCACCCAGAGAGGATAAAAGAATTTCTAATTCATGTAATTTATTCTTTAATCTATTAATATTCATATAAAAAATATTCAAAGTTAAAGACGACTTTGTTTCACTGATGAATTTGCCCAAGTGTAAATAATGTTTGTTCATGCCATTATCTAACATATTACACATTTTCTATAAGTTTAAATTAAAATTATTACAAAATATTATATTCAATAATGCCATCCGAAATTAGATTTTAGTTAAAAAAATAAATAATAATAATAATAACGTCATCCATATTGTTGTTTTAATTAATTTCAAGATAATAATTAATTTAAGATTTTAATATTTAGTTCCCTTTTTCTTTTCAAATTTAAGAATACAACAACAATAACAAAAAAAAACATAAATAATAAAAATGTAACAATAATATAATTTTTTTTTAGATTTGTTTACAAGTATGATATGATCAAAAAAAAAAAAAAAAAGAAATGAGAAATCAAAATCCAGAAAAATATAATTACCGTACCATCAAAAAAACATAAACAATCAATGTTTTGCTATTACTGTACTACAAGACTAGTGACGCCATCCATAGATCGAATAATTGCTGGCTTCGAATCTTCTTTTATTTTGCAATAGATTTGATTATGACGAAACCAGCAATATTTAATTTTGTTTTTTTTCCGTAACTGAATCAACGCTTTAATAATGTTATTGTTTTCTACTGTTAATCTATCACGAATATTAATTTGGTCATCTCCGTTTTTAGCATCAGAGAAAATCTGTTTGAGATGAAGTGGTCCACTAGTACGAATTTGTTCCATTACGTTGCTTTTTGATTTCACACTATTAAATTTTAGATAAAGTTGAGAATGCGTGGATGTTCGTCTTCGACTGCTCCTCAACGCAGCAATTTGTTTAATGTATGACGATAAAATCACATCTGATCCAAATTTGAATATCTCACCTAGTTTACAAATAACTATGTCTTTATTTGTGTCATCAACTGAAATGCCTGTTACAAGTATTTCTTGTTGAAGTTGTTGCTGTTTCAAATAATTCACCTCGGCACTTAAAGAATTCACTGTTTTTTTGGTATCATCCGATTTGGCTTCTACAGTTTTGACTCGTAAATTAATTTGATTGACGTCTTCCTTGATACTATTAATATCGGCTTTCAACTCAGTGTGGTTTTGTTTCGTGAAATCCAATAAATGTGCAATTGCACTCAAGATATCGGAGATTGTAGGGTTGGCAATTTTTAAAATATTATCAAGCACCATTGTTGCGAAATTAATAAAATAATAAAATTAATTAAAATTTTTTTTATGAATTTGTGAAAACACTTTAACTTATTATTGTTTTATTAATGAATGAATTTCACATGCCAAAATGGAGGTATATTTCGAACATTGCCTTTAGTAGTTTAATGTTTTAAAAATCTTTTGAAGGAACCTCCTTAATCACCAAGCTATTTTTAAATTCGGCTACCTAAACAAAATAGACATTAAAATTAAGCATTCTTACTTCACAAATAACATCAATAACTCATGGAGAGTAATCGTCCTGGAAGAGTGGAATACCGATGTATTGAGTCGGGTCCTCAATAGTCACGATTCAGGTTTCGATAATTTTTTTTATATTTTCCTCCGTTTTCTGAACTATCCAGAAGGCATAGTAATCAAACTCCAAAGGCTGTTATGGCTCTCCAGACCATAACATATGGTGAATTTTTCACTGTCGGCGAAATACATTCTGTTAAATACCGTTTGCCTTTTCATCGCCGAACCCTTGTCCTTACATCGGATCCAAAGATATTGAATTTGGATTTATCCGAGAATATGAACCAACGCCAGTCCCTGGGTATTCAGTTTTTTCATTCTATTGCGAATTTGAGGCTTGCAGCTGCCATTTTTGCTGTCAGTAATGATTTTCTCGCAGGTCGACAAGCATATAAACCAAGTTCCTTTTAATAGTATGAACTAAAATAGTGTCGGTTGTTGCTATTAGAAGCTAACTTCTCAGCTCTAAAGCCATAGCAAGCTTTTGCTTAAGAGCTAAATATCTGAAATTCGATTTGTTGAAACAGAAGTTCTCCTCTTTGCATCAGAGCCAACTTATCGTTTGATGTTCGGAATAGTGCCTTTAAAACTTTCTAATTGCTGTTTGGCTACACTAAATTACTCTTGCAATTTGTGAATGTGTGTACTTTTTGCCTTTGCTTGCAAAATTTTGTCTTTTTCGTTAGCATTTAATTTAGAGCGACACTTTGTAAAATTAACTCTTTGACTACTTAATTGAAACCGAACGAATATTTCATCCTTTGTTTGGTTTTAAATACCTAATGAAGCGTGAAATATGCTGAAAAATAAAAAAACAAAAAAAAAAATAGCGAATGAGTTAAAATCTATGAGAGAATTGCATGAAATAGTAAATAATCGAAATCGAACATTTCAATGGCGCAGGGTGTACATACAATACGCTCAAAGAAAATATTCTTAACGTACACGTATTCACGTAAAACTAACGGCTGTATCTACGACACAGTCACATCCATCTTTTTTCCCTTTAGTTATAATGAAATGAGAAATCTAGTATGAATGTCAATGCCAAGACTATTGCTTTCAGGTAATTCTCAACTCAATTCATATTTTGCGATCAAAATCGCTGTTCTGATGTTTCGAAAATTCATTCTTGTTTTCAATGCCTTGCAATTTTTTATATTAGGATTTCTCCTAATACACGGTAATTCTGTCAATTTCTAATTAAAAATATCTTAAAATTTTCCAAAATTCAGATTTCAATAAATTTTATAAGGATTAAGAATAAATTAGTTATAGCTATTTAGTAATTTTAGAATCTATTGATTAACATTTTTAAATTTTGGAATTTTTTATGCGCTAACTAGCTGAACCCGCCAGTAGGCCCCTATAAAATAATTTTTTTTAATTTTATAAACCTTATAGACAATCAATAATATAATTGAACCAAGCAATCTTTTAATAGCAACAATTTGCGATTGTATTCAACTTTTACGTTGCGTTGTGAATAGTCTTGTGAAACCATAAAGAGATCCTAAAATTTCAAGATTAATATGTGACATTTTGTCTGTTGGTCACTCTAGGTAGCGTCCAGCTTATTGACATGATTCTAGGTGTTTCGAGATTAATAGAGATTTTTTAATTAATTGTTCGAGATTGATGTGTATTTTGCTTAGCATTACACAAACAAGATATTACGGATTATTCCAGATATTTCGAGATTATGTATTCTACAATTCTAAAACTTTTCGATATTTTTTTTAATCAATTTCGATCGCTAAGTGATCATTGTCAATACCTAGCCTATTTCGTTGTCATAAGTACTATCAATTTCGTGGTCTAAGTACGAAATAAGTCAGGTGTTAAAGATGATCACTAAGTGATTGAAATTAATTTAGTAAAATAAAATAAAAATCAGAATTAAAAAAAAATTTACCGTGTTAAAACTATTTAACTATTTGACTTTCTTGATCTGGTTGGAATTGAGCTGTTGCAGACTTAGTGTGTTTTCCAGCATATTCATATTATGAATACTTCTTTTGTTATTTAGACCATGTTGCGTTTTGTTTATCAATATTTTAATTCTTATTTGTCCAGTTATCCTATTGCATAAGGAAATTTTGAAATAAAATATCTTTGGAATTATATTTTGATTTTGTATTTTTATTTTTTTGTCTGTCCTATATCTAATGCATAACGGCCTAATATTGCCTAATGGAACCCATTATGGTAGAGGATACAATTAATATTTGAAAATTGGGCAATTATATAATATGAGAGCATCGTGAACCGAATCTGAATACAACAAACGTGGCATTATTCGGTGAAACGTAAAACCAGACATTTTATGAACCTTTTCATTAATTGTTGACCTGTAACATAAATCATAATGGTCACAAATACACGAAAAATTATAAAATCTCAAAATTGGACGTTTTGTATTAAAATATTCTAGGTTCAATTTTAAAATTAAAATAATCAACTAATTAAAATTTGTATGACAATAACAACAAAATCAGACTGTCAAAAGGTACAATTTTACCCAAGAAGCATATGAGGTGGAGAAATATACAAAAAGTTATTACACTATTCGGAAAGCATAATAAAAAATTGGGTCTATCCGACTCTAGGACGCCCCTTTCCCTAGAAAGCGTCCGTTAAAGATCACAAACCAATCATTTATATTTTACAAACATTTTCCATTATTTTGGGTAGGCACAATTGTTACATCACAAACCAATCGTTTATATTTTACAAACATTTTCCATTATTTTGGGTAGTCACAATTGTTACGTCTCTTCTTAAATGTAGAGACCTCTCCCCAATATAACAATTGGTTACGACAATATAAATCACCTACTCTCATACCGCCAAATCACAGACTCCCAAATAGTGCTAGATTATTTAGAACTAGCACGTGTTGAGAAGCAAACAGGCATTTCAACATTTAGATCCAGTTATACATCTCTAGTCTACCGTTGAAAATCCTTAAGAATTTTATTTATTCTATTCAGAGATCATTCACAAAATCATCCACAAACAATGTAATCCACTCATTTTTTCTTGAAGACACCTAGGGAACAATTTCAGGAATTTGCAAGGTGTATTAACTGTAGAAAAATATTTCTTCGGGAAGTTCGACATTACCTCGGTAAACAGATACACAAATTTATATTACTCCATTTTGTCAAAATAACTTCAAATTTTATGAATTATCAAATTTATCAGCAACACAACAAAAAAAATCGTCAGTCACGTTTTTGGGCAAATCTGTTTCGCAGTTTTCTCTTCCACTGCAACTCTCTACTCGAATGAACGTTAAAAGTTAACACAAACTGCTTAATACTAAAATCTATCTTTGTACAAAATTTCGACCAAAACTATCAATATTTGAGAGAATGAGAGACGATATTTTCTGATCGGTGTTTCGGGATCCTTGTAACCTAATTCGTCGAAAAATGTGAAAATCTTGAACAACATTTTTTTGGCAATTACAGTACTTACCCAATATAACTTCGTTATAGTGGTAAAAGTAAAAATTGTGAATGAAGGAGAATAATTTTCAAATGAAAGCCAAAAATTAGTACTAAAAAATAATTATTACAGATTTCAGATAAAGTCTTAATTGCAACAGCTTTTACGTTACAATTGAAAATGGCAATTTAAATATTTCGGATTAACCGTAGTTGCAAATTTAAATTGGAAATTAGATGATCAAACAATCAAAAAACAAATTCTGCATTACGTGCAATTTATTTGTATATACATTTTATCCACTCAATGTTCTGCACCATTTTTATTTTGCTTATGCATGGACATTCACCTTAGCAACGATTTACCTGGTTGTGGTGGAGTGTATTTTGAAACGATAGGATTGTTACCGTTTTGAGACCGTTATATCATTTTTAATGTCTTCAGTCATCACTTATCCATATCAATTGCTGCATATCAAGTTTGAAATAACTATCGTAATACTCTGTATCGTAATTTTTGTCCCAATTATTTCGAAAATATCATCAATATCACTTTTTCAATTGATTGCCTTCGCCTCGCAGGATAATTCATAATAAGACATTTTTGAATTTGGCTAGTTTTTTTATTATTTTTGTAAAATCTTGAGGACGAACTGAAATCCTTGCAGTTCTCTCTTTTATTGTTCAGTAATAAAGGCTCATGCATTCATTCAATTTGTTTAAATGGTTCCACCAAAAGAGCAACAAAAAATCCTCTTTAAATTTAGGCCGAACTATAAATATACGATGCCTAATGCTGCAGATCTGTTCCTGTTCATACCGTAGATATTTGAAAAAATTGTTCAATCTCCAGCAAATTGGAATAAAACATCAAATATATTTCAATTTATTCATTTTTGGCTTTATATGTTAGCCAAATCAGTGGCACGGGCTCTAAAAAACGCCAAACTCATATTGAAAAGATCCAGTGTAAAGAACCGATCATTGTGACATTTCTGAATTCTCACAATTGGATTGGATAGTCCGCTGTTAGTTTTTAATTGTCAAGATAAAAAAAAATGAGTGTTACGAATACTACAGCCAGGAATGCGGAAATTTATTGAAGATAATAAATCAGTACAGTTTAATGAATTTATAATTTTATAAAGCAAGATTCTATCTAAAACGAGTCTTTTGTACTCCCGCAGCAAATCAATGCGGAAAACTTTACGACGTATAACATGGATCGTTTTTCCTATATAAAATATGTTTTTTTTTCGATACACGATTGTTTTTCTGAATATAAAAATTGTGTTTCAAGACCATCACAGTATTTCATTTCAACATTTTTTTTTTTTTTGCATCATGTCGCGCATAAAAAAGTTTCAATTCAAAAATATCTTGTGAAGATTAAGCACATATTCGTATTTTGTTTCTCCCACCTAACTCGTTTCTTATGAACATCCAAACATCGTTAAATTGGATAATAAAAAGCCAGCAAACATTAATTCCACGAAAATATTTGGAGCATATCCACTATATACAAATAATGAAATCTTACGAACCAATAAATTAAACTTGATACTCTCGTATAACGATGGAATGAAAAATTTTACCCTGTAAACAAAAAATAAAATCAAAATAAATCATAAAATTGTTAAATTTTTATTTGAATATTTAATAAAACAAAATTATCGATTCTTGATAACAAAACAAAATATTTTTACTACAAAAAACTGTTGTGCATTATACGAGTATGTACATACTACCGCTACAAAAAGCAAAATATTTTTTAATTTTATTTATTTTTCAGTTTATAGTTTTTAATATTTCATTTTCCAATAATCTAAAACCAACACAAGAATATATATCTGCTTGAAACGAGAATTGAAAAATCTCTCTGAAATTTTCCACTTTTACCAGTTCTTACTTCGTATTTCAACCAGTGCAAGGATAAAAAGCTACATACCACACTTTATACCAATAAAGTTTCGTTTTTTTTTTTGTTAAATCAATTATGGAATTTTATTTTTTTATTTAATAATATTATTATAGTTTTTTTTTTTTGTATTTTCAAAATGGAATTTAATAAAAAAAGTACAAAACGAATTTCTATTATAAAATTCGAAATAAAGCATTACAATAAACAAACAAAATAAAATGGTATAATGGTATAATAAAATTACACAAATTACGTGATAAACTGAACGTAAAATTATAAATCTTTTTTATTTAGCTATTTGAATTTTTAATCCGGATTTATTAAAGGTAAATATTGAATTATTATATGATGTTGTGGAAAATTTATATTTTTATTGATATACAGCAGGATCTTAAGTATTTAATATTAAACATTTCCCAATTGATGGCAAACACACATATTCTAAAATATGGAAGTTATTCAACTGTAGTACATTATATGCAAACTACTTTCAGATTATCATGATTAAATATATGGGATACATTCATTTTCGTTTAATATTTTTTTTTTTAATGTAAAAAATGTAATTGAACCCCGTTGCATCGGGTAGTCTAATTTCACTTTAATATTAGATTTTAAATTGAAATTGTAAAAAAAAAAATAATTTTGTCCCGATGAACTTTCTTTGATAAAGCAAACTATATAGAGGTGAAAGGTTATATTCGAAATTCATTTTAAAGCAACTTCTAATCTTATGGTACGTACTTAAATAGTTTGTATTTTTTTGAAAGGGAAATATGTATAGTAAATAGTGTGTAGAAGCATAATTTTCTTTTCGAATACATGTATGAAACTGATTTTGAGTATATGATAAGTGGACTGTATATAGAATATTTAGATTAAAAAAGACTTTCATTTTTAGTTTTGTTTGGTATTCAAATTTCCATTATAATTGAAAACGGAATTAGTCGTTTAAGCATTTCAATAGATGACATGGTTTGAGCATGTTTGGGCAAGATAAGCAGCTCATGTCAACAATACTTAAGCACGCTTATGTAAATTTTGTGGCTTCGATAAAACATGGTTCAAGTCAATAGCATCAAACTTAATTAGGGGTAATGGTGATGTTATCAGTTCAATAATTTACTTTTGCTATGCTAGTTCAATATGCTTACCATATTTACAGTGATTTCGTTAATGAATAGAATATAAAAATAAAACCAAACGTTCAAGATAAAAGATTAAATTGCGGTTCAAGTTTTTCTAATTAAACAAAGTCTGATAAAATACTATGATCGATATTAAAAAAATGGAATTTGAAAGGGATTCCGGTGAAAAATAATTTAAACAAGAAATACTTGTAAAATGTATGTAACCCACTTACATTTTGTATTTGCTCTAATGTAATCGATTTTATCGGAACAAGCCAAAAGAGTTTTAGAAAGTACCTATACGTCCCAGACCACCTGATGACTATCGGTTGAGCTATATATTCAGCTATATCTATGCAGAAAATAGGAAGTTCTATTAGGCGTTGCTACCCTTAGTATTAGAAAGTAAAAATCACAATTTACTATAAAGGCCTAAATACAAAATTAAATTATTTATAGAAATTGACTGTGATGGTCCGCAACTTCATTGAACAAAAGTTTGGCGTACTTTACACGCTAACAAACAAATAATAAACAATAAACAATAGTTTATACACGAAGTACTATAGGCTTATCAGTCCAATAATGAAGAAAAGAAAACTACATCAATCAGTTTTCCAACATTTTTTTATATTTCGCCCAACGTTCCGACAAAATTTTATTTGTCATCTTCAGGGGCTATATAGTGAACAAAAAAACAACAATGTAATACAAACAATTTCAATAATCAAGAAATTTCTTAAATTACTTACACATAATGTAAAACCAAAAAACAAAACAAAGAAATTTATATCAGCTAATAATCAATTAAAATTATGAATAAAAACATTTTGAAAAAAATTATTTAAAAAAACTATGGTAAGAAAAAAAGCTTTGTCCAAAAAACAACAAAATGGACGAACCACAAAATTTAGTCATTCTACACAGTAGTACATAAGTAAAGCAATTGATTTTATTTCCATTATTATTACTTTTATGTCAAACGTCTACGTTTCCGTCGATTTGTAAAGATGTCGTCATCCTGGTGTGTGTGGTTGTGTAAAACATCGTGTCTTCTCTTTCTATTATATTTGTTATCGTCTACTATTGCACAAAACACTGGGGAAATATCATCAACATCACGCCTTTTATTGTAAGTTTTGTGTGTGTATATATGTAAAGCTTCGGTTGTAAGCCGTTTACCATAGTGGTTTTGTGTATCCAATATTCTGGTATTATTGAAATCAGGGTAATGACCCATTTCGTGGAAATGTTGAACGACCGCAGTTTTATTTTCCATTTCGATTAGTGGTTTTTTTATGTCGTTCTTATGATTATTTATTCTTTTTTTCAGACATTGACTGGTTTGTCCGACATAAGTTAGATTACAGGTATCATCACGAGTACCATTACCGAGGCAAGGAATTTATTGATAAATTACATTTGTCCGTTTATCCATGGGAATTTTATCTTTTAATTTTGTATAAATGTTGCGTACGCACCCATTACTCCTATGAGCAATTTGCACGTCTTCTGTATATGTTTGTGTAATTTTATTTATTTTTTTCGAAAGACCTTCAATGTATATCAAACTCTTGTACTTTTGATTTAGTGTGTGTGAAAGTGTTATTTCAGCGTTTTGTACATTCTCAGTTTGCAATGTTTCATGCCAAATGTTACAAACCAAATCGGGTAGCTGTTCATTTTTAAAATATGGAAATTTTTTTGAATATTTTTCTTGTGGTAACAAACTGAACTCAACGTTAGCACACGGTGTGTTAAATTGTATGCAGTGTTCCGTTTATGAATAATAGGATGGTTGGAATAGTAGTTTAACAAACGTCCCGAGGCGATGTTTTTTTGTTACCAATCCGTAGTCACGACACCGTCTATCCCACGCTTAACCAAGACGTCCAAAAAAGGCAGCTCGTACTCGACAGTGAATCTCAACTTGTTATGAAACGAATTTAAATTGCTCAAAGTCATATCAATCATGTGTACCGGTAAAACCGCAAAAAATGTCATCAACATACTTGACTAATAATTTCGGTCTATATGCACTGAAAAAAATAACTGGGTAATAATAAACGAAAACAACATTTAAATTAACTTAGCATATCGATTGTTTTTCAGCCAACTAAGCGTGTGTTCTACAATACTAAATTTGCTAGGTTATTTTTAAATTTTTAACCTTGCGATGGGTCAATTCAAACTAATTGCATCAGTGACTGTTTCTGTATTTTAACCTTTGTTATTTATTTAACTTACCTAAGGTCTTACGTTATTATTAACTAATTATTTAAACAATTGTTAAGTTAAATAAACCTACAATCAACCAAGCAAATAGTTTAAGTATAACAACATTTCGAACTAATTGCTCAGTTACGACAACTTTTGCCAAACATTAAAATAACTAATTAGAAAGGTTATTGTTAACAAATTTTCAACTGATTGCCTAGTTAAACTGAACTATAGTTAGCTAAGCGGAGAGGTAAATTTAAACAAAATTTTGATTTACAGCTTAGTAAAAATAACCTCTACTTCCTCTTAAATTACAGCTTGGTTAAATTAACCACTGCTGTAATATTAAACAAAATTAAGCGAAAATTAACTAAGGAAATGTTTAATACGACAATGCGAAAGTGTGGAATTTGAAACAACAGATGATACTAATTTAATTCATTTATTATAAACATATTAAGTAGTAATAAAAAAAATAAAATATATATGTATATAAATATAATATAATATATAATGTATGTATTTTATAAATAAATAATAAATGTGTATTAATTTATTAAATTCAACATAAATAAATATTTAAGGCCAAATTCATTAAATGCTACTTAAACTATAACAATACTTTATGTATACTTATTATATATTACGTAAATGCTCACTACCTATATACTAAATATGTACACACAAAAAAATATCGCGGTGTGAATGGTATTTTATCCGAAAAAATCTTTATTTTTTATCCAATAGTACCATATTAACTCCGCAAGATCGGGTACAAATTTTAAAATATCCAAAAGGATCGAACAGTATACTTTTGCACCGTTCGGAGTAAACGCAAAAGTTGTCAACAGCGGATTTTTTTAAAAGGTACTTCCCAGGGATTATTTTCGCTCTATCGGAGTAAATATTTACACCGTTTGGAGTTTTTGTGAAATAGTAAAATTGTAAGAGAATTTGGCTGTATTAGTTATATTCGCTAAAGCAACCTGCATATTCCTTCTGTATAATAGAATTTAAATTGTGATACAATCAGTCTAGTCGCGGCGGCCTGATGAGAAGATTCAATTCCCTTACAATCTTCGGAACATATTTAAATCATATTCATTAAAATAAAATACCAATGGGATAAAAACCATACACTCAAAAAATGTGCGGTGTTAATTGGTTTTTTATCTGAAAAATTATTTTATTTTTCTCCAACTGAATATATTTTATAAAATTAAATACGCATCAACGGATAAATATTTTTATCTATCCGAAAAAATAAATTTTTATAAAAACTCCTTTTGGATTTAATAAAATGCACCTCTAGGTGTTTTCCTAAAGATGAATGCTCCTGTTTGGGTTTTATGCGGTGTAAAAGTTTTTATCCAAATGTATTTTGTGCCATTTTTATTATAATATCCGATTGGATTCAAATTATAAATATCCGATCGGTGGGACACTATGTAACACCAATTCGGTGTTGTGGTGACCTTTTATTTTTTTGTGTGTATATAATATGTATGACGCGAATTTATTGTCCATATAAATTTCCAAAATATTTTAAGGGTCCTGTTGTAAATCCTGTTTTAAATCTTGGCAAAGAGTTAGAACTGCCGGAACTGGGTCATCAGATTTAGTTCTAATTTCATAAAAAAATAACTGGATAAACATTCATGAATTGTATGCAGCTTTAGGATATTCGAGTTCGAAGATATGGAAAATTTTAAAACATGTGTCCAACGCTTCCAAAAAACTTCCAAATTTAAATTTATGATCATCTAATATCACATTAAATTCGTTAAAATTGTTGTCATCCCCGATGGCACCCAGGAGTGGTTGTACTTTCTCCTGCTTTAATTCGTTGGCCTGGAAAATTAAGTGTAATTTTTTGTTAAGGTCATTAGAATTTTCCGCGTGTATTATAAAATTCATTTGAGCGTCGGCAATAGTAGGTTTTTTAGATGATTTTTTTTTGATTATTTTTTTTGTAAGGCAGGTAGAATGGCGGCTGGTAACAGTTACATTAATTGCAAATTGCACGTGTCTAAAAATAAAATATGTAATAAGTTATACGAGTAACTAATATTATTATTCAAATAAGAATAGGAGATTACAAAATGTATAAACGGTTTCTCTGCACGATGCAAAAATTTCTAAATTAAACATAAAATTAGTTTAAAATTCAAATTGAACACTTCAGTTTTTATTTCTTTCTAACGTTTCAGTTTAAATTCCACATCGTTTTCAAAGTTTAGTAATGTAAGAGCAAAAGAAATGTATAACATTTTGGTTTGTTACTTTCTTTTGTTCTTATTACAGCGGAAACTTGGCCTCAATCAGAAATAAGTAAGAAAAAACGTTATAAAATGATGTGTAATGTAAATTGGAACGTTAGATTTAAATGAAAATCAAATATTTAAATTTGTCTCTATTTTAAGAACATCTGGGTTTCGCCGGCAAAAACAATATAAAAATTCAACCCAAGATTTATTAAAAAAAAAACAATCAAAATTTATTACCCATTGTCAAAGCTCCTAGATATACAAGCCATCAGCATCGACCCTTTAAATTAAGAAGCTTAATTTAAGGGGTATACATTTTACGTTTCCCATAGGAACCCATGTAAAATTGATCATTTTTGATTACAATTTTATGAATGAAAAATACTCGTAAAAGAAAATATTTTTTGGTTTATATTTAAAGCAAACCTTTTAGTATAACATATTTTAAAACTAATAAATTAAATTTAGTAATTTGATAATTATAATTAAAAATAAAATTGTACAAATTTTACTTTTTCTTTGTATGTATATGTAAAAAAGTAATGTAAATACAGTATAAAATTATAAAAACGAAATCAATGACGTAAGATACTATGAAGTTAGCTACACAAGGTTTTTTTCTTTTTCGAAAATTCGAATTTCGAATTTTGAAAATATTTTTAACAGTGCAATAATTCTGTTAAATAGTAAATTAAAAACAATATAATTTAAAAAATTGCAAAATTTTAAAATTAAAAATATATTTTATCCTTTTCTAGTACAATACTGTTTTTTTTTCTTTATTACCGACCAGCCAGCATATTATGTATATCAATTATTTTATCATATCGGCCGGATTGACCCCGTTTAATTTTGACGTGTCATAATATGTTTACAAGTATTTTGCAGGTAGGTGTTAAAGTATATTTGATCGTATTCATTTCGATGAGACCAACAGTTTTAAAATTACCGATCGAATTTAATAACATCTCAAAAATATACCTATTCGGTAAGAATTGGACGTCCATTTATAGGTATCGTCGATTTTACAAGATCAAAATTATCAATTCTACAGAAATTTGAATTCAATTCATAAGACTATCATTTTAACCAGATTTTTATTGAAAGTTGAATAATTTTTGTATTACATTTTTTTTATTGAATGTTTAATAATATTACAAGGTTCCTTTCTGTTAAATTCGTTATAGATGTATTTAATTAACGATCACCACAAATGTTCGCACAAATTAAACTCATTTGTATCAGTATTGTTAGTTAGATGAAGGACGAACATGCTCATTATTCTCATATTATTGTAGTCGATGGAGTTTATACTGAAACACTTATTAAGTCCTGTTCGCAGAATATTTAATCCTTTGATTCCGAAATATTCTTTGGATATATCGATTGTGCTTATGATTGGTTCAATTGTTTTTTTGCCCGAAAACCGGCAAGATTGTTTATAAAAAATTAAATTTTCGTTGAAATATCTACTGAAATAATTCCTTCGACAGTGTTGCTATTTTCTGCCGTCAAAACTCGCAACCAGTTAAATTGATCCACTTTCGTCGAGTATAAATTTAAAAGCTCAAATTTCGGTTGATCCGTAACTTTCTTGTTTCTTATCAAACTTCTCTTTTCTCGAACACGGCTATTTCTTCGGCATTATAGAATTTTTATATGTTTTTTAAGGACTCCGAATTTCGAAATAAATCGGTTTTAATCAGCTGCAATAGGTAATTCTCAAACCCTGATAAAAATTCATACATATTGTTGATGAACACATGATTTAAAGAATCAGTAACGATTTTCTCTTTGACCGCCTTTGAGTAGGACCATACTGTTATATGATCCATTTTCATATTTTCGTCTGGCTGAACTATATTTAAAATCACCCGCAAAAGCAGTGTTAAGCTCAACTTTAGCCTGTCTTGCAAATCGATCGTCCCATTTGTAATATATAATCTCTAAATTATATTTTTAGTAAAAGCTCCCATGTTATTATTTGCAGCTGGAACGGTTGGCAAATTTTGGGAATTATTTTTCCTTTGAAATTAATCACATGTTATCCCAGTGTGAATCGTTTTGCAATCGATGCAATTAAACTGACCACATTCGGTACAATAAAGGAGTACAATTTTATCCCGGTTAGTTTGATTAATCGGAATACATCCATTACACGATTTATTTGTGCAGTAGAATAAATTGTCAGCCTCAGCCGCATGCAAACTTTGTAAATATACTTGAAATTCTGGTTCGGTTATATACGCATGAATATTATTTTCCTTCAATTTATGTGAACATTTCGCTACTGGACAATTTCATTACTGGTGTCTGAGTACTTTTTATATGGGACGTCATGCAATTATTGCAAAATACATGATGACACGTTGCCAACGAAATTCCTTGAGATACATCCACGGCTGAATTAAATTTTTTACATAATGTTTTGAAACGATTTTTATTAATCGTGATATTTGCACGAATCGTACATGCATAGTAAGGTTTACGATTTTTATCAAGGTCGATTACTTTCGTTTTAAATTGATCCGTAACAGCTAGATATTTGTTTTCTGGGAATGAAACATTAAAACCAGATTCTTTAAGTACAGCAATGAAAGCACTAAATTTCCGATTAGCACCATACAACTTTCACGTGTAAAATTTTAATTTTAATTCTTGACAATCACCATATTTTACTTGATGAATTGAGCTGGTATAAAATTCTGTGTGGACATCCCATTTATAATCGGTTTGACGACGTTATCGTGTTTGCAAAGAGCAAGATTTTAAGGAGCACTTATATTCTGAAAGCATTAAATAAACAATATGATAGTAGGTATATAAACAACAAAGCGTACATTTTTAAATACTTACTCCTTTGTGGTGCTACTAGTTTTTGATTAGGAATAACAACAGCTTGGTTGACGTTTAATCCATCATTTTCTTTGGTCCCAATATTCTTAGAATTCTTCAAATTATCGAATTCTTTAATCAAAAGTTCATTGTTTTGTCTTAATTTATCACGATTTACATTTTGTGTTGATTTATTGATGATATCCGCAACTACTTTATTCGGAACCGGGGTAAATTATATACAATATATCGCACAACACAATCCAAATCATTTTGTTTACCACGAAATGTTTTTGGAATCGAAACTACGTAGCACAAACGTCAATTGCTCGTCATTTGTTAAATTGCACCTTTTTCTAGCTTTACTGCCAACAACAATAGAAATGATGTATAGTCGATTTCTTTAAAATAACCTGTATTACAAATTAAGCCTCGTTTTCATAATTTAACCGAGTTCTACTCTCATTCAAGTCTTATTATTAGAACTTCTGAAAAATTCTTGCATCGTTCTTTGGAAAAATGTTCCAGCGCTTTAAAAACCCATATTGTTCATACGTTCTGGTATTAATTGAATAGTACATGGTTGTAGACAAATACCGTATTTTCAATCACCCATCGTAAATAAATATAAATGTCCGATTTTATTTTTAATTTAACTTTTAACTGCTCACGACTTGATTTGATTTATGTTGGATGACAGTTGTTGACGTAAATGTCAAAATTACCCATACAACTTTTCCATTTTGTACACTGTCAAAATGTTAGAGTAGAATTAGTGACATCTGAAGTTTACCACAAAAATTATATATTTCGGTTACTATTTTCTGTTCGAATGAGTTTTAAAAATTAATAATCCGTTTGATTTATGATTTGGTTTCCCCGGATTTATACAAATAAATAATAAATACACACATTATTTTATTAAAATCACAAAAAAATATTTGTAAATTAATTAATTTTTAATTGACGAATGGTATCTTTTACTTGAATAAATTTTCGTGTTTTTATTTGAGCTGATGAATTCTTTTTGTTAAACTCATTTCCACCGTTAGAGATAGGAATATCATTATTCAAATTTATTCGATTGAAATCACCAAATGCCTGTTTTAATCGATAGTGTTGCAATTTTTTCAATGTTGAACTTAGACCGACCTTCCGAATTTTTTGTTTCCAAATCAATAATGTCCGGATCGAATTTATGCTCTGAATTTTCATCGTTGCTTTCACGTTCGGTGCTAGCTCGGAATCATACGAATTTGCTACGCCACCATCTATTTTTAAATCCAGATGATTATATGATTAACATTTTTTTAGCGTATTTCTTATGAAGTAGATTGGCATGGTCGTTCAACTTTTTATTAGGATCCGAATTCGATGAGCTTCAATTTTTGTCATCTACATCAAAATTGATAAGCATTTTTGTTTTTTTGGATAGTGCTGCAACTGATACATCACTACCTTCGGCAAAATCGAGCTCATTGTAATTGTAGTCAAACATACATAAGGCGAATGAGATATTCACATAAAATCGTCCAATCTTAATTTTTTATTCTGTTTTTTTTTGTTGCTTCCATGTGTGCTTTTCCTTTTAATAATAAATTATTGTTATTATACAAATGAATAAATAAATACAATATTTTATTAAAATCACAAAATTTGTTTTGTAAATTAATTAATTTTTAATTGACGAATGGCACCTTCTATTTGAATGAATTCCACCGTCCAGGAATATTATTCACAAATTTATTCGATTTAAATCACCAAATGCAAATTTCGATAGTGTTGTCCGGATGGAATTTATGCTCTGTATTTCCATCATTGCTTTCCCGTTCGGTACTACATTGCATCAGAATCCTACGAATTGGCCACGCCATCATCTTTGTTAAATTCAGCTGATTATATTTAGAATATTTTTTAGCGTATTTATTATGAAATATATTCGCATGATCGTTAAACTTGCTAAAACAATATTTTGGAT
Organism: Tipula helvola; assembly: GCA_963556165.1. NCBI lineage: Eukaryota > Metazoa > Arthropoda > Insecta > Diptera > Tipulidae > Tipula > Tipula helvola. The sequence goes on from OY744483.1 coordinate 113,670,343, forward strand.
TGTTTTGCTGAAATTTCAATTTAAATACATATTTCAATTTTTTTTTTATTACCGCCATCTGATTTCAAACACAGAAACTACACGTCCATTTTGTTTTTTTTAATATATTTAATTAGTCGAGTTTATAAGTAGGTGGCACTAATGGCTTATTATAAAAAAATTCGAACAAATGGTATGACGTCATGACATAAAGATGTGTTTGTAAATAAAGGGTTTTTTATTTGAAAGTTCAAATTTTAACCTGACGGCTTGTATATCTAGGAACGCTTTGCCATTGTTAACTGCTCTTTTATTTTTAGGATGGTTTCAAATAAAAGCTTGGTTCGGTGTTCCTTCACATTATTTTTGAAAATATTTTGAATTCCTAAGATCCCACTTTTCATAAATGTTGTGACGACCCGGGTATATTTTCAGAAAATCGTAAGATATCTGCAAGCAAAAATATACATAATTAATTCGCTAGAAAAACAAACCATATTTTTGTAAGTATACCTATTACAAGTTCTGGAGCTTGGAAATATGTAAATAATGTCTATACTGGAACAGTATGGAATTCATATTTGAATCCTTATTAGTTATATTTCTGTGCTTAAAAGGTAAACTATCTTAAGTCGACTTAAGCTGTTTTACCTTTTTAATGTTCAACGTGTTCTATCCCTGTGTGTGTGGGTGTACGTGGTAACACCTTGTGGCCAAATGAAGTCGCAAATCCATAGCAAATTAAGTCGACGTAAGTGAAAAATTCTAACTGTCTAGAAAATTTATGAAACTTGAAATATGATGTTTTACCTTTTGACCACAGATTTTCTCCTATTCTCCTCTGCTGTTTCTTTCCACATCTTAATGACATCGTCCCATGGTGTTCTCATATGTTTGAGTTTAATTTTAAGTAGATTATAATTTTCATCGGTAATATTGATGGTTGAGGCATATTGACCAGTATCTAAGGTAAATAATAATAAAGCAGAGAAATGAAAATTTTTAAAAACTAACCATTAGAGATTAAGCTATGTAATTCACATTGTTGAAAAATATTGTTAACCTCATAAACTATTTTAATTCGCAAATGTCGCAAATCGGGAATAATTTTGATTTAATAAACGTTTAAACATAATAAAAAGATCTAGTAAGAACATAGAAATTCAATAATGTATAATAATTTAATCATTTGCATATTTTTTAAATACAATCTTAATCTTCATTATAGTACGAATAACGGTTTTCGATAACTGTAAAATATTTAAAATCTGTACATGAAGAAAAATATGCGTCGCATTCATACGCGTAAAATTCCATTTGTGTTTGAATTTTACCGTTATTTATCATTATCCTTTTATTTCATTATAATATTAAATAACAGTAAAATTCAAACACAAATGGAATTTTACAGATTTTTAATTGTTATTTCCTGAATAGCATAATATGAGTAATTTCATTTTTGGGCAGCAGTGACTGAACTTCATGAATTTTGATTTGCTTTATTTTAGAGTATCAAAGTTTTGTAAAAATGGTAAAATACAGTCGTCGGCCAAATTACTTGCGCGCCCACTAAAACCACATAATTTTTGGTTTGTTAAGGTAATTACACTGTTTAAATTAAAAAAAAATATGTTTTCTAAATATATTTATTTTTAATCAATCTGTATTTTATACAATAACAAAAAAATCATTAGTATTTTGTAACTCCTCCCCTCGCTAAAATTACTTGTTTGCACCGTTGCGGCAAACTTTTGTAACAATTCGTTATTGTATTTTTAATTTTTATGTTGTTTTTCCAAATATCCTCGATATTTATTTTTAGTTCGGCCACCGTATTGTTTGTACGCATATATACTAGACGCTTCAACACGGACCAGCAATTCTCTATCGGGTTGAGGTCCGGTGAATTGCCTGGCCATGGAAGAATGTTAATTTTTTTAGTATTTAAATAATTTTTAATGCTTAATGCATTGTGGCATGGTGCGCCGTCTTGCATAAATGTGTACATCGATGGATGAAGGGGCAGGGTTTTCAAATATGGCACGTACACATCATTCAAAACCTTCTTGTATTGGTCTTGCTGCATCGTTCTTTGCACGAAATATATTGGTCCAGGGCCCTTTGGTGATATACAGCTCCATACCATGACGGCCGGGGGATGCTTGATTTTTTTTTCCACGCAGTCCTCATTATAGCGTTCCCCCGGTCGCCTGCGCACGAAACTATGAGATTCCGTGACCGCTTCCAAGCGGCACTCATCGCTAAATATAACCTATGAAATTAAAAAATAAAGCTGGTTAATATTTTTTATGTTTGAACTCAGCTAAACCGAATTGTTTTTTTAAAATCTGAAAGTTACCCTACTCCAGTCAAACCCTGTGAATTTCCGATGCTCCCGAGCCCATACAAGTCGTTGTTTTCTCATGCGTGGGGTGAGACGAGGCTTTTTTGCTGGACGTCTGCATTTGAGCTTAGCTTCTTTCAAACGGCGCCGTACTGTTCTCTGCGATATTTCCACTCCACGCTCGTTTATTGTATTTGTGATTTCTCGAGTTGTTGCGTGGCGGTTTTCCAATGCAATACGGACTATTTTCCGATTTACTCGATTGGATGTTTTCATCTTCCTACCACAGTTTTCCCGCTTACTCATGAAAATATTTTCTTGTGCCTCCATTTTTTGGGCGATTCGCCGAACACTGTCCCGTCCTATGTCGAGTATTCTGGCTACATCAGTAAAAGACAGTTGCCTAGTTTTAATGAGGGCGGCTGCATCACATTTTATTTTGTCGCTCAGATCCTTTCCACCCATTTCTTCGAAAAATGTAGAATTTCATAATATCTTACACGAAATTTCACTTTACCAGTACTGTTTGTAAGATACAAATTTTATACATACCTAGAAATATCTCGAATTATCATGTTAACAAAACACAAAAAAAAAAAAAAAATATTTTTTGCTGGAACACACTTTCTAACTACAAAAACCAATTTTAAATAGAAACTAATTAACAAAAAAGTCATATCCCGTTCGTTAAAAAAAAATACACACACCGACACGATCATGCAATCGTGCATTAACCACACTTATAAACAAGAGCACGATGATGAGTTGCACGACGCATAAAAAAAGTAGAAGCAAACATAAAGAAGGATAGAAAACAAAATGTAGTTTTATTTAAAACATTGAAATGATGTAGTCGCGCAAGTTTTTTGGCCAATGACTGTACGCTATTTGGAGTAAACTTCAAAGCAATTTTATGATTTAAATAATTAATCGATTTTAAATTTTTTTTTTTGTGTTTATTAGAGTAAATATCGAAATTAAAAATTATTATACAATTTTTATCAAAATTCAATTTCTTCGGCCTGAAATATAACGGTAAAATATTAAATGACTTATTAAACTAACCCCTGATTTTAACATTTTTTTGTTTTGCTCAAAATAAAGTTTAACTAATCAACTATCACATATTTAAATATAAATGTAGTGTTATTTTTTGTTTTTAAACTACACAAATTCAAACAAAGAGCATTCTACCCGCATGGTACACTTTTACATTTTTCTCCTTTTTAATTTTGATAATTTAGTAACGTAAGTAGACTAAGAACCGAAATTCGCATGAATCTTGATTTCTGGAAGTTTTTTATTTCCCTTCGTCGAAATTTACGACCATCTAAAAAAAACAAAGCAAAATTGACGAAAGAGTTAGACGGTTATTAAAATAAAAATGTATGGTTCAATTTATAAAATTATTTTTAAATATAATGTTCACTAATGATTTTTGAATTTGAAAATGATTTAGTCACAAATTTATGTTTTGCCTTGGGTTTAAAACAGTGATAACCGTCAGTTCCATTTATGTTGTTTTTCTTTTCAAACTACACTCATTTAAATATTGCTGGTTCTCCTCTCGCAATTCAATTTATGATTTAATTTCTTATCTCTTTGTTTCACAGTGTAAACGCAATTCTGAATTTATTTATTCCTAAAACTACCTGATATAAAAGAAAAGATTTCCCATTAGAATCAGAAAATTTTAATGCAAGAGAATTAAAAGATTCAGTGCAAGGTTATCACTGTAATAATGCACAAGCCACTATTCAGCCGTTCGTATTTATTATAAGGATCCTGAGAGCACTGTAGTGAAACATGAAACATTCATTATTATTTTAAATTGTATGGAATACGATAGCATCTCGGTACATCTATTCAAAACTAAAATGATTGAAGTTTCCAAAAAAGAAATAATTTTGACCATCAAAAAGATTTTCTATATGTCAGACTGAGCTAGAACACAATATAAAAATAGAAACAATTTAAGTAATCTAAGTCCTAGAGGTGCCTATCGCTACAGTTCAACAAATGGATCAATTCAAACACCACGACAACTATACGAATAGGCTAAATCAAGGGAATCAGCAATGCACTTTGAATATGCCATGAGAGAAGAATATGATGAAGTCAAATTACAATTGCAAAGTTGTTAGCAAAGCTCAATTAATATAAAGGGAACTCGGTTATCATTGTTTTATACTCCAGGCAAAAAATAAATTTGTAACTAAATCATTTTCAAATTCAAAAATTATTGGTGAACATTATATTTCAAAATCAATTTATAAATTGACGTCTAACAAACCCTTCGTCAATTTTGCTTTGTTTTGGTTCGAGATGGGAGTTTCGGTTCTTAGTCTACTTACGTTACTAGCTTATCAAAATTAAAAATGAGAAAAAATGTAAAAGTGTATCATAAGTATAGCGGGTAGAATGCCCTATGTTTGAATTTGTGTAGTTTAAAAACAAAAAATAACACTACATTTATATTTAAATATGTGATAGTTGATTAGTTAAACTTTATTTTGAGCCAAAAAAAAAATTTTAAAATCAGGGGTATTTAGTTTCATAAGTCATTTAATATTTTACCGTTATATTTCAGGTCGAAGAAATTGAATTTTGATAAAAATTTTATAAGAATTCTTAATTTCAGTATTTACCCTAATAAACACAAAAAAAAAATTTAAAATCGATTAACTGTTTAATTCATAAAATTGCTTTGAAGTTTAATCCAAATGGCGTTTTACCATTTTTTCTTTGGGACCATCCTGTGCGAAACATACACCCTATATCACATAAATAAAATAACGGTATTTTTTATTTTTGCAACTACTACACGTACACCAAAAATAAAACAAATCAAAAATCATGAAGTTTAAATTTCCAAAATTTTTGCTGTTTTAAAATCAGCAGATGTATGTATATACGATTAAGAGTATATTACTTAATTAAAAACTTAATAAATTTACCTGCCCACTCGAATCAAATTATTATAATACATATTATTATAATACGAGTCTAATAACAATTACATATGTATGTATGTATATTAAAATAACTTCACTTTTAACACTCATTTATTTTTAATGTTACCTTTTTTATCAATATTCACTCACTATCACTTTAAAATTCCACGTTAAAATGCAGCAATAACGAAAAAAATTGTTGGCTTTATGCATTAATTTAAGAGAGTAATTCAAGAGAATTTGTAATAATTTTCTAGAATTAGAAATTCAGAACCAATAAAAAACAGCCTGGTGTTTCGTCAAACTCTCTTAAAAAAACAAAATGCAAAACCAGTTAAAATAAACAAAATAAAAGACCCAATACTTACGTAAAGTTAACTTCTGCATATCAGTATATTTTACCTAACTCTTGTTTAAATTAACAACTGCATGGTTATATCTAGAAAGTGCTCTATTATATACATATACATAATACAATACTTAACAGAAGTAACGGACCAAGAATAACTCAACTTAGTCAGTTTCATATTTTAAAACATGGCCTGGTTTAAACCAACCAAAGTACAAAAGTAGGTTTAATTTCGCCATACTTTAGATTAACTACTGCAGCGATTAATATTTGTCTTAATCAAAATTTTCATTAGGAAATACGAAAAATTGCATTCAAATATTCATTGAACTGATGCTACACGTCAGATGGACATATGAGCTGTTCTTACAGTACATGTGACCCTAATTATTAGAAAAATTTACAGTACGATTAAATTTATAATACATATATTAGCAGAAATAATCGACAAAAAATTAACTTAAATTGGTCAGTTCGATATTTTAAAACCTAGCCTAGTTAAATCAACCAAAGCACATAAGTAAATTTAACTTTGCCATACTTTAGATTAATTACTGCATCGTCGTATTGATTATTTTTTTAATAAATTTAAACAAAGTTAAGAGAATATGCATCTAAGTTAAATTAATTTAACTTATGAGCATTTACATAGAAATTTATGAACATTTTCATTATAAAATACCAAGAATAACATGCAATTTTAATTAAAAAACATAGTAAATAACATAGTTGTTTTGTATTTTAAAACTTGCATGGCTCAAATTTACTAGAGCATATTTTCGACAAATTAACCAAAAAATGGGTACTTACAACTAAACTACTTGATTGAGCGAATCAGAAATGCGTGTGCTGAAATTCAACCAAACACACTTCACAGTTGTGTACAATCATTGGAAATGCGTATTAATAAGTGCATTGAAGTCGCAGGCCATCATTTTGAATACTTATTTTAAGCTAAAATTATTTTATTCACCTGCCATTTACATTAATAAATTGTTTTGATAACGATTTTCGAGTATTTCCAATGAAAACGTGATGTTTTTTATTTCAAACGTATTGCAGAATCAAATGCGTGTGTTCTAAGAAGAAGAAATTGAAAAAATTGAATTTCGTCGATTACAACGCCATCTATCATGAACCGAACAAAATATTTCATTCAAATCATACGTACTTTTAGTCGTAGAATCCGTATCTGCAATAAAAAATATGGCTTCCTATCTTAGCTTAAAAAGTTACCCCCGCCCCACCTACAAAGCGGGGGGTGGGGGACTATTTTTTTGCACTAATGTATTTCCCCCGCGGTATGATTAAATTTTGATTATGGAGTGGCTATTTTTCGAGATATTTGATCGTCTCAGTTTAAAAGAAACACCCTATAAAATTAAATGTTTAATAAAAAATTTTTTAATAAAGCTCAACCAAACATTTTATATTTTGGCCTTTGTAGTATATTGAAATTTTTAGTTTTTAATACTAAGGGTAGCAAAGTTCAATAAAATTTCCTAATTTTTTTCATAGATATAACTGAATCCATTGCTCAACCGATAGCCATCATTTGGTTTTGAGCTAGCTAGTAAAATGTTTTTTAATTAAACATTTAATTTTTTATGTCTACCTTTGTATTAAATTCAGATTTTTAAGTTTTTAATACTATGGGTAGCAAAGTACAATAGAACTTTCTAAATGTTTGCTAATGTGGTGTAGGGCCAGTGAAAAAAATGTAAATAAACATCTAATTTTAAATTTCGGCCATACTAGTACACAAAAACTTTAAATGAAACTTTACCAACTTAATTTTCCTAAATGTCAGTATTTGAACAGCGAAATGTTTGAGTTTAGTACTGTTTTAGTAAAATATTCATTCCGTTGTGTACCCAAGTGAAGGATTTACTAAAATCAAACTAAACAAATTTTACTACAATAAAGTATAAACTTCATAGGGCTCGTATTCTCGGGTATCGTGTATCGCGGAAAAAATCATAAGCACCCTGCAAACTTTCCGTTATTATATTCAATATACATAGGAACGCGCAAAAATGGACAACTTATTCAAGATTGCCAGACACGGTGGAAGTGGAACACACTTATTTTGACAATCAATCAATTTCTAAAGTTGAAATATTGTAACACTAACACACTCGGTGAATTAGGCGCTGAAAAAATTATCGACAAGTGTGTAGAAATATTAAAGGAAACCTCATTCTTGAACCGGTTATGCTAGCGCTACAAGAACTGAGCAAAGAAAGGCGACACTAATAACAGCTGAAGACACTGTTTATTTTAGCATTCAAAAAGCTAATGGTGAGTAATACACTTGTTTCTCAAGAACTGTCTGTAAATTTTTAAATCAAAGTTGATGGACTAAAACAACATTAGAATGACCGAGCAAGGAGATAAGCGGATCTAAATTTTGGATAATTTACACGAATCACTACTTAGTATAAACGCTAATTCAACGACTTGTAAACGGGAATTTTCAGTAGCGGGAAATATATTTACAAAAATTCAAAGTTACTTAGACATTTCAACATTTTCTGCACTTAATGCCTTTTTTAATGTTTTATTAATAAAAAATACTAGTGAATTATAATACTTGAACTAACCTGCCGTTATTGAATATTTACATAAGTTAAATTGTTTGAATTATACTCATTTTACCTGTTTTCAATAAAAAAAGTGTTAAAACATGTTTGCCTATTTTTTTCGAGTAACCCGGTTACCCGGGTATTTGGCTAAATAACTACCCGTTACCCGGGTACTTAATTTTCGGGTATTTTACGAGCCCTTATAGGCATAGACCAGTAAATGGTAAGCATGTTTTTGTAAAGAAAATAAACTGGCAATGAATGAGATAAGCAAGTAGTATATATAATTCATCAAACTTGAAATTAGTAATAGTTATTGGTTTGTTATATAGTAGACCTATAATTTTAAAAATGGCCACCATAAGTGTTATAAATGTAATTCGTTTACAGATGGTAACAGGCCTCCTACGAATACCAACGAAATCGAATTGCACGACATACTAAGAAATATCCTTCTCGATGCTCAAAGAGAAACATCGTATTCACTGGAAACTGATTTAACTCTATAATTTATGCAACCACACAGACCGCTTCCCTAAAATTTGTAGATGAGGTATATGCATCCACAAGGGAAGAAGCGGTAGAAGCAATATAAACTAAAGGAGGAGAGTGTTCACCAGAAGAAGGAGCTAACGCAAACATTGGTTTAGAAAATTTTAAAGCATTACGACATTGGGTTTGGAATTTTACGAGAGCTTACAAAATAGTTTCAAGGAAAATAAATAAATTTAATACTCGATACGGACCTCGAGCAATTGAAGGAAATTGTCTCAACTTTCATTAATAGTGCATAAGGTCATATAGGGCATGTCGGGATAGATAATATATTCAATGCTGATGAGAGTGGTTTAAATTTTGAATACATTACGGCCTCACTTTAGCTGTGCGAAGAACAAAAACTATTACACATACTTATACCATACTTCCGACTGTATCAGCTTCCGGGAAACTGCTCTCGCCTTTATTCATTGTTCTCAAAGAGGAAAGTGGAAATTTCGGTCCATACTTTCTTTTCTCGCTATCTTCGATAAAACGTTTTACTGTTTGTCTCCTGACATGAAATATTCACATGTCTACTTTCTCGCGCTCTCATATATTTATTTACAGAAAAATGAATCAAAAAAGTAATTTTCTGTTAAATTATGTTGATCAATAAAATGTCTAAAGATTTTTTTTGTTTTGTTATACTCGTGTAAATACTCAAAAAAAATTCAAAACACATGAACAATGAACAGCACCAAAATAATAAACTTTTATTAATAATTTTTCGCTGAATTTTTATAAATCATACTCGTAAATCAAATTTTTATAACCAAATTTCTTTTTTGTTTTTCATTCTTCTATTCATAAATTTTCAAACTATAACCATCTTCGGGACAACAAAAAACTAGAATATCTGAAATGAAATGAAAATCGAAAAAAAAAAATTGAAATTGGAATATAATAATAAAATAAAAAACAGAAATTGCTTTTTTTTGCCGGGTTCTTCTATCTGCTGCACTGTAAAAAGGCAGACACAAAAAAAGAATAAAGAGTGGAAAATACTTTGCATTTTGCTGAGCGAAAAAAATTCGTATACCCATATATTGCATTATAATACAATTCGCTATATACATATACTTGATGCAAGAATGATTATTAGGTTTTTTATATCAATGTTTTTTTTTTGCTCTATTATTATTCTATTCTTATTATTGTAAATGAATAAATCATAAAAAAATAAAATGAATTGAAAATAAGAATATGACAGGGAGGAAAATTATTGAAAAGTTTTATTTTTGTATTAAATTAAATTTGTTCTGAATTTCATGTAGCACATTATAAAAGCTTATAAAAAAGCTGCAGTAATGTTTACAAATACAAAAATAAAACAACATTTGTATGTATTTCCAATTGGTACAATTCAAATTTTTGCCACAGTTGCTAACAGTTCGATAATAATCAATAAGAAAGCTTTCTAAAACTTTTCAGCCACAAAAAGTTATTAAAAAATTATTTTTTTTTTTTTTTTTTTGTGAAATTGAAAATAATTTTTAGTTTAACAAGTTCGATAATAAAATAAAATTCTATTTTAACATTTTGAATTTGAATATTATTTGACAAAACTTTTAAATTTTAGATTAATGTAAAACCATGAATTATGAAAAGTTTAATAAATTTATTAGTTGAGTTAAAATACATTTAGAATCTTAATGCATAGTACCAAATAGCAGAATCATTTTTTTAGTAATAATCGATTTTTAGTTTACTTATTCTAATCTCAATAAAGAACGTAAAATATATTCAGAATTTTGTTAAACCCAACGCACGAATTTTAAGAATTTTGAAGCAAAGATCATTAATTCACACTTGTTCTCTGCAAATTAAATAGAAAATCAGTTCATTCAGTAATACCAAAATTGATTCCATTGAATTTAATTATTATTTCATTCGGAAAAAGTTGAAAAAATTATTGGTCTTTGAATGAAATATGGTAAATATCATCTGCAAGGTGCTGAAATAAATATATTTCTGTAAATCTTTTGTTTGAAAGTAACGTAATTTTAGATTATATTCTCCATAGAATGCTTCCATGCTCTTATAAGTAGTGTGGTTTGATTTTGTTTCATTCAAAAATGTGAGCAAGACTTGTGGTGAAATTTCCATTACTTACAATAGCAACGAATAATCAGTTTTCTGAATAGCCGATCAAAACTATAGATATTTTATAATTTGAATAAAAAATTGTTTCTGTATTAAATTAGAATAAAGGCAGTGTATCTGAATTGGTTTACCGACACTTGTTATCTTCTGTATAAATTTTTCAACACGATAATCCGGTGATTTTCTATGATGAAAATATTGGGATCTTTCACATCTTTTCAATTATGACCAAATTGAAAGTGAAATACCCTGAAATCCTAATAAACCGATAACATCGAAAGCTGTATCTTGTATTCCATTCAAAGTCGCCTTCAAATTCTAAAATTCTTTACTTTAATTTATTTAAGAAATTAAGAAACGTAATTTTCTGAAACTTTGGACTGTTCAGCGTTTCAATGAATTTAGAATGTTTCTTGTAAATAAATTCATTTATAATCGTTTGAGTGCAATTTTCATCTTGTGTGTGGAAGCTCCTAAGGTAAGAAAATACTAGTTAAATACATTTTAGTTTTTTAGTTTGTTTGCCTCTAGCCGTTTTTGTGAAAGTTTTTTTTCTAAAGAGTTTTGAGGTTTTATGAACTGACATAACTAAAAAGTAGGTATGTAGTACCGGTTTACTTAGTCGTACCGATTTCAATTTTTTAATTTTATGAGTTTAAAGAAAATGCGCGCAGACTATTTAATTTTTTGCAATAAATAAAAGCCGGCATTACTAAGATTTCTGAATTCTCTGATTTCTAAAAACGTTTTCTGAAGGGGTACGACTTAAGCAACCTTACCCTAACATATTTAATTTAAATGAATTTAACAATTTAATTTTAATTTATTTTATGATTGAACTGTTTACCCGAAAACTCGAGTTTGAAAATTTTCGGGTTTTTGCAAACCCTAGTTTCTAGTGGAATGATTCTTGTGTGATCACATAGACGCATGATGATTTCGTCTTACTGTATCAACTTACTGTATCAACATACAGTCATCTCTTTTTTTATTTTATTTAGATAAATGTAATGACGCTTGACTACTCTTGTATCTTGCTCATTTGTTATGTATGCTGTGTTTGCTTGCGTAGTAATGGAAGCTTTCTTTAAATAATTTTTTCAAAACTATATCCACTAATACAGGTGATAATGGATTACTTTTTTATTTATAACATACGTCGTGATACTTGAAATAATTATTTTCATTCACACAGGTATCTAAGATTGACAGAAATTCATTTTCTATTACGTTACAATAATCAGATAATTCACACCATCTTTTTGAAATGGCGGTTTTTGCTATTTCTAATGGTATATTTGTTGTTAAATAAAAAACATCAAATGTTTGATTCCCTTTATCTAATTTTATGACAAATCTATTATCATTATATTTTATAAACTGTAAAGTCTTTTGTTGACCCTTACTAAAAATTGCATCATTATTAAGTTAAATTTGGTTTTCTTTCTGAAATTAGGTTATATCATTAGTTACTTTTGACTTTTTTACCGTAGCCAAATTAATGTCCTCAAATAATAATAATTTTCGATGTCAGCAAGTAAATCCATTACCGGTAATTTTTTAGGCTGTATTGGGAAACTGAATTTTGGACCAAAATTCCATATCATGCAGCATTCTTCAAGTACGTTAGCATTTATCATGTTAATTACATTTCATTTATCATACAAAAAAAAATAATTTTGGTTTGGTTTAATTGCTAATACATCCAATTTTTTATTTAAAACATTTTTCTTCTTATCACGTATACTGTCAATGTGTTCATTCTTAAATCTATCAAGCTGTTCATACACGCAGAGAAAAAATATGGTTACTACATGATCACTGTAACTAAATTATTTTACTCTTAACAATAGTATAATTGCCACTCGTAATACAACTAGTGTTCAATTATTATCGATAATTTTTTACTCGTTAAAACCGCGCTGAAATCTTATCTGCGTCGGTTTTAACGAGTAAAAAATTATCGATCATTAATTACAGCATGTGTTGTATTTAGTAAGGGAATACAACTTTCCCGTCAGCGATTGAATCATGTTGTATGCAAATTATTTGACAAGCTTTTGTTTGCATGGCTTTTCCTTTGATATATGTGTAAAAAATTCAATCATAATAAAAAAAATTGAAATACAATTACAAATTTAGAGATAATTGTTTAGGATTTTATTGTTGCTATGGTAAAATTTGTAAAACTATCGCGTTGCTATGGTGAAAATCGTAAAACTATCGCGTTGCTATGGTGAAAATCGTAATACTACCGCTATAATAACGTGTTGTTGTACGTATTTTGCATGGCAATCTAAATACTATTGCTGTAATAATCACTTTTTCGTAAAATTTCCCATGGCATATTTTGTGAAAGTTGTATTCCCGCGAAAATATATTTTAATGGTAATAGGTGGCAGTGAAAATAAATAAAACTTCTGCAACTACAACATTTTTCAAATTCACTTGTTACTAAGATTCCTATAACTATTTGTAGTGGCAAAACAATTATGATTATGGTAAATTGGTTTTACTGGTTGAAGCAATTATATATTTCTTGTTTATGGCTGCCTTGATAACATTATTATTAACAATAATGTACCTTTACGAACAAATCGAATAATTTCTAGCACAGAAGTTTAGTTTCAGATGTAATATTTATGTAATTTCGTCTACCTACGTTTTATCAAAACATATTTTTTATGCCACGACTTACGAACAATTTAATGCTCGTCATGACTTGTGAGTTACAATATTATTTTCACAACTTACACACAGTAAGCGTAAAATCGATAAGCTCTAGAATAAACTTCAATAATTATTTTATTATTGCACAATAATGTTATGTTCGTCTTAATAACTATGATTAAGCTTCGGTAACTACGTTGATGAGTGTACCAACCGTACTAATGGTTGTACGAATCATGGTTATGAGCGTATCAATTGTGTCATAATGGAAGTAATTATAATTACGGTGATAGTGGTTATATTATTTGATATTAAATAAAAAATTGTCGCGGAATTTGGCTGTATTAGTATAATTCGCTAATACAACCTGTACACAATACAGCGTACATATGGAACGTAAAAATTAAATATAATATAAGGTAGGTTGTGTTGGTATAATTTTTATTTGGTTGTAAAATAACAGATATGTTGTGTTGAATAATTGTTGTGTATATTTAGTATAAAACGAATTAGTTAATTAATTTAAATTTAAGTAGAAATATTGTTAATATATATACACTTGGGCCCAATTAATTCAATATGGGTACTTGACAATATGTATGTACGCATTGGTCTTCACAAAAAAATTACTCAAAGTAACATGATAGTCACCATTTAACCCTTCTGTACACACCCGGCTACCCGGGTAGCCATTTCAATTTTAAATATTTAGAAGTTTCTAGCTTCTTGACATCCAAGAATTGATTATTATTTGCCATTTTTGTATAGAAATTCGATAAAAAACATTTTTTGATTGAATTATGTGTGAATAATTTTCTTTACCCTTCTAACGCACACCCGGGACCCGGCCACCTGGGTAGCCAAAACAAAATATAAGGAAAATACTTAGTTTTATTTTAAACTAGCTGCGCGGGGCCACTTCGCGCCCGCGAGGCTAGTGAGCGCTGGCGCGCTCAACCGGCTTGGCACTTCGCGCTGCACGCTGGATAAATAGTTTAAACAATTTTGGCTATGAAGCCACATATATTAAATATATATAATATATTAAATATATATAATGAATTAACACTTTAATGTCCGCATATTTATTTTGCCGCCGAACGTAAACATCCAGCAATATTTTACGAATTTTAAAATTTTTACATGTTAAAGAAAAACAGGTAAATTTTTATCAAAACAAAAACATGAAACATGTTTATTTATTTAGAGGTTTGTTTACAAAAGCAATTAAAGAAATTTATGATGCATTCTCTTAGTAAAGATATAGGCATAACAGTAGTTACAGAATGCAAAAATTAATGGCCGACTGTTTAGCGACAGTAATACAACCATGCATTATTGCACCATTATGATCATTAGGTGTTAAGATACATTTTAAATAGTTAAAATAAGATTCAATATATTTCAGTTAATTATCACAATAAAATTTCATTTATGTAATTAAAAACTAATTATTTAATTACATGCACTTTTGGGGGAGGGAAGGGTTTAGAAATATATTTAAGAGAAAACCTCTTTATAATAGCACCAGGAGCAAGTAGGTAAAGTTGCCATCAGAACCTAACACGGGAGCAGGCAACGTAAAGTTGGCCATGGGCGAAAACACGCCGTGAAGGTCCACAACGCCCACCCTTCAATGTTTGGTTTTTGTCTTGTTTATGGTCATAACGAAACACACTCGTACGGTAAACTGGAGGCGTTTAATCTGAAATGGAACATCAGAAAGAATCATAAAGATGCTAGGAATTATCACTTTTTCTTCAGTCGCGCAGCCGGTTAGAACTGTAGCTTCTATTACGAAGTGTTGAGACTGTTTACTTGTAGGTGGGTTCCGATACAGATATTTGGTGGCTTTCGGTTCAGGAGCAAGATGATATAGGTGTCTCGATTTTCAGTTTCAGCTGATGAATCGGTATACCAGACGGGTTTAATGAGTTTAGAAATTCGACGGGATATAGAATTGTTTCTTGAGCATCAACGACTGTATCTATGGATTTGTATGTTCTGAACGGTGCTTCAAATTTGCCTAGGATGTACTCGTTAATATGGTTCACTGCTTGGTTGGTCGACGCCAAGATCACTTTTTCTCTGAACCAGGACAGCGGCTTTTCTGAAAGATCTCCGATGCTGGGATATGGGGATTCTACTAATTGTTTTAGGTCATTTATTATTGTCAACGGATACTTTACGTTCTGAAAGTGACCAGATCACCATTTCCTAGTTTCAGCAGAGTGTTGGAAAATTCGGTCAAGTTGTTGTCGCCACAGAGAATGGCACGCATATTTACCGAGAGGGACATCTTCACGACTTCCGACCATATGTAGGACCATTTCAGACACGTATTAATCTCGTCGACATACGTGAGCGTGCAGAGTTTCCGCAGGTGTCGTATGAGACATTGTACTCTAATCCCTCACAATAAGAGCACATTTTTGGAGCAATTTAGCGGTGACACTCTGTTCTGAAATATTGCATATGGTAGTGGCGAAGCTACGGCAATTGCGATGTGACAATCGGATCTTAGTTTAGCTAGGACTAAATTAATTAGGAATATCTGTCCTGTACCTCCAGGTACATCTGGAAAGAATTATTCTGATTCGTTGTTGGTTACAATCTGTAACATTTCCTATCTATCATACGATGGCTTCCGAACGAATTCCATATCTAGAACTGTTGAATCAGTAATATTTCATCTATTCAAACCGAAATCCTCTAAATTTTTAATCGCAAGAGCTTTCACAATTTTATTCAGTTCCTCTAATGCCAAATCAAATATGTCACTAAAATCAAAGGAATATTCGAAACGCTCCGTCCGAATGCGATGCAATACGTATTCTGACATGTTCTCCCTGTGTGCTACCCATTGAAGGTCGGCATATACCGTTTTTTTATTAAAGGTTTACTTATGAAGGAAGTCATTTGAAATCCATTGTTATACGACCTTTTATTTTTGGCAAACTCTTTGAGGCTCTCTAACAGAGGCTCTGAGGCTCGAGAATTTCAGGCAGTTTAACTTTTCGCTTTTGGCAAAAAAGGCCCTTTGGTTCCTCCTTCCATTTGAACCCACGCTAGTATTGAGACTCGACAGTCATGCGACCACTCAAACTTACCGACTTATCGTTACGATACTCTATATTAGGGGCATAGTGAAAGTCAGAATATTCTTTAATGCGCCAATCAGTGAAAGTTCCGGCCTTTGCACGGGGTCTTTTCTTTGTGAAGCGTGCTGCTCTCCGTTTAAAGTAAGCCGCCTTCTAAAGAAATAGGTTCGCTCTCTTTGTAAAGAGAGGCGAGCTTCTCTTACCTCTTTGGTTTCACCTTAAGTACTCGGCTTCGCTCTCTTTGCAAGGACAGGCGAGTTCTTTTTTGCCAAGTGGCGATGTTCTATTTGCAAACTGGTCCGCCTCATTTCGTCTTCGAATGCGGGCTCTTTCAGCCGCAATACATTTCAACTAAGTGAAAATTTTCTCTTGGGGATTGTTAAAATTATCTAATAAGCCTGTTTAAAGAAAATGAATAAATAAAAATAAAAAATTCTAACTACTAAGTTTACCTACTAATAAGGTCAATCAGCTGAAATTTTAGAAGTTGTGTCGTCTTAACACAATTACAAAAAGACGCACATAAAAGAACAAACTGACAAACCCGTTTAAAAAGAAGAAAAAACGCAAATTAATTAATTACTACATCGATACCTTAGAGCACACAAGTGTCCATATTTTGAATGTCCACAAGAAGTCTCTAAATTCGAAACTATTTGGAATTTTCAATCAAAGCCTTGGAAATAGTGCTATAAATGATTATAGTACAAAATAACAGAACCATAAATGATAAAGAATGCCTTGTAAAAATGGTCTTAGCACTTATGTGCTCTAAGAAATCGATATATAATTACTATTAACGTTTACTTACGATTTCCGAATAAGTCAGTCAAATCAAATTGAAAATCGTAGCTTCGACAATCGTATGGCTCCGTTTCAGTTGCTGGTAAAATAATCTATCTAAGTTTTGTAATATAAATAATTGTTTAGCAAAGCACGTATCAAACTTACTGATGAACTTGTACATATAATAAGAAAGTAAAATGCGTATTAAATAAAAAATGTAACAATAAGAACTTCTAACGAATACTTAAAAAACAGTCAATCAAACGAATTGAAAATTATCGCCCCTCTTTCATTTTTGGGTCCTATTCCGAAACAAGTTTTTATTGTGCCGATTTATTTGCAAAATTAAAACTTCAGTTACACTCACGTCACAAAAAGATAATATTTAATATGTTTATGGATTTATTGTCGTTCGATTAAAAAACATTATTATTTCAATAATTTTGCACAATACCAAATTAATTTTTTTTGTTTGTCATACGAATTTTATTTTCAGAATTCAGTTATTTTCCATTTCTTCCAATTCGTTTTTATTTCTATTTATTTTTTTCTAATAAGAATGTTATTCGAAAACGACATTGTTTTCTCTCAATCCAAATGTATTTGAATTTCCTATAGGAATTTAACGTCATCAAGAGGAAAACATAAACTTTTTAGTTGTTGTTGTAATTTCATTTTTTCCTCGATTTATCATACATTTTTACGTAATACATAGTCAGCTCCCTGACGCCCGATCAATATGAAACTTAGCCTATAACCTGGCCGAGAAAATTATCTATACATTGGTATAAAACGCATTACATTCGGTTCAGGAGTTTTAAAGTTTATCGTGAACATCCAAACAAACAGGCAAATTGGTTTTCTGATTTATATATGTAGAGATTGTATATCCCTATTGCGTTCCGGCATTGTAATTTTGTATAAAAATTTAAAAAATATTATTTTATACGAATATTTTATATATGTGAACAACCACAAACTATTAGTATGACGAATAGTATATTAAAAACATTTTCCTCATTTGTGTTTTTTCGTTTCTCGGTTTCCACTTTCATTATAGAGGAATTCCCTTTATTTTTTTTTCGGTTTTATTCACCAAAATACAAAATTTATAAAATAAATGGAATAACTACATAAGTGGAACTGGCAAAAGATTTGTTGAAAAACCGAAAAATACACTTGGCTACCCGGGTGGGCCGGTGTGTACTAGCGTAAAATTTGTTGGGTATACACACAAGGTTTTTTTTCCAATTATATTCCTGATAACAGCCAACATATGGTAAAACGGTCCCTGCAACCGTAGCTGCTTGCTAAAACAACATTACAACAAACATATAATTTTCTCGGTAACTATTAAAGAGCATCCGTCACCACCACCCTACCAACTACCGCCACTGAGCGCAAAATAACAAAATAATAAGAAAACCGTTTGGAATTTGTATATAGTATACATTATATTGCACGATAATATACCGAAGCATTTCGAACACAATTGACCATGTTTTCAAAAGTCCGTTACAAATTCTATCTAACTTTTCATTTCAATAGCGTTGGTTGCGACCGAAAGAACATTTTTGGCAGGTCTTACAATAATTATTAAGAACACGTGGACAATTAATTTCTTAAGTTTAAATAGTTTTAGAGAAAATCATTGATGGTGAATGTGTTAAAAGTGATAAATAGTGTTTCGTGAATCATTTCCCGTGAATCATTTGTATTTATATACAAATATTTAAAACTATATAATAAAAATAGCAAATATTATGTGGCAGTAATTGATACCACGAAATTTACCATTTAAACCAACTACCTCCACCCCTGATTATGGCAAATTATTAAAGCAGGTTGCGCGTGAAATTACTAGTGGAACCCTTATGTCCACAGACAACAATACAAATCTGCAAACAAAATTGAATCTTCAGAGCGAACAAATTGAATCTTCAGAGCAAACATTCTGAAATATTTTAGAAAGTAAAATACCATCCAATTTGCTTTCAGAATTCCGCAGCTCACCAGGTATTTGGGACGGTGATCTTCAGCACAAAAGCCTATTTGAACTGTGGTACAATACGATAAGGAATGAAAATCGTACATTTACGTTTTTGGTTGAAATAGAGTGACGTTGTTAATCTAAACGTGCTGGAAGATGGTTCCGTTTTAATTGTGGGCGAACCCAAAAAAAAAGAGGCAGCCATGAGCACTATCATAGCAGCACCTGTGGGTCCCTTGCATGAATGTTCCAATTCGAATAATACTAATACTAATACTAACTATCCAACACCATTCAAAAATGCTTTGTATTGCCCAGAGCCAAATAAACCGTCAAAATAAAACCGTCAAAATGAAAAAAAAGATTATCCCGGTTGTGGTAATGTCAAACGAATTTATTTCACATCTGCAAGCCCAAAAATGTGAAAACAGCTAAAAGAAACGGAAATGGCTGCAAGACGATTGAAAAGAGAAGTGAAATTCAACGAAAAATAAGCACAAAAAGAAATGGGAAGTGTTATATCAGAAAGAAAGAAAAAGAAAGGCACATTTAATGTTGGAGACTATATGGCAGTTTATTATGAAGGTGAATTGTTTCCTGGGCTTATTGTCGGACAAGTAGAAGTTCTTGATAAGATAAAGGTCGAAACCATGGCTATGGCAGGATCGAACTGGAAATGGCCTGAAAATGAAGATGTATTAAATTATTCAATAATTGTCGTTGTCAAAATTTCTCCGCCATTATTAACCAATCGAGGGCTTTATGCAGTTCCAGAGATAGCTTTAATAAAATCTGGAAACCAATTACAATAAATTGATAATTAGCCTTATATATACAAGTCAATATTCCAAATTTAATTTTTATAAATGCTTATGCATATGATATATGATATATGAAGTTTTAAATACACAAGTGATATGCTTTAAGCTTATAAGCAATAACTATAATGCCAAAGACGGTGCTTTTGTAAGTTTTTTATTTTAAGAACGCAATAGCTATTTTTTTTTTGTTTATGTTGTTATGAATGAATCAATATTTAATTATGTATTGTTACACTAGATAAACTATGGTTGAATGTGTTTAATTATCTGTTAATTACATGTGGCGGTAGTTGATACATTTTTGGGGTAATTTTGCCGGTAATAGGTACAAGGTAATATAAGGGTGGTGGTGTTAGGGAACAATTGATTGATCAAAAAGTTATTATAATTACTTCCCCAACGAATTGAATGTTTTCCTTTAGGATATCGTGACTAAACTATAATAAATTAAAAAAAATCAAATAACAAAAATTATTGGTGCTACATAATAAAAATACACTAGATTTTTCCAAACTAAGCTACTTACTACGGTGACGGTAGATGGTGCTCTTATATATGATTGTAACTATATTATCCAATGATTTCGATAAACATAATTATTCAAAATAATATTTTGGAAGTCAACATATAATGTTCTTTCCAATCAAAATATTTAACTGTCACAATTAAAATATGTTAATTTGCATAATTGCATCAATCAAAAATCCAATCATAACATGAAACCATATTATTTCTTTAGAAGAAAGTAGAGTCTGTATTATGGACATAATCTCACTAGCCATAACAAAATATGTATCTTGAATTTATAACTTTTATTTATTAGTTGATTTTTGTATTACTTCATTGATTGCATACAATTTACTAGATGTACAGTTTTCAGAAAAACACACAACAGTTTTGTTTTTTTGTTTTACAGCACTTTTGACTTGTCTGCACAATATTGTGTCCGTTAAGTTTGGCACATGTTGTCAAAGAATATAGCACGTTATCACTTAATCTTAAGCATATTTCTGTGGTAAAGATTTAAATAGTAATAACTCTAAATTTGCTATCAGGAGTACAAATTGAAAATGCGGGTTTTTTTCTATTTTTGAACGTTTATTCTGAAAAAATGGTAACAAATGAATTATTCAAAGTATTGTCCATCGCTAGCCACAACTTTTTCCCATCTTTCTGGCAATTTACGGATACCGTCGCGAAAAAATTCGGCCGGCTTGGCTGCTATCCAGTCATCGACCCATTTTTGGGCTTCTTCGTAAGAATGGAAGCGCTGGTCAGCTAGGCCATGTGTCATCGATCGGAAAAGGTGGTAATCGGAAGGAGCAATGTCTGGGCTATACGGCGGGTGGGGTAAGACTTCCCATTTCAGCGTTTGTAGGTATGTTTTGACCGGCGCTGCAACATGTGGCCGAGCGTTGTCATGTTGCAAAATTACTTTGTCGTGTCTTTGCTCGTATTGTGGCCGTTTTTCTTTGAGTGCGCGGCTCAAACGCATCAATTGAGTTCGGTATAGTGCTCCTGTGATGGTTTCGTTCGATTTCAATAGCTCATAATACACCACACCCAGCTGGTCCCACCAAATACAGAGCATGAGCTTGGCGCCGTGAATATTTGGTTTGGCCGTCGATGATGATGCATGGCCGGGGTAACCATATGATTTTTTGCGCTTCGGGTTATCGTAACGGATCCACTTTTCATCACCAGTGACAATGCGATGCAAAAAACCCTTCCGTTTTTGCCGTTCGAGCAGCAGTTCGCATGCAAAAAAACGGCGCTCGACGTCTCTCGGCTTCAGCTCATACGGCACCCAATGTCCTTGCTTTTGGATCATTCCGAGGGCTTTTATACGATGGGAAATGGCTTGTTGTGTCACTCCCAATGAATCTGCGAGCTCTTGTTGAGTTTGACACGAGTCTTCATTGAGTATTGCCTCCAATTCAGCATTCTCAAACTTTTTCACTTGGCCCGGCCGCTCTTTGTCCTCAACGTCAAAATCACCACTTCTAAACCGCACAAACCATCTCTCGCACGTTGAAACCGATGGAACATGACTCGGATAAGTCTCGGAGACCAATCGATGTGCTTCAGCAGCACTTTTCTTCAAATTAAAGAAGTAAATTAAAACTTCCCGCAAATGCTGTTTTGTTGGCACGAAACTCGACATATTGAGAGCTCAAAAAAACTATGAATTTGACACTGCGACAAATTGACACATACTGAAAATTAAAGCTATAAGACGTAGCTTTGACATGAACATAGTCACAGTACTGCCTGATGCGTATAGCGTTAGTAACGCCATCTGTTATCAATCCCGCATTTTCAATTTGTACCCCTGATATTTTCAGGAAAACGTTTTTTAAACTAGTTACTCAAAATCGTATGAGTTTATAGAATTCTGTTTTTTTATAAATGCTTATTTCGGTTGTGTGTAGTTGCCGGAATATTACAAAAATATTGATATGACATGAAACTGATTATGAATAGTATTTCGAAATTAAAATAATGATTTCAACCGTATAAATATTTTTTTGATACACTGTAATAATTCCAATTTTGCCTAACATGATATACGACATGTTTCAATGCACAAAAATAAAAAATTAATTTTAAATTTTGTTTCTGTCGGTGTTTTGCTCATTGATTCAGTATTTCAATAAATTAAATCAAAAAAAAAATGTAAGGTTTAAAAATAAATGTGGATATATTCGTATACACCTATGTATGTATGTAAAAGCATCGTTACTACCAAATTTTTTTACAATTAGTTATTTATTACATTTTTATAGCAAAATTATAACAACATTCTATTGCATGTCTGTTTCCAATATTCCATAATACATATACATAAGCAATATACATAGTTCTCGATGGAAAATGTTGCATTTGCATGTTATTTGCAATATAAATAAAAAATAAAATCTAATGTCAAACGATATATTTTTTAGATAGAGAGGTGACTTTTCATATGTACAAATCTGCATTATTAACAAACAATAAATAATATGAATAAAAAAAAAAAATGAATATTGTATTTTAATTTTGACATAAAACTTACTGATGTTCAAGTTCTATTTAAATTAAAATATGTATTTATGATATTAAAATAATATTAAACATGATAGCTTGATTTTTTTTGTATGAAAATACTATGTTTGTTGATTTCTGTTTATCAAAGAAAGTTTCGTATAAATAAAAATATTTTTCCTACCTTTTACCAAAAAAAAAACATAGATAAATAAATATATTTAAGTGAAATGTACCATGCATATAAATATGAAATATGATGTTTGTTTTTGATAAGTAAATAAATACATATTATGCAAATGTCAAACATTTTATCCTTTTTGATAGAACCACAATATTATTACGTATAATAGGTTTCGTTATCTAACAAACAAACAAAATTTAGTATATTTTTTTATTAGGATCACACGTGATACATTATTATTATTATTATTACTTGAGGGCCATGTAGGTGTTAAGCCATCTCGCACTGCGACCTAAAAAATCTTTTGTGCATCAAGCCCTACTTAATTATCCATCCAGCCAATATTCAGGCTCTTAATGAACCTGATAATATTGCCGACCATTACGTGATACATACTATCTGGGCTCATTGCTCTCCGTCCTAGATGTAATAACATTTACTTCTGCTAGAAAAGCTGTAGCATTGGGACTCAAGGACTTCGAGAGGGCAGACCCACTCCCGTGTATTCCTTCCCGTTCCTCGTCTACCGTTTTGATTTAACTCTTGCGAGTTGCTGGGAATAAAAAAAATAAGTCGCCTGTATGTCACCCAGATTTACTACAGGAAGGCAAAATAAAACTGGAGGGTGTCTGGTATCCAGAGTCCGCATATATAGACTGATTAACCATCCATCGGCATATGCTGTTCCACCTTAGATTAGAGAATTTTGTCAAGGTTTGTAGATTAATACCAACTTTGGTCCCCTCCCCCAATAGACGCCAAACGACGAGTAATTATTTTTTCTATGCTAGTAGATTCATTGTCTAATAAATTCACTTCTAATCCGAATAACACAAACTATTTGTTATCCAAAGAACAAAAATTCATTGTAAACTAAAGGCGGGTTTTGAGTTGCATTCGTTCGTTCGTTCTTTCGTTCTGAATTTTTTTTTTAATCAATCGTATTCCTTGAAAATGACGTTATTTTTCGTTCGTGTTCCTTTGATTGGATTAAAAAAAATTTCAGAATGAATGAACGAACGAATGACTGCAACTCAAAATCCGCCTTAATTAAGTACAAATTATTTTGTTTAAATATGTAAATATTTTTAGCTAAGGAGGTCTTGGCTTTTATTTGGTTTGCGAATTTTCTTTTTATCAACCAATGACGTATCAGTAACTTTTAATATTGAAAACCCTATTAAAAGTACGTCTTCGTCTCAGTGAAGTCGCCTGAAAGCTTTAAACAGATTATGTTTCTAATTTTAAAAGGAGTATTTCTAGTCAGAAGAGAGTACATACGAAATACAATAGTTACACCTTAGACATAAATAATTGTTGGTGTTTTATGATAAAAAAATGACGTCCAGCAAATTATTTTAAAATTGCTTTTTTAGTTTTTGAGCCAAATTTGAATATTAAAAGAAAACTGTTTTATTTGGTTTAGAGTTCTTCATCTATTTTACTATTAAATTATTAAACTCTGTATGCTGATCAAGCTAAATAGGTTTTAAAGCGGCCACTAATCTAACACGAAATCACAGATCTTTTTAGGTTATCGTTTTGAGATTTTTAAGTATTGCTTATAGTTATAGAGAAGAGTATATGTATGTATGTGGGAATTAAGATTGGGAAGTTAATAAAGCCATAAATGAACGAACAATATTATATGAAATTACATATAATAAAAATCTCTTTTATTTTCATTCCTCATGAACAATTAACTTGACTTATTCTTTTCCCATTCGTAATTCAACTAACTATTTTATTTTTACCATCGCTTACTACCTCATTCGTTTTGTTTTATATTTTATATTTAAACAGGGTGATCCATATCCCACACGGCCTTTCCTGACATTATTATTCGCCTCGGATGATCCCCCCATTTCTTCATGAGATCAACAGAAGTTGAAGTACGATTAGGCCCGTCGTAACTTCCGACTTTCTCAAAATCGTACCTTTCGTTTCTTTTTACCTTAATGACTCGGTAAGGTCCAACATAATCCGGTGATAACTTAAGACCTGATCCAAATTGGGTACGTTTGATTGCGACGAAATCTCCTTCTTCATATACACCTGGTTTCTTCTTATTTTTGTTATATGTTCTTTGATTTTCGTCCTGCATCTTCAAGATTTGTTCCTTAACTAACGCTCTTACATGGTTTTGCTGTCCTACAAAATTTGAATATCTCCCTTCTTCCAATAATTTCGTTATTTCAATATCTTCCTTCCGTCTCATTGGTTTCCCCATTAAAACTTCAAATGGAGAATATCCAACGCTTCGATGGTAAGTACTATTCAAACACCTCTGTACATATTACTGACATGTTTATACCATTTCTCGGGCGCGTCTATGGTTAGTTTGGTTAACACATTAATAATCGTCTTGTGAATATTTTCAACTTGGCCGTTACTTTAAATGTAGCTCTATGTTTTCGTCTTTACAATAGGATGTAAATTCGCCAGACGTAAAACAAGCTCCTTTGTCACTTATTATTCTTTCGGGGTTACCAAAATCCTTTTGTTGAAATTGCAACTTCTCTATGGCCTCTTTGGATGTACACGATTTCGTCGGATATAACCAAGCAAACTTAGAAAATGCATCAATCACCGTAAAGATATATTTGTACTGTTTTCCAGTTGTCGTCATCGGTCCTAAATAATCTACATGATATGTTATTAATGGTACGTCTCCTTTATCTATCGAATGTAGAAAACCTTCTTTCTTATTTGCCTTTCTAGTCACCAAAATACATTTCACACAATTTTTTATGCAACTGTCAATCTTTTCGAACATCTTCGGTATATAAAATTCTTTGTTAATCACATCCATCATTTTCCGAACAGCAAAATGGCCATTCTCATGTATGGTACGTATAATTTCATTGTGCATTATTTCCGGTATAACTAATAAATCGATCCCATATAAATTTCTGTAAAGTATATCACCTTTCATCAAAAAATAATAATTCGGACTTTGTTTCAACACGTCCGTAATATCCTTGATATTGTCGTCATCCATTTGAGCTTTCTTTATCTTTGCTACAATCGATTCCTCTATCATCATCACTGCAGGATTACGGCTCAGAGCATGCACATGACTCATTTTATTGCCACTGCGATGTTCAATCTCATACGTATACTCCTCGAGTAATAATTCCCAACGACCGACTCTAGTTTCTAAGTCCTTCTTATTCATTGTCATCTTAAAAGCTTTGCAATCTGTAACGAGTACAAACTTAATTCCCAATAAGTAAACTCGAAATTTTTTAACAGCCTCTATTACCGCCAGGACCTCTAACTCGTACGAGTGATAATTTTCTTCCGCCGGCGACGTCTTACGGCTCATATAATAAACCGGGTGAAATTTATTATCATCCCTTGATTTCTGCATCAATATCGCAGCATAAGCATATTTACTGGCATCCGTATGTAGCTGAGTTTTCGCATCTTGTTTATATAAATTCAACACTGGACCTTGACATAATTCTTTTTTTACCGTTTGAAAAGCAAACTTTTGTTCTGGGCCAAACACAAATGCCACATTTTTTTTTTAATAATTCACTCAACGGCCGTGGTTTAATGGAATATTTAAACTTATATAAACTTCCTCATGTAACCCGTCAATCCTAAAAAGCTCTGCATCTGTTTACTAGTTCGCGGCTCTGGGAAATGTTCAACAGCTTTCACTTTCATATTTGACGGCTTGATTTTACCATTCTCAATTATGTGACCCAAGTACTCTACTGATGAATTTATTCCCAATCCAAACTCTTCGGCACGCTTTATAATTTTTCTCAACTTCAGCTCAGCTTCACTATATGTAGCGGCTTAGATTATAATATCGTCCATATATAATATAATATCCCCACTTTCTAGAAACGGTCGAAAAATATAAACAACATATCTCATAAAAATCGCAGGACTTATACACAGTCCAAACGGAACTTTTAAAAATTCATACTGCCCGTTATGCGACACAAACGAAGTGTACTTCCTACTACTTTCATCTACTGACACATGAAAAAATTCGTCTTTTAAATCCAATGTACTAAATACCTTAGCTGTAGCCAACTTGTCTAATTCGTCTTCAATTATAGGCATTTGGATATCGGTCTCGCATAATTTTCTGATTTAATTTTCTGTAGTCTACGCACAATCTCGAAGCCCCATTCTTCTTTTTCACAATAACGATTGGGCTAACATACTCAGAATCAGATTCACGTATCACACCATCACGTAACCATTCTGTAATTTAATTTGAAACTATTTGCTTTTCCAGCGGAGCCAATCTTCTAGGATGTTGGTATATAGGAATATCGTCTTTTACTATAATTTTTGCTTTTATCTCTGTCACTGTCTCATTAATTTTTTTAAGGTTATAGTTTCGTTTGATCTCCTCCAGGACTTCGGCATATTTTGGATGCACTTGTAGGGCATCTGTTTCATTTATCTCAATCGTCATCAACCATTTCGATTCTTTCTCATCGTCAATGTCTTCGATTTGTATTTTAACAATTTCGTCCTTACCTATTGAAATTGTTACTCCACTTTGATTATGACGAACATCTGCACCTTCTAGTAATAAGTTATTCCCCACAATCATCTCCAAACTCATATTCCTCTCACCAAAACCGTAACATTCAAGTTTAAATTGGTTATTGTCAATTTTTACTTCAGCTTCAAACTTTCCAATTGCTCTCACTTCTGATGATCCAAAACCCAACACTGCTAATTTATCATCTTCTAGTGTTGGCGATCCTAGTTTTATATATAAATCTTCTCTAACTATTGTTATATCGCTTCCCATGTCGATAAGCGCACTCACAGTTTTATTCAAAATCATAACGTCTTTATATACATTGGTCTTTCTAATAACCATTATATGCGCTTTCCCATGTTTAATGTTTATTGCTTTATCTGGACAGTTTGGCGCTATATGCCCTACACCTTTACATTTGAAACAGGTCGGTCCCAAACTTTTACTTGGACAACTTTTTGATTCGTGACCCTCATGACCACAATTAAAACATCTTCGGCTGCTATTACTGGTTCCAGACTTCGTCATATCCTGTTTTTTCTCAAATGGCCTAACTTTACTACTACTTTTGTAATTTGTTATAGATTTGGTAGCTTTTACTTTAACGTTTTCATAAATTTTTAACTTCTCCCTTAATTCGTCTATCGTCATACAACCATATAAGATTACTTTGTTGTATACAACCATATAAGATTACTTTGTTGAATTCTAAATCTCTTATTCCGTCAATTATATATTGGATTAGCGACTCGTCTTATACGGCCTCCATTTTGGCAATTTCACGCATTTTGAAAACATATTGTTCGCAACTTTCGTCATTAGTTTTAAATCGGGTACTTAGCTGATGATGAACTTGTGCACTGGTGTACTTAACCTTGAAATGTTTCATCAACAAAGCCTGTAACTCGTCCCACGTTTCAATAAAATCGCTACTATCCAACAGCAACTTTGCGTTTCCGGTTAACAATTTTTTCGCATAAATTACCTTCTGTTTTTCATCCCATCCCGCTAATTCCGCATTCTCTTCGAAATCATTTACCACACATCTACACTGATCACTTCTGCTCCGTTGTGACGCTTCAATGAGTCTTCTATATCATTAAATGAAAATGCTCGATTCGACTTCGCCTTTTCCAAAACTTCTACTTGCCCTTTCAACTTCTCAAGTTCACCGTCTATATATTGATCCTCAGTATCTTCGGCTTGTTCGTAAAGTGCATCTAATAGTCTAGCACGTAGCACATCAGGTTTTCCCTTCGTCGATAAACCTTTCGCAAATAACTCGGCTCTTACTTTTTTAACATTCATCTCGACTTTTATTAATTTAAACACTTGGTGGCAGAATAAGTATGAAAATTCACGTCTTAACTTCCCGCTTCAATAATTAATACAAAATGCGTATTTTTAATAATAACATCAATTATTATTCGGCGCAAAATCACTTCAAAAATGTCTAAATTTTTATTTCTTAGAATTCGATGTAAAATATTCGGTCCTTCTTTAACACGTTTTTAAGGTTCCTTTTTTTTGTATATGCTACCACGGCAATCACTAGATTTTAATATCCCGGTTGAGCCCCCATGTGGGAATTAAGATTGGGAAGTTAATAAAACCATAAATGAACGAACAATATTATATGAAATTACATATAATAAAAATATCTTTTATTTTCATTCCTCATGAACAATTAAACAAATGACTTATTCTTTTCCCATTCGTAATTCAACTAACTATTTTATTTTTTCCATCGCTTACTACCTCATTCGTTTTGTTTTATATTTTATATTTAAACAGGGTGATCCATATCCCACATGTATGCGAAATCGTAAGCGAAATATTTAAGAGCTATTTTTACCTAAATTTTACGTGGTAAATGGAAAATTTATTGAACTCTAAAAAAATCGCCATAAAAAAACAGAACGGTTATTAAGCCTCGAAATATGTTATGCATTTGATTAACGAAAAAAATTGCTATACAAAATAGGTTTGCTCTCGACGATTTGTCACAAAACATGCACGTGAAATCTCCTTTCATATGGTGAAAAGTTTCAAACCCGCTAACTTGATTTATAATTTGAAGGCGCTAGAACTAATTCATTGATCATCAATATATTGGTTAATTCAGATAATAAAAGTCATTGGAATTTGTGCATAATCTCACCACTTCCACTTAGGGCAGGGATGGAGTGGATTTATAAAATATTGCTTAAAATAAAACATCGCCAGAATTCAACGAATATTGCAAGACACTATAATAACACTTTGCTTATTCGAAACAAAAATTGAAGAAATTAGATTTGGCTAAGAAATATTTGTTTTTCACTTTCATTACCACTCCAGGTCTTTATTTCATTTCCAGGTTCCAGCACCAAATGGAGTATGTTACCTGAGTATACTACGCTCTGAAAATTTCTTGGGTCACCTCGTTTGGAATCATGTTGTTAAACTGTGGAATACCAGTCCAGTAATAATATTTTGGGTGGTGCCATTTATCAGAAATATTGTTTCACCAATTTTTCTTTTTTCAACATAGACAAACAACCCGGGCAGTATAATACGTCTCCAACTTCAAATAGAATTAGAATCTACATGTTTGTGGATGAATTTTATTAGAATTTACATCTGAGATTTGAGATGTTAATTTGAATCTTTTATTAGTTCCTACTATAAAATTTATTAATTTCGGCTCTGGAAAATTCCTTCGCTTATTTCGTCTGAGGTCGGATTTCTTACTTAGTTAAACGATGGCTCAAATTAAGGATATTTTTTAGTTGAAACTTTAAATCAAAAATTATATTCGCCAAATTTATTTGTATACTTAGCTAATTCAGACAATCTTCTCACTCTCCAGTACCAAATGGATGGAACAAGTATATTTGTTGATTTAGTTTAGTGAAAGTTATTCTCTGCAATATTTTGTGAATTCTATATTATAAAACCTATTTTGTCATGGCATATGCGGGATGTTCTAAAAATAGATATTTTCGATGTTCGATAGTTCATGTCCCTCTTTCCAAGAATACAATTGTACACCATTTCGATTTTTGAATTAAGCTTACTTTATTGCAATCTCAGCATGATCTCATAAAACATACTTCTCTTTCTACTTCCATAATTCCATTCATCACTCTTTATCACCCAAACTTTCGTTTGTGGCACTTTATCGATGTGAAAAAATAAACCAGTATAGGTACATTTATTCTACAAGAATGAGATCGCAATAAAGAAAGCATAATTCAAAAATCGAAATGGTGTACAATTGTATTCTTGAAAAGAGAGACATGGATACTATCGAACATCGAAAATAGTGATGGTTAGAATATCTCACCACTGAAAAAAAATTCCATCATAAGGTAGGGCTGCGATTAGAACTTTCAAAATAAAACTTGGCGAAACGGTAAGAAATATTTTGGAACACTACTCGGTACTAGTAGTATTATATCGCTACGATTGAACTTGCCACCAAAATGCTTAAAACATTAAGTTAAACTTCCTTAACATTATGCGCAAATTTTGCTAGATAGTCTGACCTTTAAATATATCTTTTTACTACCATTCATGCCATCTATTTATGATATTCATAAGCTGTAATTTCATTTGTCATTTCATAGAAAACATAAAATATTCTCTTTTCGAATTCTGTTTTTACAAAGTATTAGCATAGACATTCATACTAGATTTCTCATTTCATAGTAACTAAAGGAAAAAAACAAAAACTTCTGATAATTCCAATGTATCGTTGTGTTGTGTATTTTATAAGGCAATGATTTTAGAATGCGTTGCAAATATAATACGTATATGCAATACATCGATAACATTTGAATGGAAAATTTTTGTTTTTATTTTCTGTTTTTAGTCAAATGAGAGATCTATTATGATTGTCTATGGTATTAGCATAGACGTTCATACTAGATTTCTCATTTCTTAGTAACTAAAGGAAAAAAACAAAAACTCCTGATAATTCCAATGTATCGTTGTGTTGTGTATTTTATAAGGCAATGATTTTAGAATGCGTTGCAAATATAATATGTATACGCAATACACCGATAAAATTTGAATGGAAAATTTTTGTTTTTATTGTCTGTTTTTAGTCAAATGAGGGATCTATTATGAATGTCTATGGTATTAGTATTAAAATAAATTCTCTCTTGAGTCTGTTATTAATTACCACTGAGATATATACATGGAGACGACATGCAAAATATTTATCATAGTAAACAGCAAAAACGAATGGTACAAGTTTTTTTTTAGTTGTACCGCTCATTTTATATATGGCTCACACTCTAAAAAGCTAATTCCGAAAAAGGGCCGCACTGGATTCGAAAATAATTTTGTTAATATTAAACTTGCGCTTGACTCATTAAACATACAAAGATTTTGAGACTGATTAACTAATTGAAGCATTATTTGAACTATTCACACATTGCACTACTTATCTTCGGAAAATATTTAAATTATTTTTCACTATTTTTCCTTGAAATTTTCAATACACACCTGGAAAATAAATAAAAACAAAAAAAAAAATTTGTGAAACGTCAAACTTTCGAACATAAACAAACTTGTTTACTAAACATTTGTAAAAACAAAAATGTGAAAGAACAATTTAGTGTATTGAAAAAAAAAACAACGCGATTATTGACTCGAAAATCATAGCCTACTATGTAATTATAGCGGTACGAAGGCTAGGTTTATATGATTTCATTTCGGAAAATTCGAAACCAATTCAAGCAAGGAAAATAAATACGTTCTCTGTCACACAGGCGCAAGCTTTTTTTCTTCTTTTTCGTTTTTTTTCTTGTACAATGAATTTTTGCCTATGCCGTATCCATGTATATATCTCAGTGATTATTACAAAGTACATAGCTATATTAGTTGGTTGTGACTTGTCAAATATAATTTAAGACAGTTCATTTTGAGTTTTTCACCATAAAACAGTCAAAAATAAACAATAAGAAATTAAATCGGGTTTATAAATTTATGTATAAAAACAAATTAATTCAATATTAAAATGCATTGTATAATTTATTGTAAACCAGTAGTGTATTATTTATTAAAACCCAAACAATGTATTGAGAATATTTACCGACAAATCAGTCATTTGTATTTTCGTTATTTATTTGGAAAACGTCATCACCAGCCATTACATTTTTTGTGCTTTATTGGAGGATTTTACCAGCCATCACATTGTATTAATATTTTCGAATTGTTGCCGCAACACTTCATCAGCCCGCATTACAACAACATAAGCAACCAGCGCTATCGAATACGTATAACGATAAAACAAAAATTAGATTTGCAAGTTTTGGTTTTCCATGCACAGCCAACTAAGATAATTATCTTCCCCTCCAACACCGGAATAGAAAACACACATTTGTCGATGCATTTTGTGAAATTTTATTCCGAAGATGTTAAGCCAATTCTATATAAATAGTTTCTAACCTTAAATATATTAAATCATTTGCTGAATAATTTTTTGGGCCAGTCATTTGGGATGGAGTTCGAATTAAATTTTGTTGAAATTGTTATTTTTCTGGCCCCTCCTAAATTTTGAAATGCCGTTATTCATTTATTGACTTGAATGAACATTATCTAAAAACGAGGACCATGAAAAAAATTTTCCGGAATGCCCACAGAAGTTTGAAAACCCAGAACATGTCCAGCTAGAACGTCAGGTCACCATATGCCTACCTAGATCCTACCTAGGCGAGAAGGAGAATGCCAAAATAAAACTGAAAGAAAATTGTTGCTATCAGCAGTTAACCTTGCTAGACTAGAAATATTCAAATGTAAATAAAGGATTTGAGAATATTGATGTCAAGGCGTATTGGACGAATGAAATTCCATAAAATGTTCTAGTCTGGAAAGGTTAAATAACTGTAGAAATTATCTTCCAGTATTGTTTTTTATAGAGGTCCCAGTGTAAGCTTGAGGATGGATTTGGTAGTACTGTAAATCCAGACTTCTAAATACTTAACCAAATCAGATAAAAGTTTTTTGTGAAAATCAGGTAACCTCTGTCATGTTTGAGTTTATCTGGTATCCGAAACAGAGTACTTTGATGTTTTTATAAGCAGTAAAAAGACTCGGAATTATATTTTATAAGTTTTATCAGCAAATCTATCATACAAATTCTCAAAAAAAAAGCTTTGCAATAATTTAGTTCGCAAATTTGACATGTTTGAATTGATATTGCCTGTTAAAATGACCGAAACATTACTGCTAGATAACCGTATTATGGGTTTTTGCCGAAGAATGACAGAAACCATTATAAATTAGCCTTGAAAAAAATCTTTATGAAAAAGCCAGCTATCTCCAGAATATTATAATTGTTGCAAGCAAAAGCCAATAAGTTAAAATATTGTGTAAAATTATTATTAGTATACCTTGCAGTTATTAGAACAGTGGAGTATAAAATGAAATAGCGAGGTACTGGGGTAAGCACTAAGGTCAACGTAGTACAAACACTCCGATCGTACTCACTTCGACAGCACTACCGGGTTCGTCTATAGGAATAAAGTGTAGCCTAGCAACACGTACATTTTTATAAAACAACAACGCCAACTTTAATACTCAATAATATTGTGGGTATTAAAACAAGGTACTTTTAGACGTTCGGAGAAAAAATTGTTTGTTTTGATTTTTAACTGTAGGTATGATTTACTTAGAATTTTTTTTATTTTTCAAACATAACTCATAATTACTTTTGTTTTAATCTTAATCATGTTGTATAACAATTAATTGATTTTTCCGTTTTCATATTATTAATTATTATTTATTTATAACGTTTAATTTAGATTGTAATTAATTTTTTTTTTTTTTGTAATGCGAGTAATAATTAGTTGTACACGCGATTTAAACAAATTTTTTTTTGTCAACATGGTAAGTTGTTTACCAGTGTTCGTGGAAGTACGTGAATTCAGTATGTTAATATCATTAGGATGTTATTGTTGTTTTTACGGAAATATTATACATTAATTTTAACGAACTTGGAAACAAAATTGTGATGGTGGAATTCAATTATTATTCTACTGATTCCTATTCTCAACTCTTAATAGCTTTTAGCTTTTGTGTCACCAAACGCCACCTCGTTAACTATTCGATTACTCTACACCAATTTCAATATTTAAAATTAAACTTGTTTTGTTATTGGAAACAAGTACTCGACGCAATCATGCAACCATTATTTTGTAAACTATTTATTTTCATTAATTAAACAACATATTAAATCGACACTTATGGTGGTTTTGGTATTATAGTTTTACATACATTAAAATTTAATATAATTTCAAGTATTATACATAAATATTTGTATATGCGCTACACCTATATACAATATGTATGTATATTTTTCAAAAGCACTAAACAACAATTTGTGTAAATTTGTATGTAGATACATATGTACAATGTATGTTTGAAAATTTAAATAATTTATAAATGGAAAGTCCACTAGAAGAGACTTTATTTATCCTTTTCGGATAAATAATTAAAAATTATAATTACCGCATATTTATTGAATTAAAATCGATTTCAGTTAGCCGTAATTATTATTATTCACGACATATTTTCTGCAGGCTGTTTTATTTGAAAATATTCATCTCACGAAAAGAATTATGGAAGAGAATTTTTTTAAATTATTTGTTAAAATAAAATTAAATGAAATTTCATTGGTTTTCAAAATTGTAATAATCATTTATCGCCTTAACGAAACTTGCGTGACATAAGAGTTATCTGATCTCCCGCTACTCCTAGAAAAGTTCTAAAGACTAGTCTACTATAGATCTTCGTGAGCTTAAATTTAAACATAACTATGTTATGTCAAGTTTAAGAAATGGAAGGACACAAACAGGAAGAGTCTCAGCAATTAGAGAAATTGAGTAAATTGAAAATTTTGTAAAATCTAAATGATTTATGAAATAATTTTCAGGAATTTGAATAATTTGAACATTTTTGTAAAAATTCAGACTTTGATGATAACAAAAATTCTGACAATTTATCTTATTTCATGATGTTGACAAAATTCGTCAATTACATCAAGTGACCGTAAGGTAGTTTTTGTACAGATTTAAAGATCGTTCGCTGAATAAGGAAACTTCTTTAATTCATTAAACAGATCTAATCTTTAATAGCTAAATTTGTTACTTTTTTAACTGGTAAATTTCTTAATTTTTAGATTCCCAAAATCTAATTTGAAATTTTAAGGTTCTTAAATTTTTTTTATTAAAATTGTCATTGTAAATTCTTAATTATTAAATTTTAATATAAATTTTAAACAATTTTACTATTAAAATTCTATTTATTATTTTTAGCAAAATTTACATTTATTTTATAAAAAATTTACAACTCAACATTGCAAATTTGTATACAAATGTAACGCGAATAAGAAAAAAAAATTCTCAGAACGCAAGATACATACTTTTTTGATACTATCTGGATTTATTTTTATGTGGATCATCTCCAAAATATTAATTGTCTAATCGGTTGAATTGATTCACTTTCCACACCCCTGACATCTTCAAAATGAACATTTTGTCTTGCTTAAATTTGACGATAAAGCACTCGTAGAATTTGAGTTTAATTGTCTAAGTGGCAATTTTTGGGCGTCTTTTTTATATTTTAAAATAAGTTTACTTACTAATTACTTCGTGTGTCCAAAATATACTTTGTTACATTCGTATATGGCTTAATAAATACGTTTCTTCTATCACCTGTATATTTGTAATATCTTTGAAACGTGAAAATAAAGTTTTACCAAATTGATTGTGTGCTTTTGCAACCACTCGCAAATTATATTTCTGTGGCAATATGACATAAGGGAATAACTCTAAAATTCTCATTTTTCAGGAAAACGTTTTTAAAATTAAGAGTCGTTCAAAATCGTATGAGTTTTTTGAATTCTTGCTTTTTTAAACGATTATTACGGTTGTTTGTAGTTGCTGGATTATTACAAAAAATTGATATGATATGAATTAGAATATGGAGATTTCGAATTTGAAATAATATGCAAAAGGGTATAACTCGAGTTATTCCCTTATGTCATATTGCCACAGATTTATTCAAACAAAACTTTGCCTTCTTGTGTAAACCTCTTACTTATGGAATATCCACTTGTTTTGTTTTAGTCAGATCAATTGGTGGATCAATTTCAATAATTTGGTTTAAACTTTTATATTTTACTAAATTTACTAATGAATGAATTTGTATAACCATAATTTTTTAGAGTAACCAAAAATTATCAATATGAAAATTAGGATCAGATAATCGTAGAATTTTGTTTACTAACAATTTAACAGTGTTAGATTTATATACCAAAGGGAAATGGGAATTGGAATGGAAATATTTACCGGACCATGTAATTTTGTGAAACCAATTTCCTGAGAATTGAACCATCAGCGTTAAATAAGACAACTACACCTAAGAAAGCTAATTTGTTTTCAGTTTCTAATTCCATTGTAGACTTTGTACTAAAATTGAAAAATATTGAAATAGTTAACCGATAGGAAGAAATAATTATCTATGTTGTGCCAGGAATAGCCGTTATAATTTCATTAACAAGATGAAAATAAAAAGTTGGTGTAAAGTCGAGAGAGCTCAAGACACTAGACTTTGCATTATATCACTGAGTCCGCAACAGCAGGACGTGTTTATATAGGACCAAAAAGCTGTTTATATGATGAAAATAAAAAGTTGGTGTAAAATCGAGGGAGCTCAAGACACTAGACTTTGCATTATATCACTGAGTCCGCAACAGCAGGACGTGTTTATATAGGACCTATCTATTGTATTATTAAACGCAAACTCACAATTATGTAACAATAAATCCATGGCACTTATATATTAAAATTTGCTTAATTTTGTGCCCAATTTTATATCAATTTCACTCCCTCTACAATTTACCAAATGTGAAGCTAATTTACTATCGATATTGGCAAATAAAGTTACTACGTTTAAAGACATAGCAATATAATCCTTCGGCAGTTAGACGTTTTTAATGTTATCTTTGAATTCGACAGAGTAACGGCACTAGAAGGTTTACGAATAGTTTTATTTACATAATATTTTATATAAAATCGTAGAAAGCTCATACAAAGGCGTATCAATTCAACTTACTATGTGTCTATAAGCACTGTTTTCTTTATGTATCATTGGCAGTCCATAAAGTTTTGCTCTAACACTTTGGTAACTTCTTAAAAGTTTTCCTTCATATTTTGTTATTCTGCCAGGTAGAAATCATTGAAATTAATTTACGTTCAATAGATTTAGTGGTGTCTTTATCGATTAAACTATAAGGGTTTGTGACTTCAAACAAATATTTTAAATTTTTTCTATATAATCTATTCTACTCACGATTATTGTAACATTGCTTTTAAGTTTTAGATCCATGCACATATAGGAAAAAAAATTGAGGATCTTTTTACGTAAACAAATATGGTCAACGCAAAGCGATGAATGATTTTGTTATGAGCGATTGTGATATCCGGCCTATATGTCGCCCAATACAATCGAATATTTAAGATTTGATTCTTAGTTCTTACTAAAAAAATTATATAAATCTACAATAAATTCTGAAGGGGCAATCCAACGGAAACTATGTACCCTAAAAATATAACTTTCATTAAGATGACTAAATTTAATCTTGTTCACTTTTATGCTTTTCGGATGCACTTTACTAAATTTTGTAGAAATAGATTTATGCATAAAACCTGCTGTACTGTAAATCGGTCTGATGCGATATAATTCGTTTCAGTTCGAAGAACGTTGATAAGTTGAAACGCAGAAAGTTGCCAATTGAAAAAAAATCGCCACAGGAAATAGTTGAGCGCTACGGTATGAGCCAAACAAACATCCAATGTTTGTCACCTTTTCTCTTATCTATATTAGCTAGACGAACACTGATTTAATTTTTGACCAATATAACCAGGTCGTGTTAGCTGG
Organism: Tipula helvola; assembly: GCA_963556165.1. NCBI lineage: Eukaryota > Metazoa > Arthropoda > Insecta > Diptera > Tipulidae > Tipula > Tipula helvola. The sequence goes on from OY744483.1 coordinate 113,709,224, forward strand.
TACAGTTGTTTTGCAAAGATGAATGTTCTTCCGCTTTAATACTGCAGAGATATGTAGATTCACTACAGCCATCGGTTCAATGTACTTAATGGAAAAAATAACTTTTCTGGATAAGAAACAATATACAGAAAACTACGAGAGAAAAATATGTGAAATCACAAATTTTTTATACGAGACCGGAAGTTACGTTTTAATTGTTTAGTTTTTGTGTTTTGAATGTGTAGCACTCAGGGTGTCAAATATTCAAATTTCATGCACGTCGTGTTGCATTTATTATAACAAATTATCCGAAAATTATAAAATTGGGCACATTCTAAAAATGTTTGAATAGGGACTATAAAATAATCATAAAAATAGTAAATTTCTTCCTTTTCAAAATGGCCTCCGAAATATTGTTTTTGAATTTTTTCCGATGATAGTTTATTAGATATGTCAATATTTTAAAGTTTTTGTCTTTATTTTGAAATAAAATATTTTTTATCAATAACTTATTTATAAAAAATTTGTAGATTGTCATATTTAAACGTATTTGGCCAGAAAACGAAACATAACGTCTGCTGATTTTTTAGCATGTCTAATGGAACTAAATGAGGAAAAAGATTAAAGAAACTATTGATATGGGAAAAAATTCAAAAATAAAATGGCGGCCTCCTCTTTAAAAAAGAAACAATGGAAAGATGCTACCATATTTATAATTATTTTATAATCCTTATTGATTTATCTTTAAAATGAGCCGAATTTTATAATTTTCAGATAATTAGTTTTTTTTCTATAGCAATAAATACAACATGACGTGCATGCAATTTCTAAATATTTGACACCCTGCATCTTAAAATACAACAACAACAACAACAACAACAACAACAACAACAAAAATCGTTTTTTTTTAAGGCCTTATTGTTTTTGATTATAATTTTAATTAAATTTAACAAACTATAATATAATTAAATAAAATAAGTAAATAAATAAATAAGTTACATTAGAATAGTCTATCATAAGTTTAAAAGTGAGATATAAAATAAAAGTTCCGATATCTGAATAAATTTTCGCTAAAATGTTTTGTGTTTAATTTCCTATCATCATCCAAATTCGAACATTTTTTTTTATGATCAAAGAAAGGAATAGGATACTATTTCTAAAATACTTTGCTGGTGGCAAATAATAGGTTAAATACTCCGTAATCTAGCAAATCGCAATAGCAAGTCGATTGATAAAACTACTCAATCAATTTTATTAAGCAAATTTTAATTGCCAATTACATTGTTGCTTCTTTCTGTTTGATTTTATAAAAAAACTACAGTAAAGTTGCTATCAGGTTTTTGAGTCCGCAAATAAAATCATGGTTACAAACATTAAAAAATGGTTTGCAAATATTTAATTTTTTCTCATAAAACTGCTTGCTTGCTAGACAATTGATTATCTGTTTTATTACTTGCTATCAGCAGGTAAATTATGCTTAAATTTCAAATTTTTCAATTCAAATTAAGTTTTTTAAAAATACGGCATGATGATTATGGCTCTATACTCTAGAATAGAAGGCTCTGCTAATATGCATTTGGCATTAGGTTTTTATAAACAAATACGTTATATTCAAATTTAATAATTGTGCTGTTAAAAAATAGTTAAAATAAAAATGATCATTGCCTAATGTGATGGCAAATTTAAATAATTTTTACTCGTACAGTCCAACTAAAATGGATTCCGAAATATTTTTAAACGACGTATTTTTTCGTAAATTATTAGCTTAAATAATTCTGATTTATGTTCAGGTTGGTGATGTTTAACTTCTATGTTAATTAATTGACGTATTATTGCATAAACTGCTACTCGAAAACTCTATTATCGCGCAAAATTATCTCTTTAAATGCGTGCTTGCGCTTATTGAAAAATAACGAAACATTTTTGAAAAAAATTGCAAACTAATTCACCTAGTACTAAAATAAAACCCGCAAAGAGAACTAGAGTACAAATTTGTGGGATGGATATATTCAGCGAGAAAACGAAATGTGAAAATAATAAAAATTCCGTTATAATCGATTATCAAAATGTTATGGTCATTCTTCCAGTCATACATTTTTGTTTTTCCTCTCGTTCCCACAAATATTAAAAATTGTGGCCAGTTTTCCACCAAGATAACCAAATAGATTTTCTCGAAAAGACAGTAACGATTTTTTTTTATGTTGATAATAAATGTGACAAACCAGCATCTACTTGTTTAAACAAATTTGAAGTCAATTGAAATATTCTGTGGGAGTGATTTTAAGAAAAAACAGTAAAACAAATTTTGGCTGAACCTTTTTCCGAGATAATACAGTACTTTTCGAAAAAATAATTTTCTACTGCTAATTCACCTTGCAAATTCCAACAATTGTTCAATAGATGTATTGATAAAAGTAATAGGTTATCGCGTAATTTGAAATTTAAGTTTCTTAAATGTACCTTCTGATGTTAAATAATAGGACAGATACTCAATTGTTTAGCAAGCAAGCAGTTTTCATACGAAAAAAAATAAGATATTTGCAAAACATTTTTTAATAGTAGTAGTCGTATTGTGACATTTGGTGGCAGGAATCATAACCAAACATTAGGACTATGTTTAAATAAACCCAATCTTTTTTGGGGTTAATGTTGTTCTTGGGGAGATGTATCCTATGCAATTGTTGTTGTAAATTTGTTGTTGTGCGATTTTCTAAATTTTCGAATATTTACCCCAATATCGTCAATATTTAAAAAAATGTCTATATATTTAGCAAGCTTTTCAATATAAATTCTTTCTCGGACGTTTGAACGTCCTTAAAGTATTGATTCTGAGTAATAAATCTGAATATTAGAGGTGGTATATAAATCTTAGTAGCAATTTAATATTGAACGCCCTTAAATGATATGACACCATCAGGGTGGAGGAAGTTGAGAATAGAGGCATTCGGAGATAGAGAAAATCTAATACTTTGTGACAAAGAGTGTGGGAATAAATAATTGATAATAATTTTGATTTTGTATTGTTTCCGTTTTATTTGTTTGTATTGCTCGAACGGTCCACAGTAATGCTATAATTAGTTAGACACAGTAAGGTTATAATTCATGCATCCATATCCATAACATTGAATTGAATCATGTACTTTGGATCTATCCATATCATCGGGACACCAAATGACATTGCGGCTTCAGTGTTTTGTCATTTATGCAGATCAGCAGATGGAAAATACTTGCTGTACAAACAATAGACGGCGCAGCGTCCAATTTACACCACTAGTAACATTTTGTGAAAAGTATAGTCGATATAAATCAGCGGTTTCATCACTTTGGTCACAATTTTAAATTTTCCACACGCATAACAAAAGTAATTGAGTTTAGAACGTCTATCCACATTTCACCAGATTTCACAACCTGATTTTCACTTTGCATTTTGTTTTATTTTGTATTTTTATTTCTTCCTTATTGTGACAATTTTTAAGTTTTTTTAGAAAATCGATTTCGTCGATAATTTCTTCTTCGGGTTCTTTTTTACTACTATTACATAATTTATTTTGAAAGTTTGTACACTGTTGCTGATTGGCACCTCCTTTGTTTTTAAGTTATGGATAAAATTAAGTCGTAATTTTTATTGGTTTTGGTGTTGATTTTATCGTTAAGGGTTAAGTAAATTGTTGTTGTTTTTGTATATTTCCAGCTCTTCTAATCTGTCTAATTTCGGTCCGTTTTTGATTCTGTGTAAAATGGTTAAATTTTTATTGAATTCAGTATACCTATTTGGCAAATTTCTTTCCCCTTTCCGTACACAGTGACCTTGAGTTAGTATTGTTTCAAGCAAGCGAAGTAGGCGGAGTATTTTGATTTTCGGCATTGTATGTTAGTGTATTTTTGGTTGTAAAACATAAACTAGTTATCGCAAAATATTGGTATAAGTTCATTTTGTAGATAAAGGAATACAGATTAAGAAAAAATTATAAAAGTTGTATCATCTTTAATTTCTTCCTTTTTAAATTGGCCGCCGAAATGATATTTTCAATTAAAATTTAAAAAATCGCGTTCTTTCGTGATTTCTTTGTTAAATGATCAGGTACGATTTTCTGTTTAATGGATTATGACACTGTAAAGCATGCTGTATTTATATATGATGCTAGTTTTTTTCGGCATTTTAGACCAACTTTTTTCGCCTTCCCGCACACCTTGTGAAAATCAAAGTATCCTGGAAAACTTCTATTGATTTACATGTGATTTACATTTTTTGATTCCCCGTACAAACGCAATATTTTTGTTGCGTTTCTAAAACAATTTTTTTTTTGACGAATTATAAAAATATTCTAAGGAATTTCCCGGGTTGTGGTATACATCATTAGTTAGCCATAGAAGTGCTTTTTGATTAAAAAACTGTCCGACAAAAAAAACTATGGATTATACGCTTTTGTTATTGAGTTTGAAATTGAACAATTTTTGAGATAAGTACAGAATTTTGTAGAAGAGCCGATCTGTGCTGTAACTGCAATTTAACTGATAGATTCAAATAGATGTCGATGATGATGTCGATCGATATTGAGAAGTTTATGGTGATACTAATTGCTTAAGATTGCTATTTTGGAAAAATTTAATTTATTGGTTGCAATAAAATAAAATGACCGGATTAACATAAAGTTGATCATTCGTCTCCCAATCATTGTTAGGTATTTTAACAATTGCAGTGTAATTGCATTATTGTAATTCACTAAAGCTTTCAACAAGAAATTTTCCATGTTTAGTGTAATGGTTTCTTCAATTTCGCAAATTTTAATGTTGTAATTTTCGTTATTAAGAGACTGAACATCTGCAATGGCTAGGCCCAAATTACAAACAATTTTCTCCACCTTAAAATTTGCTCCATAACTAGAGCAAGTTAGATCCCCAAAAGTCAATGCACTTTGAATATTGCGCAATATAACTTCATTAACGGCGAAAATATCAGAAGGTATAGGTAGCAGCTATACGAGAGTTTCGAACGCGAATTACATTTTCTTCACTACACTTTTGATATACTGAGATTGGTGGTGGCACCATTTTGTCAATTAAATAGGATATTTGGCATTCTGCGTCTAGTTCGGTTAAGTTTCCCAATTTTTTGATACAGTTTATATCCTTATAAACATCCAATAATATATTTGTGCGTAATTCATAAATTTTTTCAGATATTTTTTTATTAAATATTATTGATGAAATAAACTTAAAAAAATCATTATCTATTTCATCAAATTTAATTTTTAAAAATTCAATATCAGTACCTAACATAAAAAAATCTCTGTAAGGGAATCGAATCCACATGTTTTCACAACTTTTATGATGTTCCCTCTACATAGTTTGGTAAATCCGTTCTTCAAAATAGGAATCTATTCAACTTTGAAATCTGGCACTTTGCTTCGGGGATCAACTTCAAAAACGGATTTATTTAAATATCGGCTTATCACTTTTTTACCGGAATGTTTTGGACCTTTCGTTGGCCTGATATTTTTAGCCCACTGCTCTTCGTTGAGCACATTATCCGGAAGATATTTCCGTTTCGTGCATCGTGCTTCTCGGTGTAAACATTAATGGTTCCGGCATTTTTATTGACTTTAATTTTTGCTCACATTTAAACTTTAGAATATTTACAACTCGTCCAACTTTCAATCGCTTATTTTTTAAATACTGATTTTTTACAGCGTGAAACCAGTTTTCAATAATGGCGTTTGAAACATTTCCCTTAACACCAAACTTGTTTGAGAAACAATTGACCCATAGGTACAACTAAATAAGAAAAATATTTTTTGATTATAAATTGGACAAAATCGTCGCAGTAAAATTTATTTGTCTTTAAGCCACGTTCTGGTTCTCTTTCTATTTCGATTTTGGTCTCCAAGTAAATACGTTTGTATTTTAAGAAAAACGGGTTAGTGTCGTCTTCTGGCCAATTATTTATATTGTTATTTATATAGTTTCTTCGGGTTTAGTGTTCTCGAAGTCGGCATAGTTGTCACTGTATATTTTGCCTAATGTTATAGTTATAAAACATAACTGTCGGAATAGTTCATCCACACAATTTATTGATTTTGCGCATAAAAAGGCGCAGAAGAAATCTAATATTAAATTCCGATGTTCAGCGCCTATATTTGGTAGTTTTGTTTTTATTTGAACTGCGATAATGTTAACAAAATGGGAACAGCAAATAAAAACTGGCACAATTGTTTCATTGAATTAAATGTGTAGATAATGGCATTCATAAGGGCCCATGACCAATCAACCACAAAATAGTAACCTTTCATTTGTTTTCTATTATTTGTAATTTCTTTTTTGACGTCCAATAAAAATTTAGTTATAGTTCATGCGTCGTGTTGACATGTTATAAACTCAGCAATGGGAATTAAATTGTAATTTATTTTAATCACGCGCGCACGCATAATATAAAATTCTTTTATATTTGTGTTGGGTATGACAGGTAGGAATTTTTTACAATACCTCCGGTAGCTTCTGTTACAGAATATATGTAGCGGTTGTTTTCGGACTGAACACAACATTCACACAAAATTTCCACCAAATCACAATCTCGAACAAGATCATCCTTTTTAAGAAACTCTGACCTAATTTTTCTTAAAACATCAGGTGTGGTCATATCTTGAGTGTTGCCTTTTTTGTTTAATTCTAAATTAGTTGAGGTCACTAAGTCTATAGGTAAGCGTTATAGCACTCTTGTTTTCGGAAGCAATTCTGATTTTCTACCAACGTAAACCACGGTATTATCGAAACACTTTCTCGGACGAGTGAATAACTTCCGCTTCTGGAGTTTGGGTAAACATACGCAACTGTTTTGATTGGTCAAGATCAAATTTATATTTTGTTTATGTAAACTATCCTTGCACATTCCATACACTACAATTTTATTTTGGTTTTTAGAAATCTTATGTATGGTTTGGAAAGTGAGTACGCATGAATTTTATTTTTTAATTAAAATACGACATATTAATTCTCTGATTTCTTCGTTTGATAACAATTCCAGCTTTTCGAAAAATATAATGCTAATGGTAGTTTTGTCTGGTCAATAAATTCAAAGAAAATATCATCGGGAACATAAGATTTATTCTGGTTTGTTAGAATATAGAAGTCAATTTCTGTAGTTTCACTGTATTTTAAAATGGCAGTTTCTCTACAAGATAAATTACTCAGAATTCAATTTATCTCTACAAGATAAATTGCTCAGAATTCAATTTTTCTCAAAAATCGCTCAATTTCAAACTCAATAACGAAAGCTATAATCCGTAGTTTTTTTATCGAACTATTTTTGATTATTGTATATATGATATTGTCAATTTTTTTATTTTTATTTATTTCTTTTTATTTTATATGCAGGTATTATTTCGCCAAACATCAAGTTTTTTGCCGACTGAACCAGAAACTCACAATAAAAAATCCGTAATCAGTAATCGTTTCTCAAACGTTTAAAAATTTGAATAAAAGGTATATGATACTTCAAAAATATAACAATTTAGTCTCTCGGCGGGCTCATGAAGCCTAGACGTAAACGCTGATCGTTTATAAAAATTCACCGTCAGTTACCGATCGGGAAAAATATTGAGTATGTTTTTCTAAGTTATTACATATTTTGCTATTTAGCATCAAAATAATTAATATAGCAAACAAATTATGATACCGCTCCTGAATAATTCTTGAAACGAATACACACCAATTAAATTCGATACAATTATGTACTTAATTCTTAAAAAACATTTAATGAAATTAACAAAAACGTGAAAACTGTGAAAAACTGCACAGTTGGTTCTATTTTCAATAAATTAAAACGACAAATCTGAATAAACTAATAATAAAAGACACTTAAACATCGTTCGTCATAAGCTCAAAATTGCTTGTTGCTTAGCAAAAACAAAAAGATAAATATTAGTATGGTCTCTAGTAACCATTACTAAACCTTTTTCCAATTGTATTGTTTCCGGTGATTGTTAAACATCTAATTCTCTAAATGCTTTAATTAACTATTGTTCCTCTAAAACTTCCACCTTCCAAGCAAACAGCTTAGATTAATATGATTTTGCTAATATTGTTGACTTTGTTTTCATCACTACGATTTTTATTAAATCACAATCGTGATATAGTCATCATTCATTAAGGGCGATGAACTTCCAGAAAAATATTCTCAAAATTATATTTTATTTAATTAAAATAAACCACTGTCTGTTGTTTTCTAATCATCCCAAATTTTAGCCAAGTAGAAATTGCCCCAAAAAACGTTTTTTTGTTGTGATATTATCACTTTTTATATCCAAAGCGTGTCAATTCATTTTGAATGGAAAATTAAAATTTAATGCGAACAAAAGTTGTCCTGCATTCAAAAAATGAACTATAGCATACCGTGTTTTAAGGGTTAAGCCATTTTAATATTTTATAAATTTGGTGAATTTTCACAACATACATAAGGAGGATACGTACAACATACATACGAATAAAGTTAACTACCCAAGCTTCTTTTTGGTTTTCCACGAATCAATATCGTAATATTTGGAATATGCATATTTTAAGTCAAACAAATAACGGGTATACATGTATGTAATATGTTATTATCATTATTATTATTTGTCATTCATATTTATTTATTATTGTAAAAATATAACAACAGGCATCCGTACTTTTGTGTTGATATTTATTTTATTTATTTACATTAAAATGATGAAAAATCATAAAGTAAACAGTTAGACGACGATTATTACATGTCATTTTCACATATAGTCATTTTCATATATATTTTCAACCAACATGCAAATCGTTATTATATTGTTATACTATAAATAACAATGTTCATTGATGAGAATGAGAATGAAACTGTTTCATATACAGGAAGCATTTAAATCAATATTTCTAATCGTTGTGCTCGTGCTATGTTAGCGCACTTGGGAAATTTAATATAAACAATTTTTTGTTTAGCAGGAATTTTATGATCGATAACATAATAATGGTATCTTTTGTGCTATATGTTCAACGCATATTTCTGTACAGAGAGAAAAGTTTAATCCACAAGATTTTTTTTTTTATATGTTTGGATGTTTTCCCTTTTAATATTATATTCATGCTGAGAATTTTCAATGTACACGAATATCGTACATATGCCAAAATAAGATAAACTTTTTGGGTTTCAAATTTCATTATTTCTAATTTAATGGTTGATTTGTAAAAATACCTAACAGTGGTAAGGATTCAATTGATTAAATTTTAAAATTTTATTATTTAATATCTTCAATTTAATAAAAGTTCTTGTTTACCAGTGTAGATGTGGAATATTTGTTAAACAACAAAGTAATTCAACCGTTGTGATTACTATGTTGATGACTAAATGAAAAGTCGTCATCGGATCATGTTTATATAAGACAAATTAAGTAATCCTATTTGAACCAACAACACAACACTATATTTCACCATTATACGATTACACCAGCCTTCAAAATATAGCTTTTGTATTTTACGGAGAATGAATAAACTTGCTTTTATGTTTGTAATAATGCTTAACTTTTATAATTAACTTACGATATTCATTCTTGTTCACAAAAAAAAAAAAAAGGAAAGTTATGATTAATTAATAATTTCATCTTAAAATGTCAAAAAATATAAAATAAAACAAAATTGTAATTTGAGTTTCATATTATAAGAAGCCAGCACAAAAAAAAAATTCTTAATCATTTTCACAATAACTCAATCAACGTTGTCAAACAAAATAAAAAAAAAAAGTGTTTTATAACAACATGGAATTATCAAACCCAATTAGGACTTAACGAAAAGTGGCTTTTCTTTTGGCAAGCAAATATTTGACGCAAATAATAAATCATTCATTATATACACAAACAATTTTTTGGTAAATTATATGCTTTGCCAAATACAATTTAAATATTAAAATTTAACAAAATGTCTTATTTATAGTTGTAATCAACAGAGATAAAATGTGTCAGTTTAAATTTAAAATGTTTTCTTTTATCTGGCAATCGAAATATATTTATAATAATAATTCATGCTGATAGCTGTTGCCTCCATCAGAAATATAATCAAATAAAGAAATCCCTTAAATAAAGTTGACAAAACTTTTATGTTGTTATGTCTTCTCTTATCGGGGGAATGTTTTTGTTTACAGGAATATTATGATAAAATAAAATTTTTCTTGAAAAGCTTTAAGCCTGAAATATTTTTTTGTTTACTTTACGTTTACAATCGAATTAATTAATATTGATAATATTGCAGTGTCGCAAAATTCTGCGAAATGAGTAAATATTGCTGTTCGGGAAATCTCTAATAATATAAAATATCGTAATAAAATCGTTTCCTTTCGTATAATCAAACCCAATTATTATGTTTGGGCCAAAATTTGATATATTTTAAAAAATTACAATAATTCGGAGACATTTGTTGGTTTATCATAATCAATCACACCATTTGGACACGGACTTATGTAATAATGTAATATGATTGATTTGGTTTTTTCCTTCAAATTTTGTAAATTTCGATCAATAAACGAGTAACTTATCTGATTTTTGATTTTTCTGTATATTATTATAATGTATCTAAACTCGCATAACAATTTAATTTTTTTAAAAGCATTCAAAAGAATCACTATTAATAAATCATATTTTACTAAAAAAAAATATTTTTTTTTTTTTTGAAATCAAACACTTGAAATCATTAAAATTAAACCACCCTATACATAAATATACATAGATTAAATTAATTAATCAATCATAAATATCAGCCAGTAGATTGGAGAATAAAGTCACCCTCATCGATAGGATCAATCAATTTTAATCTAATTAATTGTTTTTGGTTGTTCCTTCAATTATTTTGAGCACAAATTTTTGTAAATTGTTCGAACAAAATTAATTGAATTAGACACTTTTATTTTTTGGGTGTAGGTAGGGTAAGTAAAACGCAATATAATTAAAACGTCTCAATTTGATAATTTAAATTGAAAGCTCAAAACGAAATATGGATTATTGTATAATAAAAAAAACGATGGGTGTGAAGTTTTTCCAGAGCCTTCTAGAGTATAGAGCCATAATCATTATGACGTATTTTTTAGAAGCTTTTTAGTGGTATAGCTTTTCACTAATTTCCATAGGAATCCATAGTAAAAATTGTGTTTTTTTAGCAAGTATTTCATTGAGGAAAGCAAAAATGTTACAAAAATTTTATACAAAAGTGTTCTACATACCTTTAGCAGCAATACACATGCAGGGTTTATTGGTATTAAGTAAATATTAATTGCAGAATTATTAAAATTAAATTATTTCTAAAGTATATTTTTCGAACTTTCATTTTGAAAAATACATCAAAGTTGGCTCTGACGAATTAAAATAGTACTTGCTACATTTATCTTTAGTTTGTACGTTAGATGTCTCAGATTTATACAGAAAAATACGAAAAAAAATTGTTTAATCACAAAGTTATCACACGTTCTTAATATTTTGAGAATTTGTTTTGCTTTTCCTACAATTGTTGAACTTAAAATTTCCCCAGGTGGCAATTTTTGGTACGATTTTTAAAAACTTTGTACTGCCATCACTGCCATCTATGTAATGTATATTGACTTAATGCACACAATTTGTAGTAAGTTTTTCTTTTTTATTTGACCAGAATGCTGTTGTTATGAACTTTTTTTTATATTTTGATTTAAATAAATCAATTATTACAAGAAAATGAAAACGATTTACTTAAACGAGATTTATATATGTTGAAACTCAAACATTTATGAAAATATTTTAGAAATCATAATTAAGAATTTGTAACGTTTTCATTGACAAATTTTTCTTAAGAAAAAAAGTGATTTCCCATATGTTTTATGTGTTTTATTCGTTTCTAATTCCCTTAAAAAAGGTTCATTTTTTAGATAATGGCTTGTATAATCAAGGTTGCTTTGGTTTTTCCCAAAATTCCCATTTTTTATATGTGTTAGTTTGTGTGAAAAAATCAGGATTCCTATTGAAATATTTAGTATTAAAAATGTAATTTTATTACAAAATCGAAAGGAATCATTCGCACACAAATTATTTCTGGAAGGAAATATTATTTAGGGTCGGCGTACCAGGAATTTAATCGGCTAATTTATTAACTAAATAAATGACCCTTTAGTATTAATGCCAAAATTGCGATTTGAAGAATAAAATTTGAAAGAAATTTATTTCAGGAGATAGGGAAAACTGCAATTTCAACTTTAAAATTCGAAGCGCTTTTATTTCTCTGTTTAGGGGATACCTTCATAGCTTGATTGACGGGGAATTTAATCAGATATTTCGTGAACTATTACAACTTGAGTCCGAATCTCTGGCAATGGCCGTTAATGCCCCTGAATCAAATTCCTGTAAAACCGCAATTTGAAGTTTTAAATTCAAATTAATTAATTTATTTCTTTGTTTAGGAGATACATTAAAGCTTAATGGATGGGGAATATAATATTAATCAGCTATTTCGTCAACTATTAAAACTTGAGTCCAAATATCTGGTAATGGCTTTAATGGCCCTTAGTCAAATTCGAACAAAATTGCAATTCGAAGTTTAAAATTCGAAGCACATTTATTTCCATGGTTATCGGATACATTTATAGCTTGATGGATGGGGGAATTTAATTAGCTATTTCGTGAACTATCACAACTTGCGTCTAAATCTCTGGGAATGACCTTATCAAATTCGTACAAAACTGCAATGCGAAGTTTAAAATTCGAAGCACGATACCTTCAAAGATTTATGGATGGGGAAGTTAATTAGCTATTTTGTGCACTATCATAACTAGAGTTCAAATCTCTGGCAATGGCTGTTAATGGCCCTTAATCAAATTCCTGCAAAGCCGCAATTTGAAGTTTAAAATTCGTAGCATATTTATTTCTCTGGTATTTATTTCACAGGGATTATAAAATAATTATAAAAATGGTGACATCTTTTATTTCTTCCTTTTAAAAATGGCCGTCGAAAGTTTCTTTTTGGATTTTCTCCCAAGTGCTTGTGTTTTTTCTTGATTTTTTTTTTCACCATTTAGTTCTATTAGATATCCTAAAAGATCAGGACAGCATCTCGTTTCGTTTTTCGTGTAAAATACGTTTAAATATAATAAATTTGTAGATTGTCATACTAAAACGTATTTTGCAAGAATACAAAAAATAACGGTGTTCCAGTTTTTTGATATGTTGTAAAATAGTAATTGTCAAATTCAAAAAAAAAAAAAAAAGAAAGAAATAGGTTTTTAAGAAAATTGCAAAATAATATTTTGGCGGGAAATTTAAAAAGAAAGAGAAACTAAAGAAATTAAACAATATACTATTTTTATATTTTTTTATTTAATCACTTTAACTTACCTTTAAAAATGAGCTCAAAATCATAATTATCGGATAATTATTTTTCGTTTTATTGCCATAAATACAAACATCATAATCTGCCTCTTTCATATAGTAAAGAATTAATGCAGAATATGTCACGCTCGTGCATTTCGTTTTAAATTTTCGAAACGTTTGGTTTTGTTTTTGAGTGTTTACCGAATTTTTTCCATTTCAGATTCTAACAGATTTTGTTCAATTTGCGCACTCATTTGATTAAGCAATAGTTCATTGTCAGAATTAGATGACGATTCCTAAATTTCGTTTTCATTTTCTTATGTTGGATCTAAATCACTATCATCAAAATAGTCATCATTGTCACTATCATTGAGATAATCCATTTGTTTCTGATCAACTAAGTTTTCTTTGCTCTAATTTTACCGTAGGAAACTCCATATGCTCCATTAAGATTCGTTCTATATAAGGGATAACACAATTAAAAATTCTTAAAATTCTCGTATACCTTGTGCAAGTAAGACGTCCATTATTCTGAAAATCAATTAGCGCTTGATTTTGTAAAACTGTATTCTTTTACTTTTTTTTAGTTTTTATTTTTTATCTTTATTTTTAGGAATCATTTTGTATTAAGTAGTTGTTTGTAAACCTTATACTTTTTAAGATATTAAAAGAAAAAAATATTCTGACCCAAGGGGGTGGCCACATCCGGTTAGCCAATTTGAGTAAAATTCACTGGGACCTCCAAATTTATCAAGAAACCTTAAATCTGAAGTTTCAGTTCGATTGGTTAAACCATCTGGGATGTAGAGAGACACAGACTGTCAGTTTGTGGCCAGATGTTTAACCAATCAAACTGCAACTTCGTTATTAAACTTCTTTCACAAATTATGAGGTGCCAGGTCCCAACTTCCATGAACCAGAAAATTCATTTTGCAAATTTTACAAAAATATACAATTTACAAAAACCATTAAAATAATTAAAATATAAAAAAATCTTAAGTTTCTCAAAATTCGCTGTTCGTAAAAGGAAATCGTGTGTTAGCTACACCTCAATTTTTTATTCTTACATCACTTGTCCAAAATGAATTAAGCCCTATCTATTATTTATTTATTTCCTGAATTGTTGGTCACAAAAATATAACGCAAATTTTGGTCATACAAATATAAAGAAATTTACACAAATACTTAATAAATTAAAGCAGGGCTTAACTTGACTTACGCCCTTTTAATTATAGCCCACAGAATTATCGATCGTATATTGTTACGAGCTATTAATTAACTTTACCAATACAATGGCACTTCTCGTGGCTCTATTTGGTTCTACGATAACTGATATAAAGCAAGCGTAAACCGTATCGTTTTGGTGCATAGTAAAAACAGGCGCAAAACATGAATACTTTGCATATTTTATGGAAATAAAAAAAATGGATATTCTGCGTTAGTTGCTAAATTTAAGCAATAATAGCTTTGGATTTTAGCACATTTTTCATATTTTAATAAAATATTACCTTGAAATAAGAAAGCATTATGTCAATAATTATTAAGTATGTATATTTAGAATAAAATAAGCTTAATTTGATTTACTTCAAGTAATTTATGTGTGAAAACTCAAGTAATATTTTCTTTATTCAAGTTAATAAAACACACTAATTTTAATCTAATTTACTAAAGTAATACAGGAAATTAGCGCAAGTTATGTTAACTATACTTAGATAAAACTGCATATTCTACATGATTTACGAAATATTACGCAAATTATTAGCAGAACCTGATATTTGATTCCAGTGAACATTTGCTTAGTTCAAGTCATCTATGCACATTTTCTTCCCAAGAATAAATACAATACTAAAATAAAAGTAAACAGATACTTTCAATTTCGTTTCATTATTTATTAATTATTCAATATAACAATTTCACATGTACCAAATTCAATTTTTTAATTAACTTATTATAAAATATTTTGTTTATGAAACTAATGTTAAATTCATATTTTTAAAATACATAATAAATTAAGATTTAATTAGGTAAATATTTTTAATTATGTAATAAGTACCTCGGTTTAAAACACTGAGTCTCGTTAAATAAATGAAAAATTTGAAAAGGTTTGTTCACAAACTGAGTTATTTTGATAACAAAAATTTCGCTTACCATCTCTGAAATTAAGAAACAGTTTAAATTATCTTCAAATTTTATGTTATAACTATGTATTTATAATTAAATTCACAATGTCATTTATTTTTAAAACTTCCAGTATTTTGAAAAGGCAATTATTTTTAAATACAGTACAGATCTGTTGAAAACATCGATCTATTAAAATAAAATTTCTCTAAAATTGAAGCGCGTTGTAGTTGACTTGTAAATATGTCTGCAAGTGTTTTAAAATATGCCTTTGTTCTTAGGAAATCTAAACTTGATTTGTTTGAATTTGAAATATGACGAATTTCTTGTAAATAAGACTTAAAATAGCTAAATTTCATAGCATTTATTATTTATTATTCATTCAATAAAATTCCGACTTAAATGAAAAATATTATATGTTTCGGCCATGGTTTAATGTTTTTATCCGTGATACTTTGATGTTTGCCGTTTGCGTCCACTTTTCAAGCACTGTCTTAAAGGACGTTAAATGTACTTTCAACCAGACGTGGTCCTCGTTGTCAACCAGTTCAGCAACTTGAAGTTCTTTTTCTAGTTTTAAAAAAGGGAAATTTCATAAAAACTGGACAAATAAACGTAAAGCGTAAACAAACAGGCAAACGGAAAGAAAACTTCATATTTAATTTTATCGCAATAAATTCCAATTTTTCCATAATCTTAATTTTAGCTAAAATCTACTGGGATTAGATCGAAAGTAACTAAATACTATTTTTAATACAAAAATATAAAGGGCTGAAACCTCACGAGGTGATCAGAACTTCGGTCTTTGGTATCTTCAATAATGTCATAAAGTTGGTGTGACAGTTTTGACATTATTGATTTCTATTTTAACCAAATTATATTTACTTATACAACAACAGACAAAGAGGTCAAAAGCTTCAATAACATGGGTACAGGCATCCAATTTAAAACGAAAAATCGTATTCTAGAACTTTATACCGAAAATAGTATAACAAACTATACTGATACTTCTAACCGTTTAACTGACTATATTCCAGGAACTTATCCAAAAACTCATTTTAGAATCCCATTTACAAATTGCATATCAAATTTCATAACAAACGGGTAAGGAATAACTAAGTTCCATCCTACAAAGCCATATTCCAAAGCTTTATCCAAAAATCATTTTATAATCCCATTTCCAACACACATATCAAATTTCATCACAATCGGTTAAGAAATAGCAAAGTTCCATCATACTTGGCCATATTCCTGAACTTCGTCCAAAACTCATTTCAGATTCCCAATTTGAATACACATGTCGAATTTTATCATAATCGGTTGAGAAATGGGCAAGTTCCATCATATTTAGCCATATTCCAGAACCTGATACAAAACTAATTTTAGAATCCCATTTCCATTACACATGTCGAATTTCATCATAATCGGTTGTTGAGAAATAGCCAAGTTCCAACATACTTGGCCATATTCCAGAACTTCATCCAAAACTCATTTTAGAATCCCATTTCTAACATACAAATTAAATTTCATAATAATCGGTTGAGAAATAGACAAGTTCCATCATACTTGGCCATATTCCAGAACTTCATCCAGAAATCGTTTCAAAATTCCAGAACTTCATCCAAAAAACATTTTAGAATCCCATTTCAAATACAAATGTCGAATTTCATCGTAATCGGTTGAGAAATGGGCAAGTTCCATCCTACTTGGCCATATTCCAGAACTTCATACAAAACTCATTTTGGAATCCCATTTGTAACATACACATTGAATTTCATAATAATCGGTTGATAAATAGGCAAGTTCCATCATATAAATAGTTTGTTAACTATTCACTACATCCAAATCCAACCCCAACTCAACTCCAACTCAACTTCACCTCATCGCGCAAATTGACCCCTAATTTAACCTTCAAATCAATTCCCAATTCAATGCCCAATTCAATAATCAAATAAGCATGTATAAAAAAATCGTAAATATTTATAAAAGCAGGTATTTTGGGTCAATTCGTATGGCAGGTACCCCACCCCTTTGACGTACAGTCTCCAAAAGCTTTTCAAATTTCCGCCTTGACCATAGAAACAGATTGGCGTAAAGAAAATCCAAATCGGACAAGCCGTTCTCAGACACACAGACAGACGGACGGACATTTTTTTTTTTTTGCATTTTCAGACTCAGGGACTTTCAAAACGTCGAGAAAAGTGGTTTTGGACCAATCAAATTTTTCGTCATTTTTGACAGGATTTCAATACTTTGGTCTTTTTAGACCGAAGTAATATTCGAAAAGGGCTGAAATTACTTTGAAAATGGGAATTTTATTCATTTTCGTCACAGAAAAAAATTAAATTCAATATTCTATAGGCTAAGTGAAAATTATTTTACAATTTTCTTAATTATTAGTATAGTATTGCGTGATAAATTCGATCAGGTTCCAGAAAATCTTAGCTTAAAAAAAAAAAAATTAAAAATTTGGGAAATATTTGGAAAAATGAAATTAATTTTTCTTTTTGTTTCCTGTGGATTTATCTAGTTCTTGTTAGAAGCTTCATTTTATTTATTCTTGCTTCAACGTTTTTTGTGAATTCGAAGGCGTTTTCCCTTTGGAATATTTCTGAAGCTCGTAATTTTGCGGCCGAATTCCTGTAGGTGTTGTACAGCCGGACTGATGGATTTTTCCAACGATGGAATAGTATGTCTCCTAAAAAAGAGGGTGGGAAATAATTATTATATATATTGGTAAGGCACTCATGATTTTGTTAACAAACCTGTCTCTCTGAATTGAAAATTGTACAAAAAGCTGACGCTATTTGCGTGAAATCAGTGCCGAGCATAAAATTCTTGTTTTTTATGTGAAATTCTCCGCAGTCTTTGATTAATTATTCGGTGGGAAATATAAGTCCGCTTCCGTTAATAATGGGAACGAATTGAGATCCATGGAGCAATCTGAAATAAATAAGATACAGTTTTATCTTCAACATTTTTTAAAACACACTCTTGGTTAAAAAGTGATGATCATATTATGACCAATATGACAGTGATACTGATCAGATATACGAGATTTATGATATATTCAGATTGGCCGAACAAAACATATAGTAGTTTTTTTTTCTGATTAACTATTAATCCTAGCAAACTGAAAATACTGCAAGACAGGCTTCATTCAAATCCCCTTCGTATGGTATGTGATTATAAGGCCTTAACTATCTATTTTTAAAAATGTGAAAACCTCCAAAAACTTGAAGCAAGAGGTAAATTTTAACTGAGAAACGTTTATTAAACTAAACAATTTCTGTCGTTCCATTTTGCGACTTTGAAATGAAATTAATTAAGGATTTAAGCGGCTTTTCAGTTCAAGTAATACGAATTTACTTTCACGTTTCGTATTGTTATGCCTTTGTATATGTTCTTTTCCAAGGCTGGCCGCAGAAAGTACTAATAAAGTTTAGTTAATAGTAAAATTCATTCAAATAAAGTTTTCTTCTTCGTTCAAAATAATATTTCACAAATTTTTTTTTTCTCGCTGGCGCTACATCCCATAGAGGGATTTGGCCGCTTCATTTGAAGTTTCGTAATCATTTTTTTTAATGGATAATGAGTGATTAATTCATTGATCCAACATTAACCAGCCGTGATTTTTCATCACCCGCCGGGAAGAGAACCCGGGACCTCCGGAGCTTAAAGCAAGCATGCTAACCACTGTGCCACGGAGGCGGCAAAAATTTGTTATATTAAAAATGCTTAATTTTTGGTTTTTTTTTTGTATTTTTGTGATTTTTTATTTTGGATAACGATACCAACCCTTGTAGAATATGTACAATAGGAAACTGCAAAATTGAGTGATTTTAGCAAGACAGTGATTTTAACAAAAACTCGCAACCACAATTTGGTTGAACTGTTTGTCGAGGATTCGAGGTATAGTAAAAACTTATCGAAGAAATATTTTTCCACAGTTATGCCATGTCAAATTTCTAAATTTAATTGTATTTGCCAATAAATTACTGTAGATACTGTCAGATAGGCCTAATTTTTTTTTAACATTTAGGGATTTTTTAGTACATATTTATATACATAATATAATAATTATTAACTCGTTTACTATTAATTCATAACCCATAATATGCATAAAATGCCTTATTTATACACACAAAATATTCATAAAAAATCATGAAAACACAAAATTTCAAACAACATCGTTGTTCAATTTTTTTCCATAGTAAAAATCACCAGACAAACTTTTCGCGTCGTAGAAAAATGACTGCAAAACTCACTCTAACGGAGGTATTCTGCTCAAACGTCAAACGAATGTCAAAGAGGGTTGTACCAACCTAGGAAAAAAATTTACCGATTCAGTTTACGCGCTCGGTTTAAATGGATCATTCCGGGTCAAATTTGATCAGATGGTACTTTTTGTAATTTTTTCCGAAGGTTGCTCGATATATAATAAAAAAAAAATCCGGGCAAAAAAAATATTGTTTCTTGAAAAAGGATGCCTAAAGATAATCCATGAATTATTTAAGATTTTGTTATTGATAATTGTTGATTTTATGTAGCGCAAAGACGAAAACGACTGTCGTTCATGGAATTAAGGTGCCTAAAATACCTTCATGGATTGAGAGTTTAAAATAACTGTTTTTTATTGAGATTATATTATGGTCTTAACATTTTTTTTAACCCTCCAAGAACACACGGATCAATTTGACCATTACCTCAAATAAATCATAAATAATTTAAAAGCATTTTGAACATTGGCGGATGGTCTGAGGCTCTCTAGCTATAGTTTTAGGTACTAAGTACACATTAAGATGCACCCTTTATAAAGATCAATACGTAGTAGACATTATGGCATTATTTGAAGCTCGTAACCCAGTTGTGTACCAAGCGTCGCGTCGGTTTATTTCAAAAAAAAAAATTTGAGGTAATACAGGTTTAAACATTTCAAAATGAACCTTTTACATTTCAAATTGAGCTTTTTATACTTGAAATTGAACCTTAAGCAAATTATACGTATGGCCACTTAGGATTGAACTTAACTATTTCTTAAAGTATTTTGGTAAAATTTGACATCTGCGATTCTAAAGCTGTATTTTTTATTCGCTCCGGATAGCTGCTATCGGGAGCCGTCATATAAAATGTGGCTCTCGATAACACTTCGTATAAATAGGTAGAGTTAAATATTTTTTATGTCAAATTTTCGCTAAACAATTGAATTAAGAATGATAGTTTTATGTTAAATAAAATTAGTTTACCAATAAATAGCGCACCAAATTTAAATTTAAGCATATAAAAAAATCGGCTCCCGATAGCAGCTATCGGGAGCGAATAAAAAAACACAGCTTAAAATGATTTTTGGATAAAGCTCTGGAATATGGCCATGTAAGATGGGACTTGGCTATTTCTCAACCAATGCTGATGAAATTTGACATGTGTGACATGAGTTGTAAAGTGATTTTTAAGATGAAATTCTGGAAGCTAATTAGGATTTGACATTGCTATTTGTAATCGATTATGATGAATTTTGGCGATTCCAACAAACACAAGAAAATTCTCATCAACTAAATAATGTGACCCAAAAATTATTTTATCACACCGGAACTTTTGAATTATATTAAAAGAATTTTTTCAAGCTGACCGCAATCACCAATTTAAAATTGTGGATGATCAAAAAATGTGTATGGTCAGAATGAACCAGTGTGTTCTTCGCGTGATTAGTAAAATAGGTGTGTTCTCGGGGGGTTAATAATCTTTTTATTGCACTAATAGTGCCAAATAATTTAAATTCGTTGGCTACTTGAATTCCTATTCATTACAAACAATTAAATAAACCTCGTTTAGATTAAATTTGTTTCTTTTTTAATAAAAAGCTCATTAAACATAACTATTGGTTTCAATATGCTTCTGTCAACAATGTACAATAGAACGTTACCATTGTATACTATACTATCCATATTTAAATGTTACATTAAATATTTTTATTAGTAGATTTACAAACATAAACCGCCAAAAACAATTAATCTAATCAAATATTTGTTTTATTTTATTTCCAGGTAATAGTGACATGAACCTCGCACCATAGATAATATTTGTACTGCCCATCACACAAAATGCAACATTACATCATTGGTATTGTGCACGGCGATAGGTAAATCGAGGACAGATCGTCTTAGTGGTTACAAATTATTTTTAACTATTCGTATGTAGGTATAGAGTTGCAAATGAATTGTTTTACTTGATATTTTACTACCTCTTCAAACGTCACTCTATTTTTGTTGAATATTTTATAAATTAAAACTATTTGTTAAGTGGTTAAGATGTTACTAAATAAAAATGTTTAATCCCTATCATCATTCGCAAATAATATTGTTACTGTGTAATGTGTATAAATTACAAGTACCTACAAAAGCAAAAATATACCAGTTTTATAAACAAATAAGTTTTACAGGTATTGTCGCACGTTTTAAATTACTTTATTATAATTACGTATGCAGACAAAATTATATTAATCATTTGGCCACTGAAATATTTATTTACTCATCCCAATATCAATAATAAAATTATAATCATTATTTATTTTAACAACAAAATAAATCCGTTTTTTAGTTTTTTATTGTTTGTCTATTAAAAAATAATAAAATGTTTAAAACAGATTTTATTGGTTATGGGCATACGAGTACAAACAATTAAATATGTATATGTACATACTTATTTGCGGATAAAATTTATTAAATAATTAATTTTCAAACAAATAATACTATTTTTTTAAATTACATTTTTATAATTAACAAAAATTCAGTTGTTCCTGAATTCGTGATTTTTATTAAATTAAATTTTTTTTTTACTGTTTGGTTAACTCGAATATGGCACTAATTTTGGATTAACATGAATGTTGGTTGTAATTTGTTAAATCAATAACATAGATTGTGGAATTTGTTGAAGTGTTTCGGGGATTGACAGGATTATGATATACATACATATATTTGAATTTAAAATTTAAATTGGAACGTTCATTTTTGAAAAATCTTCTGCTTTTGAAAATTCTCGAATAGTTATGATATGTTTCTAAAATTTATGCCAAAAATAAAATCCTTAACACTATTCACAATTAACTAAAATTATATGCAAAGAAAAAATGTTTCTTGTGGTTTAAAAATTGGGGATAATTAAATTGGAGTAAAATTCACTTTCTAAAAGAAGCGCATTGCTCTTCGTATTATACAAGAAAATAACAACATTTGTAAGGGTAGCTTTGGGAAATATTGGTTGCTAGCCCTGATCGCCAAAAAATATTTTTTTCATGGAACTAGCCTCCGACCAACTCTTTCATGTTATTCTTCGCAAGTACGATTGACCCGTTTCTCGCATTTAATGAGGGGTGGCATGGATGGCGTAGTACCAGTGATGCCCTCGGATTTTGAAGTATAAATCTTTTGTCAAATACCATTGCGAATTAGGCATATTAGGCGAATTAGGCCCATCTATTTCAATTGGCGATTCTTAATGTGTTATTCAACATCACCGAGAAGTAAGTACCTACCTCATGAACATTTTTCATGGTTATTTAAACGCTTATTTAAAGCGACCAGACCATTTTGTTTTATTAGCGAGCCTTAAATTTAAGGCCTCCATTAGGGAGTGCAATCCCCGGATCCGGAATTTTTGTCAAATCCCGTGATCCCAGTTTTTTGTCAATTCCGAAATCCCGATTTGTCCCGGTATTGCCTTATATATATATATACCGGGAATGCATTCCCTAGCCACCATGTTCTCTAAAATATTTTAAGACAATTTTTGCTCGTTATCTTTATATCTTACTTTTTACCGCTGTTGCGCAATTTGTGAGTATGCTTTTCTAATTAGATTTTTGGCAGTGTCCTATTATTGGACATTCCGTGGTTACCCGGGTACTGTCGCCTTTTGTTTCTCAGATTTTGCACATATCTTCCTACTTCACATTTATTTATTTATTTACATATGCAATTAAATATTTATTAAACTTTCGGCACACTCCACTTTGAGCTTTTGCTCATTCTCAACAAAGCATAACAAAATATGCGAATAACCTATAATAAATCAAACGCTTCTAGATTTTGCTGGTTAGTTGT
The DNA here is from genome assembly GCA_963556165.1 of Tipula helvola. Taxonomy (NCBI): domain Eukaryota; kingdom Metazoa; phylum Arthropoda; class Insecta; order Diptera; family Tipulidae; genus Tipula; species Tipula helvola. The sequence goes on from OY744483.1 coordinate 113,732,754, forward strand.
TGGTCCACCTCGACTATTTGATTTCCCTGGTGCCTGACATATCCGCTATCGGGAGAGGCTTCCGATGGAGGAACTTGCAAACTCTAAAATATAGGTTATGGAGCATTTTATACCTTCTGCCAGGTTACAATCAGTAGCTCTCACTGAATGCTGCAGCCGTGACTGCTGCTTACTGAAACCATCCGCTTGCGAATTCTTAACCCATTTTGCCTGACACACTCAATGGAAACAAATAACGCCAGGTTATATGAATATTTCCCTCGTGCCCCTATTGCTTGGCCTAGTTTTGGTCCACCCTGGGAATTTTATTTCTTCAAATTTGAAAATTAAAATTTAAAGGAAAAATTGCAGACAAAAAAAATACACGTCCGACAACGCTACAGTTTACGCATTTTGGAGGCGTATATTTTATCAAATTACAAGCATGGGGGCAAAATGTTTCTTTGAATATTTCACACATCTAGCCTTCTCGCAAATCCTTATCATTCCTCAGGCTGAAGAATTAAGTAAATTTTCTTAAGGCTTCTTTTCAAGCTTCAATATTAAAAATGTTTTCATTATTTAAAAGAAAGCATAAATAATGGAAGCCCCTTTTAATAATTTTGATCGCTAGCATAACATACATTAACGTATTCATTTTTGATAATATTTGATGCGTCCTCTATTTTCAAGCCCTAATACTTAATGTTTTCCATTATATCCTCCTGCCTTGTTCAGGTTGGGTGCAGACCTCTGGCCATCGCTGTGATTTTTGTCCTCGTGCCTATACTATTCCTGGTCTTCATCTGTGATCCTAGCGGCCAAGGCTCCATAAGTTAAGTATCTATGTATCGACTTTCCAAATGTGATTTTTCAGTGGTATGTACTATAATGTCTACTCTATACTCCTTTGTAGCCACCGATTTCATTAAGGATTAAACAGTACCATTTTCAGTTATGCCAATAATGTTGATTGGTGGTGGTGTCTTTTCTTTAATTTTGGCAGGTCGGTTTTCCTGATCGGCTATATTTTGTTGATTTTGATTTAATGCACCTGATTTTGAAGTTCGATTTGAAACTAACTTTTCTGGGGAAGATTCTGTCTTCCTTTTGTTTGCAATTTTTTTCTTCCTGTTCTTGTTTAAAATTCAGTCGGTTCCATCTTTTAATTCTTATTCGTCAATATGGAACTCGGTAGCATCCTGTTTCTCTAGTTTCTTGGCTTATAAAACAGTTTTCGTACCAAACTTCGTATCAGCTTGTTCCTGTGGTTTTGTTAAGAAATGTTCAGGTTCTCATTTTCTATCTTAAGACACAGTTCTTCATTTTCTATCACAACACTTCCAGATGAGCATGTTAATGATCTTTGCACTATGAAACATCTTAAAAATGGGTTTTCAAAGTTTCTGAAGCTGTCTTTGGATATTGATGACTGCGAGCGCCTCCTTGGACACCTCATAATATCGCCATCCAGTGATGGCGATATTATGAGGCGTCCAAGGAGGTCCTTTCGAGTCCTCATTATTAAGTATTATATTCAAGGGATCACCCTAACTAATTTTGGTCTGCGGATCGTATTTTATTTTCCATCTACTCGCTGACAAGTCGGTTAGGGTTTCCTCCATTCTGCCACCTATAGGGATAAGGATGGGAAATTTTTAATCTCGTTCGCATTTACATATTTTTAATTAAAGTACCTTCGATTTGAGCCAGAGCCTTCATACGTCATAGTGGCTTCATAGAGCCGTACTCTTTCGTTACAATTGTTTAGCAAGTTTTTGTCGAGGTATAACTTTTCGCTTTGTCCCATAATACATAAGTAAGTATAAATATATGTTTCGGGTAAACCCTGATTTTTAAAACTATGGCATTAAGATCCATTGAGTAAAATTGTATACAAATTATAGTAAATTGCAGAAAAAGTACTGATTAAAGTTATCTTCAGTTTTACTAGTATACCTCAGATGTCTATAGCTTCGTTTATAAAAAGACATTTGAAATTTAGTAATTGTGGAACTTAGAAATAGTGGTTTTATTCACAAATATGGAAATGTTTCAGTATTGAATTTAGAAAATAAGGAATTCAGTGTAATATTTTATACAATTTGTAAATTTTTTTAAGATTAATTCCCGTCGACTAATTATAGACCAATTTGACTTTTTTTCAATTAAAGTTTTATTTAATTTCCCTAATTTTTTAATTGGTATATAATTAGCCGACGGGAATTAATCTTAAAAAATTCAAAAAGACTAACAAATAAGAGTAATAATTTGTAAATTGTAAATAAATAAAGAAAATTTATGAAAATTATACAATTTCAGATGATAGGAATTTATAAAAAATTCAGCAATTCCAGAACTTGCAAATTTTGGTATTTTGATAGTTTACTTTGAATTTAGGAAATTTTAGAATTTAGGTATACCAGCGATATTAAATGGTAATAGTTCGCGATTGAGAAAGTTCGTTAAATCAGTACAGATGTCGTTAGTTTTTCTCAAGTGATTTAGAAGGGCTCTAATTTACTTTTTCGAACCTTAGTAAATTTAAATAATTTTTTATGTTATTATTTTTAATTAAGGGATCATCTAGTGTTTGCAAATTTGGTGCAAAATTCTTAAACCGGTTTTTCGGTTTTAAATTTCAAAAAAAAAAAACGGAAACCGGTTTTAAACCCGTTTTTTTAAAATTAAAGTATATTAATTTTGTACTATATTTGTACCAGCATTTAGAAAACAATAATCCAAACAAAATTTATTTAAATATTTTAAATGTAGTAAAATAATAAATAATTTAGTCAAAATAACAAAAAAACAAACCAAAATAGTAGTTTGTATTACAAGGCCGAAAAATGGAGTTTTTGGACGAATATGGGGAATTGCCGCACAAGCACAGCGAGTACGGCAACCCGTATGAGTCCGAGAAACGTTTTCATCCTAGTGACACACACTATTTTTTAATCGATTGTTTTATTCGATCCTCAATAAATCAAATCAATTTGACTAAATTGTTTGCATATTCTAAGAAAATTAAATAAAATTTTTTTTTTAATATACATATAACGTTTTTAAAATGGACTAAACTGAAGAAAATAATTTTTCCTTGCCTCACAGTACAGAAAATTCTGAGAATTTACGATTGTAAGTTTTCAGCAACTATGAGAATATTTGGAAAATTTAAAACGAAAAACGTGGAGCGCATCTAACGAAGTTTTGATACATGGTTCATTAACAATTTAATTATGCTCCCTGACAAGACGTGATGTTAACTATAATTCTTTTAATACCATAGTTAGCTTTCTTTAGTATGTATTATGAAGCCATTAGAATTGTATTGTACCTTTATATGCGCTCCAATGTTTTTCGTTTTAAATTTTCCAAATATTCTCATAGTTGCTGGAAACTAACAATTGTAAATTCTCAGAGTTTTCTGTACTGTGAGGCAAGGAAAAATTATTTTCTTCAGTTTAGTCCATTTTAAAAACGTGACATATTAAAAAGTTTTTTTATTTAATTTATTTTCTGCTTTTTTAGTGTTGCCAACAAGGGTGCTGATGTATTTTCTAGTACTCGGTTATTTTGTATTCATGTATTCGGATACTTGAATATTTTATGATTATGTATTCGGTTTCTTGGAGGATAACAAACTTAGAACCAACTTTTGTTCGGCAACCTATCGAACCTGTCGCGAAATAATTAATTTAATTTTTATCAGGTCTCATTGAAATAAACTTTAAATTTTTCCTTACTATAATTTTGTATGCATAAAAAATCAGCATACTATATGACGTCGGTTTATTATAACGATCTCGAAAAACGTAATTTACAGCATCACCTGGAGCCGAAATATATCGCAAACTATTGAATATTGCATTGTCATCGAGTTCTGAGCTATGTTCAAAATTTCAAGTCTCTAGGTTATCGGGAAGTTGGTTTAAAATCGATTTCAAAATTTGTACCGGACAGGCATACAAAAAGCGAGTTAATAAAAACGTTATAAAATAGCAGGACGTAAAGTTTTGCGAAAGTGGGACGAAAAAATTTAAAAGTAGGGCGAGAAAGCTTTTTCATCCTACTTTTTTTATTTCCACAAACAAAAGCACCAAATATTAATTCTGTCCGAGAAACCTAATCTTTGGACTACTATATCTCAAACAATAAACATCACTTTTCGATACAATCGAATAAAAATATTGTTTTAACAATTTGTAACGGCACCGCAGGTTTCGTTTGGCGCACCTTGGTTCAACAATCATGTGTGCGCCAGTTTAACGTCATCCTGCGATGTCGTTAACAGACATAGAGTCAGCGGTCTGGTGCGGTCTAATTAGCTGGCTAAGCTCAGGGATGGCGTGGGGGTGTCCAGACATTACTCTATGCTTGAATAACCGCATTCGATAAGAAAAGGGAAAACTGCATCTTGACTACCTTGTTTACAGGAACAAAAAAACCGACCTTACATACGAGACCCTGCCCTATAACTCATTCAGATCACACAGTTACCTCTACTCAGTCATTTTTTCATTCATACGAAATTCAAGCAACGAAAATTAAACATAACGGACATGAGATAGATAAACAAAGAAAAGACTCGTAGAGAAACTTACGTAGGCGTGACTAGCTAAGACGGGAGAGCTGAAAAAAAATGTTATATAATTAAATTTGTAAATGTACGGGTATAATCAAAACCGGATTCACGCGAAGACAATCAAGGTTAACATTTAACATTAATTAAAGTAATTTAACATTTTCAACAATAGATAGAAATAATGAAAAAAAATAATATTACAACAAAAAAAAATTGAAATTTATAAATAAAATCAAAAGCAAATATGAAATTTAGGCGGTTAATCTACCGCGTATATAACGGAAAAATAAAAAAAATTAAAGAAATACAATATAAAATTTGCGCAGTTTTCGTTCTCCTGGATTCAACCAAATAAAACCACATTACCTGTATTTCAACCGGAACAGTTCTCGATATAACCAGATGCCGCATCCCCCTCAGTTCGCCGTCATAGATATGTACTTGAGTTTTTTTTTTCACCAATATCACCGTTAATTTAACTAGTCATTAACACGGTTTTTTTTTCAGGCAAACACTATTATGTACCAGAAATCACGACACTCCAAGTGGAACCACTCAAATTTTTCTTTAACAGTTTTATTTTATTTTTCCACTTTTAGTAACTTTTATAAGATTAACATGGGCCAAAATAAAGTGAACCAGAAAACCAGAAAATAAAATTTTAACACTCCGCAACAATTATGGTTTCATTATATTGTTTTTTTTTTATTGATTGTCTTTACATATCATAAAATCAGGCAATTCGATCTGTTACAAATTAATTCAGTTTACAATGTCTCACTGAATCCAGATCGAATCACTATTGTTCTTGTTTCTATTTTTTTTTTTTATGGCTTTAATTTATAAAGAAAATTTCACTCAACTTTATAATATACAATTTGAAAAAAAAAAACTTTGAGAATTATATTAAGGAAAGTTTAGAAAATCGTTCATCACAACACAATATATAATTTATCAAAAAAAAAAAAAAATATATTCAACTGAACAAAACTTTATGTATTACATTTGATATACTTAAATCTTAAAAATTGTCCCTCACATTACAATATACTTTATTCACAATCTTTATGAATTATCAAAAAAAATTTAGCAAACTGCAAATTTTACATTATTTTTTTATTATTGGCAATTGAGTTTAAATTGACTCAACCACCCTGATCAGAACTCCAAACTTGACTGTCCAATTTTTTCGTCTTCCAAAAAAAATTCAATTTTAAATTTTCTCGCTATGAGATAACATCAAAAAAAAAATATATTGCAAAAAACCCGACCACGAACCGCAAACTCTCTCGTTCCCTTGTAGTCACGCCTTTTGTTCACCACCACACCAACAGCAAACCGCATGCAAACAACATGGACCAAAAACAAACAATACCCATCCAGAATTTTCCATACGAGCCATCCAATCACAAGAGAAAAAAAAACACACACAAATCAATCGTACGATAATCATAAAACCAATCTCTCGCTCAATCCACACCGCCAAACCAAGAAGAAACTATTGCACGGCGTTCTCACTCAATCATTCAAACAAAATTCAAAAATATCACTCACTCAAAAAGAAATTAATAATCTTAATTATTGGATAGCCGGCATTAAGGCGCAAACACCATCAACCACTGGAAGTGAGCAGCGCTGTCCACACACATCCACCCGCACCAGACCAATGCGCGACCGCATTGACGTTACGCACATAACAGGTGCCGTAACAAATTTAAAAAAATACGAATTACACAAAAAAATTATTTATTTTTGTGTTCCAGAAAATGCGATCTACTTAAACATAACATGTTTAATGTTTCATCAGCTAGACGTGACCGAATTTTTGTACAAATATTTACTGACGCCGAATACGCGCCCTTTCTGCTTCCACGCTTGTCGGTGGAATCGACAAAAGAAAGTTATACACTATCTCGAGTTCCGGGATTCTGACCCCATCCAATTCGAACTGGGTCAACTTTTTTGGGGTCAACTCTAGGTCTTTCTGTGGTTGAACCGTTAATTTATGGTCAATTGCTGTTTGTAATAAATTCTTCATTACATCCGCTGTTGAAGTTTGGTATGTTGGTATTTTATTTGTTCGAGGTCCAATTAAATAATTCAAATTTTTTGTTAGAGTTATTTAAGTCTTGTCGCTTGCAATTGTTGTTGTAAATTTCTCAACAAAATACACTATTTGTTAAATTAATAAAACCGGTTTTTAAGAATTATAAAACTGGTTTTGCGGTGACGTAAAATAGAAAAAAAAATGTATTTCGGTTACCGGAAAACCCGGTTTGCAATCACAAGTCATAACACTCCCCTTGTGTAAGCGAAATCAATGGTCTTTTTCTCCAAATTATTTGGCTGATAAAAGGAAACTCCTTTTTTGAATGACTTCTACGGGCGGAAATCTACAGGTCACAATTTTCAATCTAGAACAAAACACCAAAAATATTTTGAAAATGGATGTCAAAATCTAGTGAAGTATGAGGATTTTTTTCTTTATCAACGGTTTTATGACCGATTTTCCACGTATTTTTTTATAAACAAAAGACGCTATTTTTGTAAAAATAAATATTTTCTAAATCCTTTTCATTTTTGGTTCTAGATTGAAAATTGTGACCTGTAGATTTCCGCCCGTACGCAGTTTGCTGCGTTCTTCATCGACCCACGAGCCTAGTGATCCCCCGCTAAAAGTGATTATTTGTTTTATGTTTAGAAATAAAAATCAGTTTTTTCCATCCAAAAAGCGAAATACTTCAATGGAGATCATTAAAACAAGATTCCTTTCATCAGCCACTGATTCGCCGTCATTTTATTTTAAAATACAATTTTTTCATATACTTCAAGTTATATAAACTTTATTAAAAACTGTATTTAAAAATATTGCTTCGTTTTTCCTAAATGAATTAGAGAAAATGACTTTTGATTTCGCTCCCATAAGGTGTTATTACCCCTTAATTTGAAGCGAGCTAATGTTAAATAATTTGAGTTATATTATAAAATCATTAAGATCAAACTGTGGTTTTCAAATATGAAGAATTTCATCTATAATATTCTCAGGTACCAGCTTAAATAAGCGTACCTCATTTAACGTAAATAATGCAAACCTTTAATCAACATAAAGCCAAACATTATTTAATATATGTATATATTATGATTTAGAACAACCTTAGCACACAAATGCTGTAGACTAGCAATTTAAATTTGAAATAAACACATTTACTTTATAGTTATATGTTTTTAGTCCCTCAAAACTGTTATTTACATATTTTTTGTGATACATTTTTCATTACAGTTTACTTCAAATTACTGTTTATTAAATAATTTACACACCACACAATCACAATAAAATAAGTGAATAAAAACTAAAACTAAATAACTATATGTAATTTGATAAATCAACAGAATTTAAATAAACTATAAATTATACCCTCGGCTCATAAAGTCCCTGTACATATAGGAATAATATGTGAACAATGTATTTCGTTTTCAATTATACGAATTTTAGTTTGAAATGAAACTAAAATAATAAAAGCAAAATAATTAAGTTATTAAATTCATTATTTGTACAATATGTAAATAGTAAATAATAATCTGATTGGGATTAGCTATTTACATTTTATTTTTCCAATGAACTGAAAACTTTTGATCTGACATTGACATTAAGTGGAAAGAGGTGAAATTTGAGATGTTCTAGTTTTGTATTGCAACAATTATGTGTCACTTTGAATAAATAACACATTAAATAAAATAAAAATGTATATTTGTACTTAAACAACATAAATTAAATTATTTTATTTATTCCCTCGTAAATTTATTTTACTCAAACGAGATCATGAATTTAAAAAATCATATGTGTCAAGGTATTCAAGTATAAATTATATGTATTATTGTTGAATTTTAACACTTAAATGTATATACATATGTATATTATGTACACAGATTGGCACAATGTTAAGGGCCCCTGCGGTGTAATTAATAAATAAATAACGAAAAATAAATCTTGTTGAACATTTGAATTTAAGAGGACTATTAAAATATTATTTACTTCTTAAATGTTAAATGGTTTCATTACATCATGTATATCGTAAATTGTTTTGTGAATAAATAAATGAATAAAAAGTAATTAATTCTAAAAAAATAATTCTCGGCAGAGCATATTAAGTCTATTTGCATGATTTTCCAGTAGAGCAAAAATATGCCCATAGGGATATTATAATTTTGTATTGTAATACGAACCCACTAAACATTTTTATCATAGTGAAGTTCACGAACGAGAAACGATTGGAAATTATTAAAAAGCGTTGGTCGCAAATTTAGATCCGCTAACTCCAATTTTCAGTTCCACCAGACAGCCTGTATATGCTATGGTGGATAAATTTGAGTCAAAATATTCACTATTGGTTATTAATACTTTGCTGCCACATTGTGGCGAATTTTGTGTAAATACCTTGGCTTACATCCTTACAATATCAAATTAGCTCAAGATATGAAGCCTCTTGATCATTTGAAGCGCCGAAACTTCTCCGACTGGGCCCTGCTAAAGTTTGGAGAAAATCCCATATTTCATCGAAAAATCATCTTCAGCGATGAAGCTCATTTTTGGCTTAATGGCTTTGTCAGCAACGTTATTGGCCAGCAAGAAACCCACATTTGCTTCAAGAGACTCCATTACAACCACAAAAAAAGACCGTATGGTGTGAATTTCATGCCGGATGCTATTGGACCATATTTTTTGTCGATGAAAATTATCGCCATGTTACGGTCAATGGAGTTCGCTATCGTATTATGTTGGAAGATGATTTCTGGCCAGAATTGGATGGATCAGTGATGGTCTATTCAAGGGGAAGTTCGGTAACCGTTTAATCTCGAGAAATCGTCCGGTCGAATGACCAGCTCAGCTCGCTCATGCGATTTAACGCCGTTGGATTTTTTTTTATAGGGTTACGTTAAGTCGTTGGTTTTAGGTCAAGAAGCCAACAAGTTTAGAGGAGCTCAGGGACCATATTGATCGCGAAATTGCCAATGTTCCGGCCGATATGTGTAAAAGAGTGGTGGAAAATTTGATTCCAATGAATCGGTCGCTGCAAGCGTGGTCGCGGTGGCCATACGAACGAGATCGAATTCTAACATATAGTTAAATGTAACATGTGTATCTCAATTATCCTATGTTTCATTAAAATACAAAATTTTTATGTCCCTATATGTGAAAACCCGAAATTATAGGACAATTTAAATGTATACAAAAACATATTATCAGAAATTTAATTTTATTAATTCACTTAAAAATTATAAAATTTAACAAAAAAATTTAAAAAGAGAAAATGATAACGAAAATTAAACTAACAAACATATGAGTCGTCCACTTCTTCAGCTAGAGCTGGATGGTAATCCAAAGCATCAAATGGTCGTTAATTAAAAAAAAAAATCGTGGTACATTGGATCAATTTAATCAAGCATGTCAAAGACATCTTTCTTCTTTGCTGTGTTGATTTGTATTGGTTGTGAATAGGACGGTTTCAAATCATTTACCGAAAGACGGGATACTTCACGTTTAGCAACATTTAAAATTTTAAATTGAACACCTGAGCCATTTCACGTCGTGTCAACTATATATTTTACCATCTGTATAATCTCTTAGCCTTTTAGCCTTACCAATTTTTCCTTTGCAAAAGCTGGGAAATTGAAAAACCGGTGTTGAGCCAGTTCATCAACCAAAAGCAGTTTCTTGTATCCACCGGTTCATAAAAAAGTGTACCAATCTGACGAATTTTAAATTGAGTTCGTTTCTTTTTGCGTTCTGTTTGTGAATGATGAACATCATTTATTGTTAATTTTTAATATTATTTCACCTCTTGCTGTACATTTTATTGTAAATGAGCTATTGCTCAAAATAGAATGTGTATGCATGAGATGGAAATTGTTTGAAAAAATTTAAAAGGTTTTTCTGCCTAATGGAAGCAGCTTCATCATTTTATTTTTGTTCTTTTGTTCCGTTTACTCTGTTTCCATCTGTGCTTTTCCTTTTAATACTAAATTATTGTTAAAGTACAATAAATAAATAAATAAATAAATAAATACTCCATGTGCGTACTCTCTAATTTCCACACTACCGGTATTTTGCATGAAAACCAAAAAGATCGTTGAAACGAACGAGTTTTTATTTTGTCCTAGGCAGTTGTTTGTCACTATAAAAATGAAATGTTTTGTACGATTTGAAATTGTTTTTAAATACTGGAAAATACAAAAATCTATTGCATTTCCTCCTCGCTCAGCTGTTGTTTCATCACACATTAAGCAAGTAATTTGATTTGATGAACAACGATTGTAAAAACTTACCGCCGTTTCCAAATATGGAGTTGGTCAATATTTTTGGAGATCGAAAGTTATAACTTTTTGTACTGTTATTCTCTTGTGCAGCAGCGTTTTCTCTTTACTTCATTTCATAAGCTGTTGTTGTTTCTATGTGATGTTGCCGCTGACGTTCAGTTAGTGTTCCTTTATCTACTTCTGCCAAATCAATTTTTAATTTTAAGACTTGATTTTGGAGGTTTTTCATATTCTAAAAATTTCTGCATATTTTGTGTATGACGCCGCATTCACTTGCTGTTCAGTATACAAGGTCACTATGTAAATAACGCTGTGAACTTTTTGCTCCAGTATAATAACTTTCGTATGATGGAAAAGTTAATATATATGTATGTGTGCCGATTTCATCTATTTTAGCCTGGGAAAATTGATTGTATGATATATTTATGACTAGTACATTTTTCACTATATCAATCAACTCTAGTTTTCTTCTAGCCACTGTTTTTAGGATTTTCTCAGTCTCACATAAAATTGTTTTGAAGCACTTTTGATATTCTGGAATCCTTTAACAATTTACCTCAAAGTGATACCGATAGGAATTTAGTCTGTTGCATGGATTGGTTTAAACATTTATTCAACCTTTCTGTTTTTTTTGGATGGATTTTCAGCAATCCATATGTAAAATTAATTCGCTTCCAATGAAAATCTAACTTCCAATAAGAATCGAATAGTTTTTGTTGATGCACTATTGAGATTTTATTTTTACATTTATTGGGGCATTCTTGCATAGGTTTAAACACTTTTGCTGTTATAAATTTACCTTTCTTGGTAAGATAAGATTAGCTAGTCCCGCATTTTTGTTTCGTCTCCTGAACAAATCATGAACAATTCAACTCCAGAACCATTCATCAAAATGAACTATTGGATAAGAATTGGGAGGAAATAACGTATATCCACTTTTTCTCGTACATATTTTTGAAAAACTGAAAAGATTATATGTAAATTAACCATAATTTAGCGGATTTACTCGAGAATTCGACCGCTACCAAAACGTAGTTTTATTTGGTGGTTAAGTACTTATTGCTATAAAATTTAGTTTTATTAGTTGCTTACTTTAATTTTATCCACATTGTATGTGAGTTGTGTGTGAAATGAAAAAAATCTGAATTTGTTTGAAATAATGAAAATGCAAATATATCTTAAAAACATTTATGACACTACCTTAAAAAAATCAACAGACTCTAATAACTTAAGTAAAACTAACATATTTTTGCTATAGATAATATACTACATTCAATAAAAGTATTAAGGACGGTAGTGTTCGTTATTTTTGCATTTAAAAAATTTCATAAGTAAGATTAAGATAAAAAGAATTGTTGCTAACAACTATCAATGTTTCATCTTATGGATAAATAAAAATTAATGAATTGGAAAAAATATTTTAGAAGACTAATAGATAGACTAATAATTCACAATTAAAATTTTTTCACAAATTTCAATAAAATTTAAAATAAATTAAAAAATATTTAAAAGCGAAAAAATAATTATTTGTTAAGAATATTTACATTCTTTATGTAATAATCTTCATTTCAATCACTAACGTGAGTATAGGTAAGTAGTTAAAATTATTTCGAACTGATGATGGATGAATATCCGAAATCTGTTTTCCATTTTTAAAATTTAAGATTATTACATAAGAATGTAAATATTCTTAAGCTTAGCAAATAATTATTTTTTCGTTTTTAAATATTTTTTAATTTGTTTTAAGTTTTATTGAAAATTGTGAAAAAAATTAAATTGTGAATTATTAGTTTTATTGTAATAAAAGCTACGGCACATGAAAAGTAATTATGGATTCTCTCCATTTTTATTGTAACTAGAATTTAGATGTTACACATATCAATTTGATATGTCCAATTTGATTTTAACAGCCTTGACTGAGACTTTGCTTAGTGGTAAGATTTCTAACAAGTCGCTTCAAATTAATAATTATAAACTGCTACGATCTGATCGAATAAATAATCATTGGGTTGGGGTTGGTCTTTGTTTTCGGGCCACTTTAAAGGTTAAAAAAGTATTCTCTAGTTCTTTTTGGTAAAGTAGAATATGTAGCATCTGAACTTACCGGAAGTTTTGGTAACATTTTAATTTTGGTTATTTACAACCCACCTCCTGCTTGTAGTAATGATATTAACAGTTTACAAACAATTTTTGCTGAATACTAAGCTATGAAAAGATTTTCTGCTGTGGTGATTTTAACTTCAATATTATGATTAATAATCAACTAGAAGCTTGTTTGAATTTATATAATTTATGTTATTTGCCTTATAGACCCACTAGGATCAACAGTCTTTTGGATCTGATAATTTTGTATGTGCCTGATAGACATAATATTTTTTGCGTTTGGCAGGCAGCTGTTCGGAGCATGATTTGATTTTTGCATCTTATAAGTTTTCTCGGAAGGGATCACATTTTTTATACTGTTGTTCCTGATTATAAAGCTATCAAACACGAGAATTTTATAAATAATTTCTTTTCATTAGATTGGTCTAATATGGACAACTATTTCGATGTGAATGACATTCTTGATATATTTAATTCAAATTTCTTACATTTAAATTTAGCTTGTATACCCTAGAAAAGTATCATTAATAAATGCCCTACTGCACCGTGGTTGAATTCATATATATTAAATTTAATGAAATGTAGGGATTTGGCTCATAAAAAATATAAATCGTCTGAGTATTTAGTAGCTTTTAAATGTTTTAGAAATAAAACTGTTAAAGGCATCAATCAAGCCAAACATAAATTTTAATCTGAGAATGATCATAACTCTAAGACAACGTGGAATAATTTAAAAAAAAACTAGGTATTTCAAGCTCTACAGGCGATACAGCCAGTGAATTTTCTGCGGAACAAATCTTATCTGGGATTTGTAATATTTGTGATTCTACTGGAGTTTTGCATGTACCTGATATTGATTTCTGTTGTTCTGAAAATGATGCCTTTGTGTTTGATTGCGTTGACGAACTTGTGTTGAATGCGATTCGTGCAATTAAATCAGATTCGAAAGCTTATGATATGGTATACTTTAAGGTACTAAAATTATTTATTGACCTGTGCCTGCCTCTTTTAATATTCATCATAAATCAATGTTTGATAAAGCCTGTGTTTCCTGAATTATGGAAGATAGCTTCTATCACCACTACCTAAAAAGGATGTTATTTTTGGTATTGGTGATATACGTGCAATTAGTATTTTGCCTGCTCTATCTAAGGTTTTGAAAAAAATTATGCAATTGGCAGATTGGCAGATCCAGGTGAACCTTAATAAATTTGATTTTCTTTGTAAATATCAGTCCGGATACAAATCCGGCTGTAGCACCACTACAGCCCTTGTACATATAGTTGTTGATCTGTCGTCTACCTTAGACAGTAGAAATTCGATGGCTATTTTGGTGCTCTTGGATTTTTCTAAGGCATTGCATTGTGTTAATCATATCCAATTGTTACAGAAGCTATATTTGTATTATAATTTTTCCAATTCTGCTATTATGTTGAGACAATTATATTTATGTAATCGTAAGCAGTTTGTGAGGTGTGGTGATGATCATTCTTGTATTGGGGGGATACTTGCTGGAGTGCCTCAATGATCCATATTGTGTCCTTTGCTATTTTCTATTTATATAGCTAAATGATCTAGCATAGCGAATTCTAAATTGTCGGTTTCATCTGTATGCTGACGATTTGTAACTCTATATTAGTGGTAACTTATTAGAGTTAAATGAAATTGTCTTGTGACTATGGGGCTCATGGTCTCTTGATATTATTATTGCCTTACTGGCCATATACAATTCTTATAAAAAAAATTCTCTTCGGCATAGTGCTACATTTTAAGAAATATGTATATACACTTTTTCTGGATAGCTCCACTTCAAGACACAAACCTAAACAATTTGGGTTCGGGCTTACTTCACTGACTTGTTTAACAAATATCGGACATATAATCGTAAGCTAGGACATGCTCATGTTGAGAGAATTTTACAACCTTCTAATTGATAGGATATCAAATGGTATTTATATTAATTTAATATATTAGTAAGCTGGACGATTGGCCATTTAAGCACCTTACCAAATGTTTATGGGCAATTAATTTTTGATTTAACAGAATTACCTGAAAGAATAAAGCTACCGTATTGCTTGTCACCTATATGTTTGTGATAGAAACACTTTTCATTATTTAAGAAAGCTACATTTTCTAAATTTTGTTCTCGGCAAGATGCATATATGGTACCAGTAGGTATATCAAAATTAACAGGGCATATCATTCCTTATAACAGCATTTTCAGATATATTATTTCCAAATGGTGTTAAACTCATTTATACTGGCGCCATGGTAAACGTTTCATCAACAGCAAAACGCTAGCTGAGTAAAAAGCTAAATGCATTAAAATTTGTAACTTGAATTTCGTTACAAGAATCACTTCTTGCTTTAAAACTGAATATGGATTTGGGTCGTTATCTCGGGTAATCAATCCATCGACATTATCATGAAGATTTTAGTCTAAAGCACTACTCGTCTGTGAATTTACCTGTGATATTTGCTAATAATTGTTCTAATATTTACAACAATAAATTACAAAATTCCAACCTGTTTAACATTTAAATTAATAAAATGGCAAGGTTCCACTTACAAAAAAAAATTCACGAAAAGAACCGTATTACTATTAGTCCAGTCATATTAGGTCAAATTAGTTGAAAATCTCGGAAAATTGAGATACCCAGTATATTATTACGTGAAAACTTATATTTTGGCATCCTAAAACTATTCTTAAAATTCGAAAATAATTGGATGGCCGCAAGTTTTAAAATCAGGGGTCAAAGGTCACAAAAATCGATTTTTTCTACTTTTTTTGCAAATATCTCGGTTTCTATGGGTTTTACCCTAATTGTATTTATTATAAATATTGTAGAGAATTAAATTCTCTACAACTTTTGGATTTAACATTTTTTCATACCTCGAATTATTTTCGAGATAGAGAACTGTTCGAGAACTGATAGTCCCGATCAAAAACTTGTATAATAATATTAAGGTTATAAATTATTGTTAAATATATAATTATCATTATTTATTAACTTTTTTATTAAATTCAATCTTTTTTTCGGTTACTAATGAACAGATGTTCATTTGTATAGTATAGTTACTATACGACTGTCTTCATTTTCAAGGGACCAGTTTCTACTAACCTCCGTTATTCGTTATCCGAATTCCTATCTTGGTAACTACGGACGTACAATTTTAAGAGCTATGGCTGAGTTGTGTTTTATATGCAATAAGTCAGATTCTTCTGAAAGTGAATTTGTTGAAGTAGTGCGTGGCATGAAAACTTTGAGAACTTCAAGTATTGAACGAAATGACGGTCACATTGACTATTTAAAATCCGTAACCTATGTGAAAGAGTTGACCTCGCATGATTCTTTGACCGCGCGCTCTCCGCCCTCTATCTCGAAAACAATTCGAGGTATGAAAAAATGTTAAATCCAAAAGTTGTAGAGAATTTAATTCTCTACAATATTTATAATGAATACAATTAGCGTAAAACTCATAGAAACCGAGATATTTGCAAAAAAAGTAGAAAAAATCGATTTTTGAGACCTTTGACCCCTGATTTTAAAACTTGCGGCCATCCAATTATTTTCGAATTTTAAGAATAGTTTTAGGATGCCAAAATATAAGTTTTCACGTAATAATATACTGGGTATCTCATTTTCCGAAGTGAACCCCCTATAATGACTGGACTATATAACCAACAATTACTATAACTTTAAAGCAAATTTTTCATTTTGATTCGTTATTTCATTATACAATTAAATTTTATTAATTTCTAATTTATTTTCAAAACACTTTTGGTTTTCTCATTAACAAGTAATTTATTGTATCTAATGCCTGTCATTTGAGCCGTTAATCATTAAAATTTGTTCTAAAGATCGGGACTGCTGATAGAAAATTACCAGTATTAGGTAGATATCATTTTTTTACTAGAATATTTGAAGGAAGTTATAATGCCTGGAAAATACTTCTTAAAAAAATCACAAAATTTTTGTATACGTAACGTATGTATGCGGTAATGTATGTATTTGCCTAAATGACATTACAAAAAAATATTTATCAAATATTAATCGTTTAGGAGAAATCAAATATTCAACTTTATTTAAAAGATGACATTTAGGCAGTTTTTATTAGTCACAATGACTAAAGTAAAAACTATTTATTGGCTTTACATTTAATTTTATGTAAAATTAAATAAATAACGGGCACGTAGGTAAATATTATATACGGTCAGCAGGACCAAATTTCAACGAAGAAACCTGTTCAACAGAAATCAAAAGATTGACATTCAATTAAGGTTTCTGAGATCTCTATTGTAGAAGGCTTGTATGTAAAATGTTAATGTACAACGTGTTGCACCAAATTACAACGACAACATTTTAAACTGAGTATAAAATTCAATGAGTTTTAAGTTTTGCTGCGGTAAATTTAGTTTTTTAATGTTCGTTTTCTGTTAAATTACGCATTTTTTTCTATTTTTTACTCGTTCAATTCTTATAACAATAAAGAATAAAGTATCTAAACGTAAAAGATTTACTTTTTTTTATTTCCTTTACTCTCCAGCAAAAAAAGGTAAATGCATTTACCGAATTTTGCGGATTTACTCGAGAATTCGACCGCAGCCTAAGTAAAAAAAAATTGCATTTTCCATTAGGTAGAGTCTTACGATTTGTTCCAAAATGATTAGCATCACTTAGACAAAAATAGCTAAAATATTTGTCATATATAGAGCGACGAGAACTAATTTTTCTTTTTTACCAAATTATGGAAGAAAACGATTAAAATTGTGAACCATATGTAAACCATAAATTTGTGTTCCAATTATGTCCCACATAATTCGTGCTTTCAAATACGAAAACAAAATTATTTTTGATCTTCATAACTTTGACGAACAATATGAAAAATTGCCACACCCACACCGCAGAAAGATGCATGGATTTTAACGACTTTGAAGAATTTTTTTAAAAGAACGAGGATTAATTACCAAAGCCAAATTTAAAAAAAAAATTATAAATTATTAATAAAAAAAATCAATAAATTATGGTTAAAGGCTGAAGGTTTTTACTTCTAAACCATACTTTGGTGGTCAGTCAGCCCAACAACCGATTTTACACACAATAGTTTTTATGTCTTGTTAATGCATGTTGAAATTTATTAACTTTTTGGTCAGCTGCGAAAACCGAACTCGAGACCGCAGATAATCATTTCAATTTATCGTATCTATCAGGAAATAATTTTTTTTTTATTTCATTGTAACTTATCTCGATTTTAATTATTAGAATATTTTATAACTAATAAATATTATAAGACCCATTAAAACAGACAGCGCAATATAGTTATTGCTAGGCTTATGATTTGTAGGTTTAAAAATCAAAAATATGTTCCTAAAATATGTAACTAAAATTGAAAAAAATATGTAATTAAATTGAAACATATGTGGTCAAACTTTGAAACGAAAACCAAACTAGAATTTATCTTAAGAGCTTAATGCTGAAAGTGAACTGTAAATTTTGTATTTTAAATTTCACTCAAAATTATAACTCAATTCCTCCTTCAATTTTGTCAAATCGCGTTTGGAACTAAGCGTTTGGTTTAAGGCCCTTTCCGCAAGTTATATTTATTTATTTCGACGTACTTATTTAAATAAGTATGTTGGCGAGGTAACTTAAAATATGTATATGTCTATCGCTTTCTTACAAAAAAGAATCTAAACTAAAAACAAAATGATTTTTTTTTTCGTACAGACATACTTATTTTAAGTTACCTCGTCAACATATTTATTTACTTAGTATAGTATATCACAAAATTTCTATCTAATTGCAACCAAAATTTTGGAATTCAAACTCAATTTTTTCTCAGAATTTTGCCCTCACTAAACATAAAATGTCACTCAAATCAATTTTATAATTATTGTAACTTAATCTTTAATTTTTCCCTTGCCGGCCAGTTTGAAATATAAATTCAACTTTTAAACTAAAAACTAAAGTACAGTTACGTTTTTGCTTAATCCCAAATTACTATTTAAATTCAATTTCTATACAACATTTTATTCAATCACTGCTTAAAATTCAAATACTTCGACACTTAAACACATTTCTGTTCAAAATTCTGATACAAATTTAACAAGCCTTTTGACCAAACTTAAGTTTTAAATTCTACTCTAACTCAGCATTTCTAATAACACTCAAATTTTTCTTAAATGCACTTCCAACTAAAGCTGAAGTTGTACCCCTAATTTCTAATCAAGCACATTTAGATATCACAAAATTTCTAGCTTAATTTTAACCATAATTTTGTGTTAATTAAGTTTGGAATTCAAACTAAATTTTTAAATATTTTTTCATTTTTGCTCAAACCGTCGATTGGATTACAATTCAATGTTTAGTCCAAACTATGTTCAAATCTTGTTTTAGTCTGTTCTAAACAAAAATGTTGCTCAAAATTAATAGCTCATGTATTTGCTTAAGCCAAATTATAATTTAAACTATATTTCTGTTGCACGTTCCTACTTAAGATTTTATTCAATTACGGTTTAAAATCGAAATATTTCTATTATAAAACAAAAAGCATTCAGATTTTTGCTCGATTCCTGATTTTCTAGTTGACCAAAAAATTGGTTGAAATCGTGTTTAGAAGTTAATCTCAGTCACATAAAGTGCATTAAATATTTTGCTAAAATTGTATTCAAAATGTGTTTATCAAATGCAATATAAAGAAGACAATTTCTACTTAAAATTTCACTCAAATTCATTATATCTAGTTTATAATTCAAGATAATTTTCTCTTTTTAAAATTTCGTTCTCTTAATCAATTTCCTCCGTCGAATGCAGTTGCCCAATTTATATTCAAAATTCCATTTATCATTTTGTTCAATTTCGAAGCAGCTTGGAACTTAATTTCTGACTAGAAATCATAATTTTTTTCCAATCAATTTTGATTTTAAACTAAGTTACAAGTATGAATACCTCACACCACTCACGTATTAAAAGAAAAACTATGTACAATAAACAATTAGTAGAATACCTAATTATTTATTACAACTTTGTTAAAACTTTAAATTTGTCCCAAATTTTTATTTCAATTTCAAGTACACAATCAACATTCAAATACAGTTCGCAATTTCGCATTAAAATGTCATTCAAAGTTTATTCAAATCTAGATGGAATTGTAAACTTGTTTTATTCTGGATACTCAATTTCCAAGGTTTTATTCGGATCCATTAAAACTATTTTCTTTTCCAGTCTAACTTTTTAAACCAATTCAAATTACTTTCAAAATGTGTTTTAGATTTCCCTTGACATATCTATTCTTTGCTCGACCTACATAATTTGCTCTAATTTTTTTGTATTTTAATTGAAAATCCACTCAGTAGATCTATTGTGCTAAAATTTTGTGAAACCAAAAACTACACCAAAGATTTTATTTGGATTGGAATACCAAAACCATTTTTTTTAAATTTAAATTCCTAATTCAAATTTAAGTTAACATTTCCGATACAAATTTCTAAACTAAATTCAAAGGAAATTTTGTTAGTTGTTTGAGATCAAATCTCGTAATGCAAATATTATGCATAAAATTATACGTAAAATTATCAAAACCAAGTCGAATGTCCTATTCAATTTCTAATCTAAATTTCTAAATCAATTTTTAACCCTAATAACACAGTACAACAATTTGTACTATTTGATATCCATGCAAAATGTAGTTTAATCCAGAAACATTTTAAATTTCACTCAAAATGTTATTAGCGTTGTGGTTCGAATTGTAACTCAGTTAAAATTGTATCTGTTTAATTTCAAACATGGATTTAACAACGGAGGTTATTTTTTGAAATCCACTCAATATTTAGTCAAGCACTAGTTGGAATTTTTATTCAAAGATTTGAATTCAAACTCTATTTATAACTATACATTTCTGCTAAAAACTACGATTAGCTTTTGATTTATATTCAACACAAGATGTTATTCAAATCTAATTTATAGTTCTAATTCAATTTTAAAAATTTTTAAATCTAATTTAAGTACCTACTCAAGAATTTATTCAATTGCCTTTGGGAATTCAAATTCTCATTCAGATTTTTGCTCGTAATTCTGATTTATATTCGGTATGCTTAAATTCACAAACATTATTATGTTGACTTTTCTCACGTAAATGACACTCAACATTTTACTAAAATTCATGTATGAATTCTGAGTTAACTTAATTCTTAAAATAAATTTAAAATTTTACATAAATATTCAACTTAAAATTTCATTCATTGAATTGAACATAATTTTGGCCAAATCGATTGTATTTTAATTGTAATTTGAAATTGATTAAAAAATAATCTACCATTTTTGTCACATAATGAAGTTAATAATTCACACTTAATAATCAACTTTACATTCAATATTTCCCTCAAACATTTAATAACTTGGAGCTTTTCCGATTAAAAATTAATGTTCGCCCATTTTGAATATGAATAGCATTAAAACTGTTGGTCAAGTGCATAAATGGGGTAGAATTGTATTTGCTTTGTTTTTATAGTATAAGGAATTTTAATGATTGCTTGATTCATTTAAACTCGATGAGTTATTTTGGATTTTCTCATTTTGGATAATAGCACATCGTTAACGAATAAAAATAACAATCGCAAAATCTGCTTTTCTAGAAGAACTTCGGATCGTCAAATAGTGTGCAGTAAACTATGTATTGAGATATTTTAATTTGACGTTTATTTTGTTCTTAATTTATTGATCTAAATTAGCTGAGTTTATACGAAAATAAATTTAAAACTTGGCTTATAAAATATTTTTGCTTTATGAAACTTATATTAAAGCTTTATAGCTTATATAAAAGTTAAATTCGTTATTTTTGAAGAAAAATTAAAAAATATTTCTAATAAACCATAAAATATGTGGTAAACTTAATTGTAGCTTTGTAAATATGTAAAAATATGTGGTAACATATAGGGCTCATTCGCTTTTATTTGTTCTAAAAAGAATAACTATCGTACAAATTTTTGGTCTAAAAATATTGTTTTACCTAAGAATCCTAAGCCTAGTTATTACTATTGGTTACTTTCATCGAAATTGGCCATGTACAACCAATTTTAATTTTTTTTTTATTACTCAATAACTCAATATTTTTATATACTTGTGAATTGACATTAACGGTATATGTACGTATATATGTATGATCATACCTATACATACCTATAATAACCTATGTATGTATAATTTAAAAAAAACTGCCAAGGTTAAATAAATTATAAAAAGTAAAAAAAAAAGGAAATTAACAAATAATTCGCGTTGGTAGTCTTGCCACGAATTCTGGAGCTTCTTAACAATAATTTATCAAATTTTTGAGCCCAAATCTTGTCCTAAAGTGTAGTGTGTAAATGTTGCTATCTTTCCTTGATTTCCGGTTTTCCAGTATTGAGTATCCAAAAATTTTGGAAAAGTGAAATCCAAGTAGGGAAAGCACACCTTTTTTATTCTTTAGTTGAAACGTATGAGGTGGTCTTATCACATTTTCACATACTCTGGAAGACCGCGTTTTACAATATTAGTTACCGTGTATGACCCTATTCCCTTTAGTTCAAAAGATCAATATTCAAATTTACCTTTTTCTGTTGCCATAATGACATATACTAACACATAAAAATAATTATGCCCCAAATGCCATTTTTAATCAAATTAAATTCTGACGTTACAATAATGAAAACAATAAAAAAATAAATAATTTCTTTATTAAAATAAAAATAAAAAAAACTTCGCAAACAATAACAATAACTAAACGAAGCAAATTTGTTGCTGTTGTTATTCTTTATTAAAGTGTCAACAATTTTTCGAAATTAAAATAAATAATATTACGCGCGAGATAAAAGCTCAAAAACGGCGACGTCAACAACAACAACAACAAAACATAAGATAAATGATGAATTCAATTTACTTGAGCAAACATTTTAATTTTCGAGAGATATTAAATTTTTTTTAAAAGCTTGTGTACAAGTACAAAAACAACATAATACTTATGTATGTATATAATGAAGCGTTTTTCCTCCTTCACGCTCGCTACAAAGTTTAAAATCGAACGGATATAAAGGAAAAATTAACAAACAAAAAAAAAGGGGTTAGTAGATAATAATGATGTGATAACAATGGTGACTGATGAAAATAATGCAAACAACTGGAAAAAGTTGTGACACAATTTCTAGATTTTTTTGATCTCGGTTGTCTATACTATACACAGCGAGTTATTCCGAACTTTTAAGTTTAACACTAAAAATATTATTTGAATAAACTTTTGCCTTGGAGCTCATTGTTTTGTAAACATTTTTTGTATTATGTTTGATTATCATAAAATAAATCACAAAGCTGAAGTTTGATTGATAGCACAGAAGATAGTCTAGATTAGTCAATACTTTACTACACACAGCTTTCAAAACGAAACTAAAGTAAATACATGTGGTGACACTCAGATATCCATTTTCAGCTCTTAATACATACTTCTCAAGTTTTTTTTTTTCAACAATACCAGCAACAAAAAATATTTTGAAGATGATAAGGATATTACTGTAAATGGTTTACCATAGCTTTTTATATATTTTTTTTTTTGTGACATAGGATTATGCCATAAATACCTTTATTTATAATTCATTTTATCTTCTATTTGCCAAATTATTTAAACGATGTTACACAAAATTTGCCATAGTTACAGAAAGAAAACTATGGACTAAAACATTTGTCTGAAGTGTAAATTGGATGTATTCGTATATGGGGCGTTGTTGTTTCGAAACCTTTTAGTCAAATACTTTCTTTGCGACAAACAATCAAGGCAAATTATTTTTTACATTCCATTTAGAATTTTATGCATATGAGTAAAGCCATTTTGAATTTTTTTTTTTGAGCAAACGAGTAAAAACACTTTCGCCCAGATATAGCCCAAAATTCTTAGAAATCTACAATAAATTCTTTACTCGTGTATAGAACGCTTCTTTGTGTGTTTTCCAATTTCATTTTATTTTTCTGCTAGCATAAAGGAAAATCTAATATTTCTTAGAATTTTAAATTTACATAATTTGAAATAAAAACAACAGCAACAACAAAAATCATGAGTCTTTAACTTTTTCTTTTTTTGCTCCATCTTTGTATCCACAGTTAATTTGATAAACGAAACGAAAGCAAAAATGTTTGCGGCTTTCATTATAAAAACAGCTTTTGCTTAAAAAGTTAACGAACGTAAGTGGTGATGATTTTGTTGTGCTTTTATTACTCGTCTCAACTTTTTTTCGTTTTAGTAATAATCTGCTTCTGTCAATCGAAATATTATTTTCCAATAAATTGAACAAAATAAATATTAATCTTTTAAGGATTAGAAGTATAATTAAAATTTGAGTTAGGTTGTAATTAAATTAAACCAATATTTTTCTTTTATCGAAAATTGATTCGTTATATGATTATTGAACTGGGTAGAGTCGAACATAACTTTTTGTGTGTGCTGCGTATTTTGTTGGATTAGCTCATGATAATCGCGAATTTTATGAAGTAATTTGAGTTTTAGTTAAAAGCTAATTTTCAAATTATGGTTCCAAAATCAAAATTATTGTACATTTGGAATATAATATTGATACCTATTCAATAATTTTTGTCTCATTAACTTAATAGGTTTGGAAAATTTTGAATATTTTGAGATACCGATATATTTGGCTGATTACAAATTCAAAATTCGGCAGACACTTTTAGTTTACTCGCATTTTAGAAATTTTTGAAATATTCGTTTTGGACAAAGCTGAATATTCAGTTTAAAATATAATTTGATCATTAAATTAAATGTAAATGCTGGCAACTTTTTAAAATTTAAATTTAGCGAATTGGTCTCGTAGGATTCTATATCCAAAAAATTAATAATGGCTTGAATATTTAGTTCCCTTTTCAGCACTAGCGATGTCTAATGGCTTTTATTTACTTACAATAAATCCAAACTAATACATTTCTAATCGAAAATATATGGATACCATATCTTCACATTTATCTAAAATGAAAAAAAAAAATTCATCCAAAATTCGTGATGCATAAATAGACCATGGATTTATATTCATCTTTGAACTTAAGCCGATTGAATTATGAATTTAAATTATCATTGGCTAAAAGCCGAATTGAATTGGTCACTCAAGCTTAAGAATGATAACCTTTCTCAAAACGAAATTCTTGGAAGAGTTATTTAGAAATTTTAATTTAGCTTTTTGAAGCATTTTTTAAAGTCCAGTTTTTATTGTTGATTATATATAAATTTGGAAATTGAAATTTCCGAAAATAAAATGTTTATTAACGTTAGAGCTTTAATGTTACAAATGACCAGGCGTAGGCAAAGTGAAGTTTAAGAAAAATTACAAAAACGTGTTAGTGGAAATGTAAAGCTACTCAAAAACCTCACACCAGCTTGTTTCTAGATTCTTGCGTAACTAATTCATACTACAAGTTGTGTAATTGAGTTCGATGATTAATGACAGGCCACCGTATAGAGATGTCTCTCTAAAAGTGAATATGGCGTAATCTTTGTATAAGTTTAGTAGATCATGTATAGTGCGGTAATCAACAGACCAGTTATCGATAACAAAGTATACCTTTACATATACTAAAATTACTAAGCGAAAACTGTATCGAAAACTAAATTTAAATTTCTGGCAAGCAGGGCTGAATCCCACTTATCAGTTTCATTTACAATCTCAATTGTTATATTAAGTTCCCAGATTAATTTATTCCCCTGGATATGCGTTAGTTTTTACTCTCGAAGGACGAAGGAGTAGGTCAGTCACTACGTGCAATGTGAAACTTTATTCAAATCTCTGGCAATGAGCACTAAGGCCCATTTATCAGTTTCATTCAAGATTTTAATTGAAACATAAAGTTCCCTTAATAATTTATTATCCAGGAAAGGGGGTAGTTTTTGCGATAGTCGAGAAAATATCAAAACATTTTATACTTGAACTAACGAAAATTGCGTGTTAAGCCTCGTTCTCATTAGTTAAGTTACTTGATTTCAAGTAATTGAATTCAAGTAACTTAAATCTATTTGACCAATATGAACGAGTTTTTTTGTTTGAATTAAAGTTATTGTTACTTGACTTCAATTTCAAGTGAAGTAAAGAACCTTTCAATTTTTGTATTCAAGTTGAGCCGTCTGAGATGAGCCATATTATAAAATTTAGTAGTGTGGAAAGTCCATTGCCAAAATAGTGAAGTTACAATTTTTGACATCTGCAAAAATTAAGTGGAGTAATGCAGAAATTATAATTTTTTTGGAAATTTACCACCAATCCTATGAAGTTATGTAGAACATCGATTTAACTTCTCGCTTTAAATTTAACTTTTCCAACTTATTGGACGACATTATAAACAACTACTCGATTAATTAACTTGAATATAATATGAGCGCAAACTTGAATTCAAGTTAGTTGAATTCAAGCACTTGAAATCTAGTAACTTGACTTATGAGAACGAGACTTAATTTAATTTAGAAGAATGATATCCTAGCAGTGTACCAACAATTTTGAAACTTCTTGACGATGCAATTATTTTTTGTTTTAAATCCGATTTTTTTTTTACATTAATATGTTCTAAAATTAAACGTTTATCAAGATATTATTTTTTGTCTTAAAACTGTAGCATTCCCTATAAAGGTCAATAATTTATAATGGCACTATGCGAATTTTGAAAAGTCAGAAATGGAATCGTGAATAAGTTAGTACACCCTACACATCCTCTTTCACAAGAACATTTCAAGATTTTCGCAAACAAAAATTTGTGTAACAATTTGTATTAAATCATAATTTTGAACCGCACATATAATTTTTTCGAAAAGGATTTTTACATATGGAATTGAATTGTAGGTGTATTATCCAGTTCCTGAATATGGCATTTTTTGGATAACTGTTAGAAGCGATGCAGTATCACTAACTCACTTTGTCTTAAAAATGGAGCAATTTTCTAATAATTAAATTTAGGTTAGATACAAAAAATAGCGCCACCGCCACTTTTTTAGCCAAGACAAAGTGAGTTAGTGATACTGCATCGTAGCCGAATTTGTAGTATTACGTCCTTAGTCAAATATTTATTGGTAATTTATCGTAAAAATTTAAAATTTTTCAACATTTTTACAAATCTGCTAGAAATGTCACTCAGGATACGGAGTAAAATCTTGCTACATATCTCTGCATTCGTATTACATAGCCCTTGTAATATGTTGACTAGAAATTCAGGTTTGACCTGAACCAAGCCATTACAAAATTTATCTTAAGGGGACATGCTACCACGACTTAATCCCAGTGCTCAAGTCGGGTAGAGGAAGTCGGTCGTGGGGTTTAATAGCTCCCTTTAAGATCTAGTTTAGTCGTGATGGAGAAAAATATGGTTAGAAAAACCAAAAGGAAAATAAAAGAAAACGGATGAACTACATGGTTAGAATGTGGCCTACCATTTGGAAATCATTCTGGGAAAAGAAATTACCATGATTTACGAATTCACCACGAAAACCTAAAAAATAAAAATAAAATAAAAGGTTCAGCATATACTGCAGTCTTGATACAACTACATCTGATATCAAGTTGGTGCATCTCAACATAAAAATAAATAGTTTTATTATTGTTGGGTTGATCTGTAATAGTGAAATGATTTTAGTATACTAAATACAATCAATAATTTCTAATAATATCTAATTACCGATTATAGCAAAGAATGGCGTTGACGTAGGTATCTGTATTTCGTTTACTGACGTTCCATACTGAAATAAAATCAAGAATAAATTGTTTGGTGGGTAATGTTTTAAACTAATTACTTACAGAGTATTTCTTCACCAGTGAGTCTAAATTTTCTTTAAAATGCGTAGTGATAATCTTTAATATTCTCAGGTCTTCCTCCTGTTCATTTCCAAAAGCTGAATTTTTAATTCTATTTCCAAATTCTAAAATAGCATTTTTCCGAAAATTTCATCTGCTTAAAAACAAGGTTTCCTGTATATCCATCATTTCATAAAAATGGCAAATTAAAAAATTTTGTAATAATAAATGAGGCCAATATTCGTTTATCTCTGATATTGAGGGATTTTTGTTCAAAAAAGTACATTGCTGTGTAAATGTAGACTTAAAAACTTCCATAATTTCTTTGATTAATTCATCGTTAGAAATTTCGCGACCGTAATTTTCCTTAAGCCAAACTCGTTTAATGTTTCCTTCCTCATCTGATATTTGGTTGATAGTATTAACTTTCTCAAAAAAATTTGCCACACCTTCTGACAAATTTAATTTTTTTTTTCATAGATTTTGTAGGTGAGTGGCTTTGGGAAATTCTATTTAAATAATTATTGTGGTTACACATCTTAGTTGCTAAAGTTATTGGTTCTGTGCAAATAGACTTTCCTTCTCCATCAAGTATTGTCAAACTAGATAAGCGGATATATTTGTATTAAACGAGATGCAATTGTGCGATACACTCTTTGAGAGATATATGAGCCGTTAATTTTGAAAGTGGTGCAAGTCCATTTTTCAAAAAATTTAGGTTAATGATAACAATAGATAAATAAAAGTATAATGTTTCTAACGGTGAACAATTTATAGTCAAAATAAAAAAATAAAAATCCCTACTACTTGTTCAAAAAATAAGAAAATTCAAAATCCCGTATATTTTTGCATTTATTGTTTCTCTATTCCTTCATTTTCTCGTTTCAACAAAATGTGGACTTGCCCCACTTTCAAGGCTCATATGTATAATGATTTTCTTCGCATATCATTCACAACGCAATGTATAAAATCGTTATGTAAGTAACCTAAAGGTTGGCCTTGGTTAAGCAGTTCCAGTATTTTATCCGAAATTTGATTCGTAGGAAATTGATAATCGGAAAATAATTTTTCAGCTTGCTTTGTGCCAATACTCTCTGATTTTCCTGAAACATCGGAACTAATTGAAGTAACTCTACCACTTGACATAGAAATAGTTGTTCTAAGAGGACTTTCAGTTGTCTCAAGTTCTGATGCAGCTGTTAAATCATTTGTGGTAATCCATGTAATTATATTATTGGAGGTTTCTGAATCATTGGCTATTTTTGCATCAGATACATAGCTTACTGAATTATTGGAAGTTGACGGTAGCGGTATTCAGTTGGCAATTTGATCTAAAATTTAAAAAACTTCATTTTTCTGGGCAAAATGTTCTAAAACTTCCATATCCTCAACCTCGGTTCCGTCAGATTCCAGGACTAATTTAGATCCTAATAAGCCCGCAGCATTTGCTAGAAAGGAAATAATGTAAAATAAAAGAATAAGTGTTACTTATAATTTTGAAAGATCTAGATAAATATTATAGTTATAGTTCAACATTTAATTATTGTTATTAAAGGTTAATAAACTTACCTTTCTTAATAAGAGACTCTATATTTCCTGCACACAAAATTTTTTTTTTTTAACAGGCGTTCCCTGCCCCAAATTTTAACAAATAGTGGAGGCTCCGAAGTCATAATACTGTTTATATAAAATGAAATGTAATACATATACATTATATTTAGTGTACCACAACAATTCAAGTCAAACGAACATACTAGAAAAATGGTTTAGCCGACTGTAATGTGACAAAATATGCTGACCCATTTCTAAATTGAATAAAAGGAAATGGAGAGGAAAGGTTATAAAAGGAATTGAAATTTAGTGGTTCGTCCATGTCAATAACTTCAAAGTGTCCTAGCTTATAATTGAACATCATTTTTAAAAAAATTTCCACATAAGCTACTTCAGAAACCATTTCATCAGTTAAAATTGTTTTTATTGTTATACAAGTAACATAACCATCTATATTATTGGTAATCACCAGTGACTGACCAGCGAAATACTTTACGTTTTTATAAGTTAAAGTATTTGTTTTATAAACAAACGATTCTGGAACACGAATTGATAAGGTTGTAGGTTCTAACCGTACAAAATTTTTTTTTGAAATATCGTTACAAAATCGTTGCCCTTCAAGAGTCTGTAAACGTTTTTAACAAATTGATGTAGTTTCTCGATTTCGAAGCAATCTGTTTAAAGTATTGGTGTTTACTTTCAAATCGAAGCGTAGAAAATTTAATTAGAGGACCAAACAATTTTATCAATTCTGGATAATGTTGTAATGTAATGATGTTTAGGTCTAAGTGGCACATTTGGAAAGAGCAATACCCTCAATTCTAGTTATTTATTAATTAGACCTTCTAAAATATGAACTTGGGCAAGGGTTACAGTATGTGACGATACAATTTGCGATATTTCTAGAAGATGCAATACCATTTCTAAAACATTATCATTAGTATCTTTGATCTTGTCTAGTAAAACTAAAGGTAATAATATAAGTAAATAGTAATTTTGCAAGGCATGTCCAGTAAGCTTTTTATTATTATGTTTAATTTCAGGGAAACTAACATTATATTTCAAACCTTTTTGTATACAGTCTAAATTAATATTCAGGTAATCAAATGTGAACCAATGATTATTTACAAAATAATGAAGTGCCAAAGAAATATCGAATGCTATAATACCCTCATATAAATCGTGCGCTATACACGGTGGAAGACCAGGGTTGCTTGCGTGGAAATATTGCAAAGTGTTAAAACATGAGTTTTGCTTAATTCCATGAGCAGACTACTGACATTTCAATAACTCAACATCATTGGTGTAAGAAACTTTAGATCTTAACTCACTTCTTATGCGAAAATTTGCCTTAAAATCTCTCAAACTTAAATTGCAAAATCTACAAAAATATTCTGAAGAACTAAAATTTTCCAGAAATCCTTTTGAATTTGATTGAACCTTTTGTATTTCCAATCTCTTCATCAAATACAATTCCGTCCGATTCTAGCTTTTTTAAATCCACTAGCAACTTTTCACAAATTTTGGTCAATCCAAATGTTTTCACGTGGGATTCCGTACACAGTAAAGCTAGCATGATATTGTTAATTTTTGATCTATTATGAGTATGCAAATTTCCAATAATGAAATAAATGGCTAGCACCTTGTGTTTGGATTTAGCTGATCCTAATGGGTTGCAAACCTCGAACGCATCTGCATAAAATATAAGCTCGATCCGTTTTTGTTTATAAAAAAAGTTACTGTTTTTATATAAAAACCCATCAGTATAATCACAAAATATTGAAAAATTGGTTTTTGAATTCTTTTGAACTGTAATAAAATTTCTGGATCAACAAATAATTGTTTTAAAGTGTCGTTTATAGGAATATAATAGTAAAAACACGATTTGTGATAATTATTCACACCCAAGAAAATTTTTTGTGGTTTGACGTACGTTTCAGATGAGATTTTTTGTTTTCGTTTATAGCTCGATAGTGAATTGTTGGAAATTAAACTAATCTGCTGAAGGATAGCAGTTAAAAGTTCATTTTTTAGACCACTTTGCGCATCATGCTTACTAAAAATATTTTCTACAGATTCAGTAATATTTGTTTCCAGTAAATTTGAGCAAAATGCTTAATTATTCGCGATTATTGTTATTATTCGCTCGGGTATATTATGATCTGTCTTTAATCTAATTAGCAAATTTTCTGTCACAATTCTAATATCGACTATTTTGGATGGACATATTATTTGGTCTTGACATGTAGCAAATGGTGTAGGGATGTTTTCGGGTATTCGTTTATTATTTTGTTTATTGGAACAAAAGTTTTGGTTTTGTAAAAGAAGAACACCTTATTCAGTTTTATTATTGGACTTTTTGGTGAACAACAACTTTATTTTATGGAAACTATTAATATGGTTTCTAAAGATTTTCATTTTTAAATATTTTTACACACGCGCCAATAGGAAAATTAACTTTGGGCATTTGAGAAGTATGCATATGTTTTAATAAATGCTGTAGCAATTCTTCTATTATTAAAGATTTAAATGAGCAGTTGCTTATATGACATTCTAAGCAATTAGTATTTTGCGTTAAGTTTTTTCTAATTTTTCGATGGTTTCTGTAGTAATGAGTAGAAACACCAATAAATTTAGAGTAAACTCGATTACAATTACTAACCATGCACCGAAACACTACATTACACTCATTTTTATGGGATCTTAGATGAGATACATATTTTTCTTCATCAACGCACGATGTACCACAGTTGTCGCAAACATGCATCACGATAGATCGACAATCTGTAACTTAATCAAAATTAATTTTTCGTTTGTTATAAAACCATGCCCTTAACATGTTTCCATACATTCCAAGTGTTAATATATGTAATATATCGTCACGTGACTTCTTAAGTGTCCTACGCGCCATTTGGAAAACTGTTGAGAAATCGATTTTTAAAGTTTGAATGAAAATATACTCACTTTCCATAATACAGTTGTAGTGTTGTTGTTAATTTTTATCATAAATTGACATATTTCTTTGTTTAGAACTAATCAATAAATACCGTTAGTCCTTAATTTTGAGAGAAACACTAATAACTATGAAAAATGCTAAAAATGGATATAGGACATTCCCCATGTAAATGCCACACAGACAGTTTTAATTTTTTTTTTCCTAGGGACATAGGACACCTGGACACAAAGATACAAAAATTGAATTAAAAAATCTTTTTTGATAATTTAAATAATTTTTATTTCAATCAAGCCTTTTGGGTTACATCGCCATTCTGAAGCCTTACGGCAATTTTAAAGCCACTTTGAAAAATTCGACTTCCTCATTATTAGGCATAAAGGGAAACATTGACTGAATGTCCTTAAACTTCTCTTTAGAAATCATACCAGGGGTATTTAGCATTGCCACTCTTGGTAACTTGGTGAGATTTGAGGTTTTTGTTCTTCGATTTCCTTGTACCATTAGAGGCATTGACGTGTATTGTTCACTTTCAATATAATTTTTTTTCAATTTGATAACAAAATTGTCAATCTTTTCGTAAAAGAGCTCAGTTGCCAACGTAAACTTAACGCTGGAAAAATTAATCCCAAGGCTTGCTTTATTATAATTAAAGAAATTGTTGATTTCATCTGCATCAATTTAAGTGATACGTTATCGTATCTCATTGCTGCAAGATGTCTGACAAGAGATACGGGGCTGTGATACTCGATCGATGTTTACTCGCCGAGAGTGATATAGGAAAACTGAATAAATACGACATGAGCTCGTTTGTTTTATATTGTTTCCAATCAATGTTATCTATGATCCATTTGATATAGAACAAAAATAAAATAAAATAAATTTTGCTTATTTAACACTAACTTTATAGTTATATAATTGTCCCATATCCATATTTTTAGGATATGCAACAATTAAATATAATATGTATTACAATTTTTCCAATTGGTTAATTTTGTCCTAAATCCATATAAAGTGGATGTAGGACACTTAAAAATAAAATCGAAATTATCAGATAATCTTTATATATATAATTCTTCTGTGAGTGTGTATGTCACTGAACTTCTCTTAAACGACTGGACCGATTTTGATGAAATTTTGTGTGTGTGTTCAAGGGGATCTGGGAATGGTTTAGATTCACAATTTTATCCGCTGGACAATGTTTTTTTAATTAATTTTTAATTTATTAGTAGTTGTTGATTTTGGAATGTTTTACATTGGATCCGAAAAATGGTGTAAAAAATGTATGTGCGCACATCAGTTGCGAACGGCTCAACCGATTTGGCTCAATCTTTTTCTATTATGTTTGAAATTGCCAGGAGATGGTTCTTACGAAAGAAAATTTTGGGAAAATCCTTCGGAAAAGTCGGAAAATTCAGCAAATCGAAAAATTATGTTTTTGTATAGGATTTGGCGCGTAGCTAATCAGATGGTAAAAACCAGATGTTTTGTAGAAGAGAAAAATTGGAAAATCTGAGTGGAAAACTCGGAAACTTCCGGAAAAACCCGAAGAAAATTGAATTTTTTTTTCAATGAAATTTTGAATTTTTTGTATGTTTTGATGACCGATTGGGCTTAATCTTTTTTTATTGTGTTTGAAATTGCCAGGAGATGGTTCTTACAAAAGAAAATTTTTGGAAAATCCTTTGGAAAAGTCGGAAAATTCGGCAAATCAAAAAATTATGTTTTTGTACGAGATTTAACGCGCATCCAAACCAGATTGTCTTTAAGAAGTGAAAAATTGGAAAATCGAAGTGGAAAACTCGGAAACTTCCGGAAAAACCCGAAGAAAATTGAATTTTTTTTCAATGAAATTTTGAATTGTTTGTATGTTTTGATGACGGATTAGGCTCAATTAGGCTCAATCTTTTTCTATTGGGTTTAAAATTGCCAGGACATGGTTTTTACGAAAGAAAATTTTGGGAAAATCCTTCGGAAAAGTCGGAAAATTCGGTAAATCGAAAAATTATGTTTTTGTATAGGATTTGGCGCGTAGCTAACCAGATGGTAAAAACCAGATGTTTTGTAGAGGAGAAAAATTGGAAAATCTGAGTGGAAAACTAGGAAACTTCCGGAAAAACCCGAAGAAAATTGAATTTTTTTTTCAATGAAATTTTGAATTTTTTGTATGTTTTGATAACCGATTGGGCTTAATCTTTTTTTATTGTGTTTGAAATTGCCAGGAGATGGTTCTTACGAAAGAAAATTTTTGGAAAATCCTTTGGAAAAGTCGGAAAATTCGGCAAATCATAAAATTATGTTTTTGTACGAGTTTTGGCGCGCATCCAAACCAGATTGTCTTTTAGAAGAGAAAAATTGGAAAATCTGAGTGGAAAACTAGGAAACTTCCGGAAAAACCCGAAGAAAATTGAATTTTTTGTTCAATGAAATTTTGAATTTTTTGTATGTTTTGATAACCGATTGGGCTTAATCTTTTTCTATTGTGTTTGAAATTGCCAGGAGATGGTTCTTACAAAAGAAAATTTTTGGAAAATCCTTTGGAAAAGTCGGAAAATTCGGCAAATCATAAAATTATGTTTTTATACGAGTTTTGGCGCGCATCCAAACCAGATTGTCTTTTAGAAGAGAAAAATTGGAAAATCTGAGTGGAAAACTAGGAAACTTCCGGAAAACCCGAAGAAAATTGAATTTTTTTTTCAATGAAATTTTTAATTTTTTGTATGTTTTGATGACCGATTGGGCTTAATCTTTTTTTATTGTGTTTGAAATTGCTAGAAGATGGTTCTTACAAAAGAAAATATTTGGAAAATCATTTGGAAAAGTCGGAAAATTCGGCAAATCAAAAAATTATGTTTTTGTACGAGATTTGGCGCGCATCCAACCCAGAATGTCTTTTAAAAGAGAAAAATTGGAAAATCGAAGTGGAAAACTCGGAAACTTTCGGAAAAACCCGAAGAAAATTGAATTTATTTTCAATGAAATTTTGAATTGTTTGTATGTTTTGATGACGGATTAGGCTCAATTAGGCTCAATCTTTTTCTATTGTGTTTGAAATTGCCAGGAGATGGTTCTTACGAAAGAAAGTTTTGGGAAAATCCTTCGGAAAAGTCGGAAAATTCGGAAAATCGAAAAATTATGTTTTTATACGGGATTTGGCGCGTATCCAAATCAGATGGTCTTTTAGAAGAGAAAAATTGGAAAATCTGAGTGGAAAACTCGGAAACTTCCGGAAAAACCCGGAGAAAATTGAATTTTTTTTTTCAATGAAATTTTGAATTTTTTGTATGTTTTGATAACCGATTGGGCTTAATCTTTTTCTATTGTGTTTGAAATTGTCAGGAGATGGTTCTTACAAAAGAAAACTTTTGGAAAATCCTTTGGAAAAGTCGGAAAATTCGGCAAATCATAAAATTATGTTTTTGTACGAGTTTTGGCGCGCATCCAAACCAGATTGTCTTTTAGAAGAGAAAAATTAGAAAATCTGAGTGGAAAACTCGGAAACTTCCGGAAAAACCCGGAGAAAATTGAATTTTTTTTTTCAATGAAATTTTGAATTTTTTGTATGTTTTGATAACCGATTGGGCTTAATCTTTTTCTATTGTGTTTGAAATTGTCAGGAGATGGTTCTTACAAAAGAAAATTTTTGGAAAATCCTTTGGAAAAGTCGGAAAATTCGGCAAATCAAAAAATTATGTTTTTGTACGAGATTTGGCGCGCATCCAAACCAGATTGTCTTTTAGAAGAGAAAAATTGGAAAATCGAAGTGGAAAACTCGGAAACTTCCGGAAAACCCCGAAGAAAATTGAATTTTTTTTCAATGAAATTTTGAATATTTTGTATGTTTTGATGACGGATTAGGCTCAATTAGGCTCAATCTTTTTCTATTGTGTTTGAAATTGCCAGGAGATGGTTCTTACGAAAGAAAGTTTTGGGAAAATCCTTCGGAAAAGTCGGAAAATTCGGAAAATCGAAAAATTATGTTTTTGTACGGGATTTGGCGCGTATCCAAATCAGATGGTCTTTTAGAAGAGAAAAATTGGAAAATCTGAGTGGAAAACTCGGAAACTTCCGGAAAAACCCGAAGAAAATTGAATTTTTTTTCAATGAAATTTTGAATTTTTTGTATGTTTTGATGACGGATTAGGCTCAATTAGGCTCAATCTTTTTCTATTGTGTTTGAAATTGCCAGGAGATGGTTTTTACGAAAGAAAATTTTGGGAAAATCCTTTGGAAAAGTCGGAAAATTCGGCAAATCAAAAAATTATGTTTTTGTACGAGATTTGGCGGGCAACCAAACCAGATTATCTTTTAGAAGAGAAAAATTGGGAAACGAAGTGGAAAACTCGGAAACTCGGATAGATTAGTGTTGAATTCGATGAAAATGGAATGGAATGTCCACTCAACTCAATCATCTATTGAGAATAGAGTTGAGTTGTTTGATTTTTTCTATCTTCAAAATCAATTTTCGTGAAGGACAAAAGTATTTGCTCGAAACGAAGTAATTTGGGGCGGGACGAAGTTCGCCGGGTCAGCTAGTTTCATATAAAAATGTCCTATTTCACAAAAATTTGGTTTGTAGGACAATTAAGAACTGAAAAAATATTTTAAAAATACGTTTTTATGGTCTTTAAGACAAAATGAAAACACGCTATCTCGAAACATATTGGACTTAGGACAATTTTGATTAAAGATTCTGAAAGAGCGCAGTCGAATTAGTAGGAATCCACTCATAACTCATTTTCGCAAAAAGTGGTCTATGGGACACTTAAGAAGTCACGTGACGATATGTCTATAGCAACATTTGCGTGGGTGAATTTACAATGTAAGGACTACGTGTTAAAAAAATTACTTTAACCTCAAAAAACATTTCACTTGAATGAAAAAATTCAATTAAATAACCACAACCACTTATGAGGTACATACCTTTAAACTTCAGCTTAATACACTTAATTAATTAAATAATAAAAATTAAATTATTTTAATTTATATAATTTATTTATTAAAATAATTCCCAAACTCGAAACACAACTTCACTCTTTAAAAACGTTTTGCTGAATAACACAATCACGAATGAACATGATGTTTATCCTGTTATATTCGTTTTGTTATAATTACAATATTCCCACAATTTTACGTGAAATGTTGCACTTTTAATTTAATTGTCTAACAAATTTCAACTGGCGAGCAAAAATGTGTGTAATACGAGTATTCCGGTATATTTCATCGAATTTTACATTTTGATCGAAAATAACAGAAAATCAGTAATTTTACTGAATATTTAATGTAGAATTGTTATTTTTATGCAATATTACAGTAAAAGTGCTAAAATACAAGAAAAAGTTTATAAAATTTCGATTGAAAATTAATTTTTTTTTTTACTAGTTGAAAACCTTTAATTTTTAATACAAGCCTTGCATTACGACTTATGTAAAGCAAGTCGTATTAAATTGTAAAGTAATGATTGCATTAAAATTAATGTTAACGCAATTACGAAGATTTCTAAAGCAGAATTTGCATTAAAAGTTACTTATTAAACATTTTAAAGTAACCTGCTCACATTAAAAAATTATACCAACATAAAATTCGCTAAAACAAG
The DNA here is from genome assembly GCA_963556165.1 of Tipula helvola. Taxonomy (NCBI): domain Eukaryota; kingdom Metazoa; phylum Arthropoda; class Insecta; order Diptera; family Tipulidae; genus Tipula; species Tipula helvola. The sequence continues at coordinate 113,770,639 of OY744483.1, forward strand.
TGGACTTCAATGTATATATGAATTATAAATTCAAGCACGTGTTTTGCGTTATTAATATAAAATTCACTACTCAAACCGACTTTAATTAGGTTACAGGTAAACTTTTAATTTTTTAAAATATAATTTATTACCTTGGGCGATCATAAAGTGACCTAGCCCGCCAAACTGTAAACATAGTTGGAGTCTCTGAGGTCTTTTGATCCTCAGGGCGCCAGAAATAAGGCCAACACCAGAAAAACCACGCTACCAAGATTTTATTAACAGAAATAGAAAACAAGAAATGGTGGCTAAAGTTACACAACTTGGTTTAAAGTTTAATACTTCTAAAATATTTTATTAATGCAGTGCTGAGAATTTAATTCTCAATTATTGTAATAAATACGCATTTCTAAATTTGGTATTCTGAACAAAATTGATTTAAAAAGAGATTAATGTTTGTGGTTTTAAACCTTTAAAAAATCAGTAATTTATTTAAATAAAAAAATACAGCCTGAATAAATGAAAATTTACCAGTTTTTTTTTTTTTTTTTGTGACAAAGCCTAAAAAACATTAATTACAAAAGAATAAATAATGATGAATACATTTTCTAATGTAGACACCGCCAGTTTATTTTGACCTCAGGTAAACGTAAACTTCATATTTACACTTCTACATAAATAGTACTCCTATATTTTATGTACACTTAACGAAATATTATTTGCATAATGTTTTTAGCATTTTTTTAGGGAATTTTATAATGTACACACAAAACAAAGAACGCGAAGCAGCCAACAAAAAGAGTAAAGGGAAAAATGAAAAAGGTCAAATCATTAATCAACCCTTCATTTTCAAAGAATCTTTTTTCATAGTGGCTGTTGTTGTATTGTTGGGTTTTTTTTTGGATACGTCTCGTACAAACGTAGAAAAGTCAACGAAATAAAATTTAATGAATGAAAAATTTAAATAAATCATTTTCGCCTTATTATTATTAATTTATCAAAAGCTCTTTATTAAATGTTTTTATTTTGTTGTAAAAGTAAATAGAAAAATAATAGCATTTTTACCATTCCATTCCAATCCTGTTTTTTTATTATTTTTGTAATCAACTCGATTTATATTTATTACAATATCAATAAATTTTACAAAAACTATTTAGTTTTCAATAATCATCAATTTACAATAAATGGCAAAAAAAAAAAAACAGAAACAATTTTTTTTTTTGTTGAGCTTACATTTCCTTATGTACGTATTATAAAATGATAATAGTAAAACTTTTTGAATAATATAACTTAAACTACAACATAAAGTTTATGACAAAAGAATGGATGAAAAGTTCGACAAGACATTTTCATTTGCATATTTCTGTTGTCTTTGTAATTTACTTGATAATATTATGCTGAGATGTGTTAACAGTTGTTAAACTTCTTGTTAGTTTGATAAAACTGATATTGATCTTGTAGAATTATGGTTATTAGTTTGGGCCATCAATTTATTATCTGTAATTAATCATGATTAGATTATAATTTAAATTAATGCTAATTATTCACCTTCAAAAAAAAATATTCACCTATAGCATAAATTTAAATAACCAAACATTTAATTTTCATTATCTCTAAATTAACACACGCAACTATCATGTATTCATAGGGCCACTGTAATAATATTATAATGTTATTAAAGAAATAAATCATAATTCGGTATATTTATATAAATTTTTCATGATTAATTAATTTTAATACATTAACAAAAAACAACAAAATTAAATATAATTAATGTAAATTTCGTGTTAGAAAGCGTATTGATACAACAACAATTTGTATTATATAAAAAATAAATTGTCAACAAATTTAAATAGAAGTAATAATTTGGTGTGGTCTTGTCTTAATTTAATTAATTTTTGGTTTGTTATTTTTGGTTAATTATTCTGCGTACAAATAAAATATAATCAATCAAATTCTGTCTAAACTATACCTATGTACGAGAATAATTTAAAAATTTGTGTTTTATGTAGGTTTTTGTCATTGACGACAACACAAGAAAATTTTAATGAGTTTCTATTTTGTCGACACTTCATGTACATGTATTAACGGTGAACGGATCCGTAAATAAAAAGCACCGGGGAAGTGTTTAGCAACAAAATTTTTGTATTACTCCTTATTTGTAGGAATAGCAGAGCAATAGAGCATTCAAATAATAATATAGAACACGATATTATAATTTTATGGTTTTTATGGTTTTAATAATGGCGAAACTTTTATTTTCAAACTTTGTTATAATTTGAGGGCTTTTAATATTTATTGTGTTAGATGTATAGACTAATGATGCAAAGTGTATATACAATAGCATGAGTAAAAAATCGATGCTCACGTAAAATTTATTGCTTTTAGTTTCTCAACAACCCCATTATTGTTCTACAGGCAGAAAACGTTGCAACAGTGTACTTAAAAAAAATTCTTATATGTATTATAATGTGCAAAAAGTTTGAAAAATGGCTTTAGAAATTTGTGCACTACCAAATTGGTACTCAAGTGAGATGCAAAGATTTTTTTTTGATTTTAGTTTCTACCAGAAATTACGGACACCAATAATCATATCAATTCTTCAAAATTCTTCAAATATTATTTTTAAATTTTTAAAACTAACGGTAGCATATACATTGAAGACGGTTCTATATGCAGTGGATTGGGTGGTCATGCTCTTTAACATATTTTTGTAGTTTTCCAGAATGTAAAATAGCGTGAACCTTTATCATGCCGAAATTTGCTTGAGTAACTTAAAAATATTATACTAAAATTATTAATTTTATATTGTTATTCTACACGATGCAATCAATCATTTCATTTTCATATCCATTTTATAAATTATTAAAATAACTAATTTAATTCTATCTAAAACATTTCTCTAAAATTTAAAAAAAACATTCCAGACAATCCCAAAAAAACAATTAATAAACATCAAAATACAACAAAAACAACTCATCTGAATTAACTAAGCGAGCAAATTACCTACAGATACTCCAGTACCTCAATTTTTAATTGAAATGGTGAGGTGCATTTTCTGATTATTACTAAATGAACTGGAGAGGTGTACTTTCTGATTATTTACTTGTGTACCAAGTGGCGGTAAGTATTTTTTACTTTCAAATGTGGATGAAGTTTAAGGCGACCTCGGCTTCAACTCCACCGAGGAAAGCAAAAAAAACTTAAACTGCACCTTGCGCATAACGTTTTTTTATCGGCAACTAGATGATAGTGGTGCGATGTTATAATGGTATTATGGTACGAATGATAATGATATGGGTGAGTGATTTTATGACAGCAAATTGTAGCAATAAGATAGTATGATAGTATGACCATATGATGAAATGGTGGTATGATGGTGAAATGGTATGATCGTATGAAGGTGTGGTGGTATGATAATATCATGGTATAATTACACGATAGATGATGGAACGATGAATGATGGTACGATGGTATGATGGTTTGATGTTATGATGCTATGGTGGTAAGGTGACATTATGTAACCATGGCTTGATGGTATCATGACATGATGGTTAAATGGTATTATGGTATTATCGTATGTTGGTATAATGGGATGATGGTGTGATGGTACGATGGTATGATGCTATGATTGAATTATAATAAGTTCATACGATAGTATGGTAGTACGATGTTGTGTTGATGTGACGGTATGTTAGTGTGATGGTAGGATGGTGTGATGCCATGGTGGTATGATGGTAAAATAGTATGACGGTATCATGGTATGATAGTATGACTGTATAATTATGTGATGGTTTTATGCAATTATCATATGATGGTATAATTTTATGATTACATCAATCTCTTCAATACCTAAATTATCTGAACTGGCATTATGCAACCCATTCAGGTCTTTGCAACCCATTCAGGTCAGCATGGTTTTATGCCAAACAGATCAACATCGAGAAATCTTATTGAATTTACCAGCAACTCTATTATTAAAATTGAAAAACGCAACCAAGTTGATGTAGTGCTTATTGACTTTACCAAAGTGTTGACTCCATCAGTCATTGTAAAACATTGGAATGCTTATATCGATTGGGTTTCTCCAAACAGTTAACTGCCTGAGTTAAATCGTATTTGACTAGGAGCATTCAATTTATTGAGCTTGGTAATAGAAGATCAGAATTAATTCAAGCTACTTCAGGGGTTCTAACAGACTCCCATATTGGTCTTTGAAGTTTTATAATCTTCATCAATAACATTAACCCTCCGTGTGTACACTGGGTCTTTTAAGGAACAGTCGAAATTTGATACTCAAATTTCCCTCACATGAATAGATGGCGGGCTTCGATTACCTCCTCTAAAAAATCTGGGTAATAGTGGGCACTAAAGGCCGAAATGACGCCGGGGTCTGGCAGTTTACTTGCAAACGCCAGCCAGTGCAAGTCATGTCCGTTCCCTAAAAGGGTCAGTGTACACACGACGTCAGTATTTTCGAAGGTAAATGAAAACAGTTTTTTTGCGTTTCTAATAGTTTTTCAGTTTTTTCATGGCTAAAATAAATGTTTTATGCAATTTGATGCTGTTTTGGCTATTTTTTACGGACTTGTGGCGGTTCACCCAATGAACTACTACAAAATTCATTCATAATATTCCTCCGGCACCAACATGAGTTCGCCGCGCATTGCGTGCCTCCGGTGTCATCCGGTACACATTTTTATTGTACGTCTTCTGCCGGGACCAATCAAAAACACGAAAATAATAAAAACACACAAACAACGAAAGTTAAAACGAAATAAAATTTATTCAGTCTCGTCTCAAAGTTATAAACGACATCACGTTGGTCCATAGTCCATAGTGTTACCTTTCATGCATCGTTCGAAACGCCGGGTTGCGATAATCATCGAGCGCACTTTTATCACAATTGCGCACTGTAAATTCCTTTTTTGTCGCTAATTATTATTAGTATTTTGTAGTTTTTGTATTTGCAACAATAAAGACTCATTTTGTGCCAAATAATTACCGCTCCGTTTATTATGACATGCCTGAATCCGTAAACTATTCCGCACTTTCAGATGCTTAAATAATTCAACTTTTTGGAGCCTACGCCAAAGACACTATATTTTTTTGAAAGCTCATAGTCTAAGCTACAAAAACCTATAACCGTTTTTTTTTTAAATATTTGTTTAGTGTAGTTACGAATTTTGTAACAAAATTCGATTTTTTCCGCTTTTTCGACGATTCTTCAATTTTTATTACCAACGGTTTTAACCTTTGGATTTTGGCAACTTCTGGCCCATATAGTAAACACTTCAAGAAGTAACCCAGAATATTTTCAGATTTTTTGGAAGCTTAGAAAACTTAGAAAACCCAACTGTTCCCTAAAAGACGACTGTTCCCTAATCTCAAAATCTACAGAACTGTCGAAAACAGCGTCGATACCAACAAAATTCTTCGCAACCTCAATAAAACAAGGGTAAGATTATATCGTTCCATCGAAAAGTTAACCCTCTTATACAGGGGGGAGGGGAGGGAATACGAAAAATTAATAGAGACAAAAACAGAAGATGAAATGAATCACAAGAACAAAGATTACATATACTTCAAGCACAACGAGAAGGAAATGCAAGATATTCACAGCATAAAACAAGGAAGCAAATAGAAGTGAGATTTCAAACACAAAGAAAGAGTTATGCAAATACTGTTTAAGTTAGCCGAAAATGGGCAGCCGAAAATGTAAAGTCGGTACGGCAGAACCCTGTTAATGGCAGCCGAAGGTAGCCAAGTCGGTAATGCATTGTAATAATGTGTAGTCAGTAGTCACATACTAGTTAAGCGAATCGGTAATGCAGATTGTGTTACACCAGCCGAAAATAAAAAAATAAAGTCGTTACCGATCGTTAGTGTTTAGCCGAAAGATTACTATGGGTGCATAGATAGCATTAAAGACCTTTGTCAACATTCTTATGTGGCAAAACTCGGCTCCAATTCCTACCCGGAAAATTCGCAAAAATATCGAAAATTTCAATAAATTCAGCCTCTAGAGTGTTATGTCAGGAAATGGATTGCATTGATGTGGTTTGTCAGTAACTATTGCATGAAATAATTTAGTACTATAGATTCCCGTGGAATATCTTAGAAAATGGGTTTTTACCAAAAATTATTAGAAATTTTTTATAGAAACAGCATCTAAAGTGTTTTGTCAGGAGATGGATTCTATAATGTTATTTCTAATGATTTTTGAAAGATTGAATTTTTCCAGAACTAAATTTGTTTCTTGCAATAGCTATTACAAGTCTCATCAAAGAAATCCATCTCCAAACATAACACCCACAGGAAACTTGAATTGATATTTTTCCAGCGATAGCTATGGACAACTCACAAAAATTATTTTTATGTGATTCTTCAGATATACACTCAAGACTCTAGAGTGTATATCTGCAGAATCACATAAAAATAATTTTTGTAAAATAAAACCAGCCTCTAGAGTCTAGAGGCTGGTTTTATTTGTTTTTCCAATCTCTTTCTGAAGAGATTTGTTGATTTCATAATTAATAATGAAAACCAGAGTATGCAATCCAAATTATCGCAGAAAAAATTTCGAAAGCGAAAATCTTTTAAGAAATGGCATCAGTATCAGCAGTAAAAATATTTGCTAAAGAAATTCAATGCTCAGATTAAGCTATGAAATATTACACCAAAGGAAACATCGAAACCAATCGAAAACAAGCTTTCTGACTCGATAGGACCCTGAAGGTACCACCTACGAAAATATGGAGTTCGAAAATTTAATTTTACGAAGTTAAATATAATAAGTACCTAATCATTTTTGGGAACATCATATGTTAACTGAAAAAGCTTTTATTCATGTCCAAATGTTATAAATTCAAAAAATTGACCTGCTATTCCCACAATCAACTCAATTTCCTCTTATTTCTGATAATGAAATTGAAATAAAGTTATAGAAATATATGTAATCATCATTTAAACCAACAGGAGATTCATCATATTCAGATAATTTAACCTACAAATTTTTTATCCTATCATCAAGAACAAATTGATTTCTACACAGTGATTCTATTCATTTTTAGAAACATCATCAATATCCTAGGTACAGTAGTTTTCTTTATGTACCCCCAACTTCGTATTATTATTTTAGTCTTCGATTTTCTTGTTTTATTACACACAAAAAATACACAACCAAGCAGGTGACAGGTGAATGCAATACTCATTGAAAAAACCAAAGACCGAAGTTCTGATCACCTCGTGAGGTTTCAGCCCTTTACATTTTCAATATTCAAATTTAGTTTATTTAAAAGACACCAGTTTTGAAGTTTATCAAGATCCCTTTGCAGAGAGAGAGGTGCAGTCTAATCAGTAATTCTTCTAAAATTTTTCAAATCATCGGCACAAAACAATTGGGGACAATTAAAAATGTTAGAAAGGTCGTTAATGAAAATCGTGAACAAAAGAGGCCCTGAGTAGAAACTTGCAGAACATCAGAACTAACCAAAAATAATCTTGAGAGTTGTCCTTTAAATTTTACTTGTACAAACCGGTCGCTAAGATACGATGATAACCAAATACACAATTTATCTGAGAGTCCAACCGTATCAAAACTTTCTTAAAATCAGTATATCCATTTGAAAGCCCTTGTCTATACTGTCGAACGTGTAACTTGAGAATTCCAGAAGGTTTGTCAAAATTTAACGTTTTTCATAAAATCCATGTTGTGAAGTGTTAATACTAGATTTTACTTCATGAAATATTAAATTATGTTAAAATATATATAAATGCTGTTAAAACAAAAATGGGCCTGTAGTTTTCGATGAAACTTTTATCGCCTTTTTTGAAAATTGGCACCAAAAGGGCCGAATTTCACCTAGACGGGGAAATACCAGAATTTAATGATAAGTTAAAAATATATAACAGGGGTGCAGCCAATTGTTCTCTTAACTGAAAGATGAAATAATTCAATATGTTATCCGAACCCGGACCCTTCCTTACGTCAATCGGATAAACAATGAGTACATCTTCCACCGTAAAATCGGAAATGGCATTAGATACCCAATTAGTATTGGGGACATTTAGTAAGCCGCTATTGGAAGCAAAACTGGGTACATAAATTGACTCAAAGTAATCTGCAAACATATACAAATAACTTCACTATGTAGTATGAGAGTTCAGATTACCAAGTCGCATAGAAGTAGGATAACCTGATTTGGATAGAATGGAATTAGTGAAAGTCCAGAACTGCTTGGGGTTATGCTTTAGATTTTGCTCAATAGATCTTAAATATTGATCATAACAAAGTTGAATTTCCTTTTTAACCAATTTCCGATAAATTGAGAAAATTACATGGTCAGTATAATTTTTGTAGATTCGGTAAATCGAATGAAATTTTTGGTTTTGATTAATTAAGTACCGCAGTTTTGAAGAATACCAAAACGGAAACTTAGAGCGTGCATTGTTCAACAAAGACTTGGGTTCTAGATAAATGCTACAATTTTTTAACTGCGCTATGAACATCACGAATAGTATGGGCAAACTGCGGATCCCAATCATGGAGAGACAGTTGTTCTCTAATTCGAACATAGTCTAGATGTTTTACTTTAATATATGAATAACTCATATAAGGTAATTTTTTTTGCGAAAAGCCTAGTATGTTGATAGTGATAGGGGGATGAAAACTGTCTATCTTTGAAAAAGGATCCGAGCAAAGCGTGACTACTACTGTAGAACTACTTAGGTTGGAAAATATGAGATCCAATAGAATACTACCTGTGCAGTTAACAATATGATCGTGCTGTGATAAATTCCCTAGCATTGTTGTTTCAATGAGATAATGAGCAGCACGCCCCTCATAAGATGAGGGATCAAGTACATTACTATTCACGACCCAAGTTATGCATGGCATAGATTGAAGTCACCAATAACGAAAAACTTATAGTTGTCAGGTGCATTCAGGATACAATTCCAGATTAAAGTTTTCATATTTGGATAATTTAGAGTTTGGAGAAAAATATACTAAGCATATAATTAAAATTTTCCCATCAGGCAGGTTAACATTCAACCAAGTCTCATCAAAACACTATTAAGACTAGCGAGCTTATACTAGCGTATCAGTGACTCTCCACCGTTTGATAAATTGGTGAGAGCAAGATCGCGGTCTTTGCGAATTACATAATATCGATCATCCACAAGTTCTCTATCGCCGATCGAGTCATTTAACAATGTTTCGGTCAAACACACAATATCATAATCATTGGCCAGCAAATTCAATTTAAAATTCACTAATTTAGATTTCAGTCCACGACAATTTTGATAAAATATTTCCAGAATGAAATCAATTAGAATTACCAATAGTGCCTGCTAGCAAAAATCAGAGTTATTGAAACAATTTAATAATAAGCTAATTTTTAAACTTGTTTAAATCATCTGACGAAAATATTTTCAAAACGTTACTATTCTCATCCTTCATTGCATATATAACACCACGATTGACCCAACCAAACTTAAAATTAAATGTTGATGATTGCAATAATTTCTTGGTATCATATAGCAAAGTTTTCATTGCCGGTGCCAGATAGTCTGTTACAATACTGCACTCAGTTCCACGCAATGTTGTTTTAGCTAAGACAATTCGATTTAACTACAACTGTTTTATTTATTGACTGAGCCTTGATCCGAAAGATATTGCGAATACTGTTACTACTGTAGTCGAAATTCAGAAGTACACATAATTGCTCAAAAAGATCGCTTAGGTTGACGTCTTTGCCGTTTGGTAGACCGTAAATAAGCAGTTTGGTGCCATTTAATTGCCGCTCTAAAAACGTGCATTTGTTGGACATAACATCCAGTTGTGGTTTAATTTTTGTATTATCATCTTGAATTGAAGAGATATTGACCGAGTTCACCTCAATTTGGCTCTCCAGGTTCACTATATGACCCAATTGTTTCACTATTTTACACATTGACTCAGAAAGATCGTCCTGTTGAACCTTCAGGTTACCCAATATAGCAAGGGAGTAAGCCATTTCCAGCTGTTAGTGCTGCATTAACAAAATTTCATCTTTCAATGAAGTCAAATTTAAATTGGTAGCATCATCAACCGCCACTGAACGGTTTGGGCTGGAGCCAGTGCAGAACTCACATTTGAATGTAACGACGTTTGATTCGTTTCCAGCGAGATTATTTTTAAGACAATCATCACAGTTCGGGTGATAATAAAGCTTGCATTCAAGACACTGGTGTTGTGTTTTGTTGGATGAGATGATTTTACGACACTTAGCACCATCTCGATATTTTTCCACCGATAGCTATTGACAAATCACAAAACTTGTTTTTATGTGATTCTTGAGATATAATACTCCAGAGGCTGATTTTATTATTTTTGTCAATCGCTTTCTGAAGAGATTTATTAATTTTATAATTAATAATGAAAACCAAAGTATACAATCCAAAGTATCGCAGGAGAAATTTCGAAAGCGAAAATCTTATAAGAAATGGCATCAGTCTCATCAATATATGAGTTGTGCCGTGCAAAAAATATTTGTGAAACAAATTCAATGCTCACATTAAGCCATGAATTACTAAATGAAATACCACACCAAAGAACACAACAAATCATTGGTTGAAATATCGAATGATATCGACAAAATCAAAACATATGTTTGGAGACTAGGACTATCAAAAGATAGAGACTAGAACGTTTAGTGCGGTGCAGTGTACAATTTTTTCTTTATTTCACTACTAAAAAATAAATCAAAGTAAAACTAACCAGGCCCAATAAATGATAATAAAGGACATATTTTCTTCATTGATGGACCTGAGGCACAGGAAAAATATATATTTATTTTGAAATCTTACTAAAAATTCCTTCCCGAGATTGTATGCCTTAGGAATTGCATTTATTTTGATAATAAAAGGGCGAACTGCTCATTCGTGATATCCCATACCATTATACTATACATAACGACTCAACATGTAATATTTAACGCAATTAGAAAAAAAAAAAAAACTAATAATGGAGTCTAAAATTATAGTTTGGGACGAAGCTCCAATGATAAAAAAATACAATTTTGAAGCCGTTGATTGAACCATAAGAGATGAATTCCTCCTTCAGAAGAAAAACGGTTGTATCAGAATCTTTGTTCATTGATGCAATGCTTGGTTATAATTTAAGCCAAATTAACTCCATTGCTAATAATCTGAGGAAGTGATTAGATCTTGTCTTTACCAATGAAGTAGATGAGTTTAAAGTAACTAAATCACTCCATCCATTTGTCGTAAATGATATCAATCATAAATCTTTGGATATTGTATTTGACACTGCTGGCTGTATGCCAAAATCTGAACTCCTGTAACAATCAAATACAACTTTAAGAAGACAAAACAGAAGCACTGAATTTGACTGAGACCCCAAATGCAAGGGATGTCAATGAAAATGTCGCCCAATTTTATGAGATATTACTGCAACGCTTTGAATTTCATGAGCCTATTTCCAATAAATCACCATTATAAATCTCAGAAATCGTAAAGGAAAGCATATGCTAAAAAAATGAAATCAAGTTTGGAAACAGACAAGCTGTCCTTTTTACAGCACAGTGAGGAATTTGATGTCTATTTCAAATTTAAGTACAAGTCTTATTTGGCTGGCATCCAAGAAAAAATTAGAACAAATCCAAAACAGTTCTGGAAATATTTTAGGTCTAAGCGTGAAATTGATGGATACCCTGCCAATATGACCTTCAACAATATCAGCGCCTTAAACGCCAAAGAGATAGCGGACATGTTTACTGCATTTTTTTAATCTGTTTATTGACCACCCGCTAGTACTGACCACATCGATAGAACTAGCAAATAGCAACCTATCAATTCACTCCTCCAGTCATATCTGAAGAAGACATTCTAACAGCTTTGAAGGGTCTTGGAAACCTTCATATATATTAAACACGTTCCCGAGTGTTTTGGTAAATCCGCTGTGCAAACTGTGTGCAATCATTACTTAACCACTGCTGCGTTTCCCGAAAAATGGAAATTCTTTAAAATAACTCCAATCTTTAAATCAGGCAAATTAGATGATGTCACATGTTACAGAGGAATATCAACTTCATCATCAATTCCTAAATTATTTGAACTAGTTGTATGCAACGCTTTTAAATCAACACTAATACGTCATATATCTGTCAACCAGCATGAGTTTTGCCTGGTAGGTTTACACTTACTAACCTGGTTGAGTTCACCAGCCAAGTAATAAGGGAGATAGAAAAACAGCATCAAGTAGACGTATAGCTTATACAGATTTCAGTAGGCATTTGATTCTATATGTTATCATAAAGCACTCCAAAGTATATTTGTATTTGGTCATACTTAACAAACCGTCTACAATATAGTGGCTCGCTTACCACCATATTCGACTAGGTGCAAAGAATATGAAATTTACACCCTTGAAAACAGACGTCTTCTTCTGTTTCTGACGTCTCTATTCTGGATGCTGCTTTTATCGGAAACGTCTTACTTGGCCACATCTATTCCGCTTTTGTATTAGAAAACATCCATAAATGTTCCAAGCAGGACCGATTTTTGACGCTAGAATACCATTCCACCAATTATGGCGATAACAACCCAATCAATAGATTAGCAAAATCATTCAATAACGATCAATTCGATTTTAATCTATCAAAAAACAATTTCAAAAAAAATTTGAAAACTTATTTTTTAAATTTTGACTTTATTTAATTTTATTATTTTTTAAATTTTTTGTTTTTGTTTTATATTAATTTTAATGACAAAATCGATTCCTTTACTTTAATAAATAAATCGTAGGGAATGTGCGAGTTGCTGATTTAAAAGCTTATTATTAGTATTGCTAAACGTTCTAAGTTATTTCTTGAAGTTAGTCTCTTGTTTAATGCTGTTGACGGAATATTAAAAAAATATCACCAGTAACAGCAAAATTTTAAAATTTGAATAAAATACCCAAAATTTTAATCCATTTGAAATTCTAGGTAGCGACTTCAATAGTTTAAGAATGCCTTGTTGTGTAGAATAATATGAAAGCTGGTTGGAACTTGAAATCGATGTATTCACATCGTTGACACAATTCTGTACGATTCAATGTCTTGTAAAAACCGTTTTATTCTTGGTATTGGTACTTAAGGCTATTCATCACAATCTGTAATACATAAATCGTAATATCTTTGGCGAATTTGTTTATTTCTACTTCTACTTTGATTAATTAATTTATTTTTTCAGTTTTAAGGCATTTGAAATGAAAATTTGTTCTGAATTAGTAGAACTTAATATATTTTCATAGTAAAGTATTTTGCAAAATACTCGAGCTGGAAATTAAAATTTTACATAATGCGTAATCGAAGCACCCCTCTACGTACGTCAAAAAAAATTGCAAAGAAACCTCCCGAGGACACTTTTCGCTCGCCTGTTGATGAGTAGCATAATATTTCGCTGAAATGAAAAGTCAACAATTTAGCAAAAAAAAAAAAACATATACAAGACCGCTTTCATAAATTGGAACTATTTGTTTTGTATAATTTTGGCATTATAGAAATAATAATTTTATCAAAAATTAGAAATGTCGATTAAGAAATTTATGCATTTTGGCCTATGTTTATCATAAACCTACATTATACTTACAATTAAAAACAATTAAATAAACTAAACCAAAGTGTGTGAAACATTTGTTCATTTCCCCTAATTTTAGAGAAATTCTAATGGATAATCTGGTTTCATGACTAACATTGAAGTTACAGAATACAATCCTTTATTTTCCCGATATGATAAATTAATATTCAGGCCTTCTGTGTCTTTGTTAACTTTTAGGCACAGGCATATTCGTGTAAACAAACATTTTTTACATTTTACAACTTACAAGTAAAAAATGTATAAATCTACGTAAATTACATTAAAATGTAAATTATATGTAAATAAATTTACATTTTAAAAATAATAAATAATAATAAGTAATTAACTCAAAATTTAAAATATTGTACAAACATTAAATTATTCTGGTATATCCAGATTGATAAATATTGTACGAAGAGGAGAAATTGTTAAGAGTTTTTAAGAGGAAATGTAAAATTCGCTAATACTACAAGTGCATGGTTGATTCCTATATATAGGAATAAATCAGGGTAATATGTTTAGCAGTTCAGTCGTTATAGCCTTATGAGATGACTGAAAGATGATTTATTTTTCACAATGCTCGCAGATCGAAATTGAATTGCAAGACTCTTAACAATTTCTCCTCTTCGTAAAATATTGTACAAAATTAATAAAAATTTTAATTTTAACTTTATTAAAGTGTAAATTACGTTTTATAGATATTACAGATAGTTTTTAGTTTCCTACGTTTAAAATTCATTTTTTACATAATATCATAATGCAATTCCCTATATGTTTGATAATATTAAAAATTTTAATATTTGTTAAAACTAACCATCGCCATCTAGCGACATTTTCGACAAATCTTCAAACAAATTAAAAGTGAAGACTTTTTACGATATCAAAATAGACCCATGATATACCTAAGATACGCAAAATAAGTTTATTTTTTATTACTGATAAAACAAATCATTTTTTTTATAAAGTGTTTAAATTTTAGATCAAATTTAAATGTGAAAAATGCAGCATTCTAAAACTTGCTCTTTAAAATTTATTATTCGCTCTTCACAATCATTATGACATATCTGTACCTTGAGCTGCTCTATTTCCGACAGTAAATGCTAATTGTTTTCAAATAGAAAAGTTTTCCGATATTAAAAATTTAGGTATACTTTGAACTGAAATTTGAAATTCTCTGAAGATGTCAACAGCATTTAAAAAAAGATCGAAAATGTTCAGTTCTGAACTCTATAAATAATTTTGTTCTCTGGTGTACAACCACATATGCTAATAAAATAATTAATTTTGATACCAATTAAAACATTATAATTTCGTTATTTTATTAGTTAATCCAATTTCATCAAAGTTTATCATAATCAGTTAAAAATATCCAAGTTTCTCCTAATTGGCCATATTCCAGAACTTCATCTAAATTCATATGAGAATTGCATTTCCATCGGCTATATGCCATACCTTCACCTTAATTTATTTTAGACCATTTTCATCGAAATAGCCAGTTTTGTACCTTATGTCAGTTTGGAACGTGTCATTTTAGTCGTAAAATGGCCGGTGATTTTTTCGCCAGACAATTTATTTTCCTTATTTTTTTCGAATTGTTAGCTAATTTTAGAGAGGTTAGTCAACTTGGAGTTCTTTCCCTTGGATTGCTTGGCTGAACGTTTAATATGAGACAATGAGATATTATGTATCCAAGCTACTACCATTCAATAATTGTCAGAAATCGACATTAGAATTAGAATTGTTTGTAAAAATTCGATATCTCATATCAGAATTTCATACTTCATGACACAATTAGATATACAATATCTGTATTTGCATTTATGATATCAGAATTCTATATCTTATGCCAGAATTCGATATATCACGCCAGAATTTGCCATGTCACATATTCGAGATATTATGCCAGAATCCTAGTCATGTCAGAATTTGAATTTTTGATACCAGAATTCGATAAATGATGTAAGAGTTAGATTTGCAATATCAGAATTTGTATTTATGATGTCAGAACTTAATATATTACATCTGAATTTGATAAGTCATGTCCGAATTTGAGTTTTTAATGTTAGAATTCGGTACATCATGTCAGAATTCGATGTATCATGCCAGAATTCAATATGAAATTTCAGAGTTTAAAATTGTGATGTCAAAATTCGATACATCATACCAGAATAAAATAAATTATGTTAGACATCGAAATATCATATCAAAATTCAATATGTCACGTCAAAATTTGAATTTTTGATGCCAAAAATAGATACTTCATATCAGGATTCGAAAAATCATAAGCGAATTCGATATGTCTTATCAAAATTTAAATCTTTGATGTCAAAATTCGATAACTCATAACATAATTTGAATTGTTGATGCTAGAATTCGAGTTATTATTATGAATATTCTATATACTTTATGTCAGAATTAGATATGCAATATCAGAATTCTATATATACTACGTCATGTCATAAATTAAATATCAGATGTCAAAATTCGATATATCATAATAGCAAGCCAGAATTCGATATGTCGTATCAGAATTTGAATATATGATGTCAGAACTGATATAGGTATCACGTCTTAATTTGATACATCATGTCAGAATTTAAATTTTTTTTGTCGAAATTTATGTGTTAAATGTGTCATCATGTCCGAGTTCGATATATCATGCCAAAACTTGGTAAATCATATCAGAATTTGATTTGTAATGTTCTGATGTAGAATTTAGTTCGGTATATCATGTCAGAATTTGAAATAATAAGGCAAAACTCAATAAATAATTCTAGAATTCGATATGTCATATCAGAATTCGCATTTATGTATGTTATGTCAGAATTCGATATATCAAGCCAGAATTTGAATCACTCGTGTCAGAATTCTATACGTATATCAGAATTCTACATACTACGCTAAAATTCGATATGGCATGTCAGAATATGAATTAATAATATCAGAATTGTATATCTTATAGTCTTATACCGTAGGCAGACACAAACCGAATAATCGCGAATTCTAGATTATTAAAGGATTTTTGTCTGTCCGTCATTACACGATTTTCATAAAAACAAGATTACATATTTCGTTTTCAGAACGCGATTTTTGACAATCGGGATAAATGAAAATCCCGATGAATTTTGTGTCTGTCTAAGGTATTATGTCAAAATTAGATAAATGATGACAGAATTCGTTATGTCAAGCCAGAATTTGAAAGGTTCGCACAATTTGATAAATCTGGCATGAAGCCTTCAGAATTCCGTAAATCATCTCAAAATTCGATGTGTTATTTCGGAATTCGACAGGTTATATCAGAATTTCAATTTTTGGTTTTAGAATTCGATATCACAAGTCAAATTTTATATGTCACGTCGAAATTTTAACTTTTTCCGTATTGGACATATACTCTGTCAAAATTTGACATGTTTTGTCAGAATTCGAAAGGTCTTATCAGAATTTGATATATCATCTCATGACTTCAGAATTCGATACATCATCTCGAAATTCGAGATGTCATATCAGAATTGGATATATCATGTAATATTCTGACATAACATCTCGAATTTTTTGGGATGATATATCGAATTCTGAAGTCTTTAGATGATATATCAAAGAATTCCATATCTCATATCAAAATTCGATAAATTTCTTCAGCGTTTGACTTTATGATGTCAGAATTCAATAATTCATGTAATCGCAAAATTCGAAATATAACGCCGGTAATCGATAATCATACCAGTATTCGATCAAACATATTAGAATTCGATAAGTCGTGGCAGACATTAATTTTGTGACATCAAAATTTGAGTTATTGATGTCAAAATTCGTTATATCGTATCTGAATTCGATATATATTTCAGAATTTGCATTTCTATGACAGAATATATTCGATAAGCCATTAAATAAATCATATACGAATTTGAACTTACGATGTCAGAATTCGATATCTCATGAAAATATAGGTGCATACTACAACAAAAATTAAAGTTTTGTTTACATTTTTTTATTAAAACACTAATAATAATTTTGACATACAATAAAACCTTTTTACAGTTAGGTGGGGTTTGTACTCATTAGGATATAATTAAGCATGACGCTAAGTATTTTAAGACGAGTTGCTATACAAAAAATAAAAAAGAATTATTTTGTATGTATTTCGTACGAAGTTTTCACAATTATTCAATAAAAATAACTAAATATAGTTTATTTAATTTACGGTATAGTTTTCTACGTTGTTTCGTACATAACGTATAAAATAGCCTTATGTAAATTACACGTTTTTTACGTGTAAAAAACTGTGTAAATTACATACCGTAATTTACTCGCCCAACTGTGTTATCAGGTACTTTTAAATATTCTGAAGTAAACGTTTGGGATAACTTTAAGCCGCCCTATAGAACAGATTGCAGTAGATCTAGTGTATTCCTTAAGAACTTCACTGTATAATTATTTAATCCAAACAGGAGGCATTGAAAACAAGGTGCTGCTGCTTTCTTTTGGTCTCAGACCAAACGAACCTTTGGGCCATTATCGCAAATAAGAATTAAACCCAAGATGAGGCCTTTGTATGATTTTGTGGAATCTGAGAAGACTCATGAGCGCAGGCATCTCTCCTTTATTATTTCTTTTTACTGTCCAATCCACGGTGACTTCGACTGTTGCTCTTAAAATTATTTCAAAGTTATACAACTAGGCTCAGGACAGAAATATTTAAATTTATACATTTTGAAGAATTTGAATGGGCATAGAGAAAGTTTAAATGATTTAGCTCAGCATCGGGGCTTGTTTTACTGCCTTGATGAAGAAGAATGAAAAGAAGAATATTTAGTATATGAGCTTACAGTACTTTACACATTGCGAAACGTTTTAAAGTAATCTTTAAAGTCTGAAAGTTCAATAGAAGCTTCCGACTTCTAATATCGTCGCTTCCAAATAAGAGTATTACGTTTGCAAATCACTAATTTTTGAAGAGGCTTTAAAATTGTTAATACTAATTTCGACTTAATTTTCTTTTAAATAAAGTCCTTCCCAAAAAGTGTGGCAAGACTTTTATTTAAAAAAATTAGGCCAAATTTAACATTAAAAATTTGACACGCCCCTCCAAAAAAATTAATGATTTGCAGACGTAATACTCTTATGTATTTGGAAGCGACGCTATATAGGAGACTGAACTAAGAATTTTCAAAGCCAGACATACTAATATTTCGAAAACGAGCTTTCTGACGCGGTAGGATCTTAAGGTACCATCTACGAAAATATGTACATAGTTCGAAAATTTAATTTTACGAAGGTAAATATAAGAAGCACCTAATCATTTTTGGGAACAACATATGTTAACTGAAAAAGCTTTTATTCATGTCCAAATGTTATAAATTCAAAAAGTTGACCTGCTATTCCCACAATCAACTCAATTTCCTCTTATTTCTGATAATGAAATTGAAATAAAGTTATAGAAATATATGTAATCATCATTTAAACCAACAGGAGATTCATCATATTCAGATAATTTAACGTATAAATTTTTTATCCTATCATCAAGAACAAATTGATTTCTATACAGTGATTCTATTCATTTTTAGAAACATCATCAATATCCTAGGTACAGTAGTTTTCTTTATGTACCCCCAACTTCGTATTATTATTTTAGTCTTCGATTTTCTTGTTTTATTACACACAAAAAAATACACAACCCAATCGGAAATTACAAAAATGACATTTTTATTTTATTTGTGACTCTCTGCGAATATTGTTAACTCTAATCACGTACAATCATATTTTTCATGTTCTTTTAGTTTTTTTTTCTATCTTAGGTATATGTTTTTAGTTGACAATAACAAAAACGGAAGTTAGGAAATTTTAAAATTGTCTAAAAATTCGACCAAGACTAACCAAACATAATACAGCAAGTTGAAAAAATTTAACGACTTGTGATGATTACTGTTGTTATATAAACTTGCTTCATTGCATCCGTACTACTGAATACGGTTCATATAACTTTTCAGTCAGTTGTTAGTTTTAATTTTTTTTTTTTTACAGTTTCCTTCTAATAATTTGCTATAGGTACAAAATTAGAGGAAATAATTCATTTTTATTGTTCAATATAATTAGACTAATTATTTTTTATTGGTTCGCAATGTTAAAAATTACTGCAAGAGATATATCATATAAATAATAACAAGAAGTCAGTTAAATAACAAAAATTTATATTTTATTATAAAATATTTCAATTTAAATTAGAAAATATTTGTTTTTTGAAATTTTAATTGACATTAGGATATATGTATGTATAATCCTTTTCTGTATACATAATCTATGTGAAATTAAATTTTCTTCGACAAATATTTATAATAATGTAGGTACGTTGACACAGTTTTTGAAGTATAAACGATAAAGTTTAAAATTGTTTAAATTAGATTAATTAATTTTATAAAAATATTTCAGATCTAATTCAAAATATGTAGGAATGGTTGATAAAATAGTTTTGAGTAAATAACCGAGTAAGACCGCAGAATATTGTTCATTCGATTTTTCAATTTTACAAACATTCTTAAAATATTTTCATAAGGAACAAAAATTCGGAAGCCAACTGCAAATTGGAATCCATCAACCAATATGAAATTGTTCAAATTTTCTTACGAAAATAAAATCAATTTCTACTTTCCTTTACATATTTTCAATGAGTTGTGGTAGAAAGAAAATCTTAGAGACTATTTGAAATTTTTAGCATCTCTTTATCTCTATAGACACATATGAATGTATTTATGACGTATACACATAATTCAATCGATTTATACATAACAATACCATATACATACTTTTTTACTACTCTCTGAATATATTGTATGTACTCGAGTATTACAGTTTATTTATGTAGAAGTTTATTGGAAAGATTGTAGAAATTTATTGGAATGATATTATTGTGTTGTATATATTATATGAATCATGTACACAGCAAATTTTTGGTTTATAACAAACAAGAAAAGGTTTTACAATAATCAGCCTATAAATTTACGAGATATGGTTTCAGTAAATTATAAATTTTATTTATCGAAAATTTATTCAAATCGCATACATATAACATTTTTTTTTCGGAATTTTCCCAAAATCATTCTCACAGGAATATACAAAACCAAAAATATATCAAATTGTGTGTATACATATTTTGTTTAGTCGGATCATAGTTAAGTTGTTTTTCCTACCTACGAGTATATTATGCTCGTATATATGTTACATACAGCGTATCGTTTTTTCTTGATTTTGTACCTTTTTACATACATACACACAATATATTTTCATGGTTGATTTTGTTGGTGGAAAAAAAATCTAACCACAAAAAAAAAAAAAAATTAAAGCACACAATGTTGAGATTCCAAAATAAACGAAGAAAATAGAAAATCGTTTTCGATGCGGGTATATCAATTTAATTTTAAATCTAGCTATATGGATGTATGAGAGCTACAAAACCAAAGGGAACACATTTTTTTTTTTGGTGATTTTTTATTTGCTTAAAACATAAAAACAATAACAAATAAATAAATAAAGCTGTAAAAAGCTAAACATATTTCAATTTTAGCAGATGGAAAGTAAATTGTTATTGCATGAACAATCGTAAAGGTGTCTAGTTTTGTCTGATATTTATCACCAATGTTTCGATAAAATGTAAGCTCGTTTGTTTGCAAATTTTAAATTATTGATGATTTTACACCTCAATCCGTACTTTATCTTGGTCATAACCCCTTATATCAGGATTAACCAACATAACTTTGACATTATTATTATTAAAATTTAAATATTTTCACAAATAAATAATTGCGTAAACAATTCGCAGTTAGTGTGAATACTTAAGTGTTAAATAGTAATTTAATCGGATTGTAAATGGATTTGCAAGCCCCGCAAACTGATGACATATACGAATATTTTTTTTTCATTACGTCAATAAATAATTTTAAAACATTTATTTATAGTTTTAATTAAAATAAGTTTTATTATATTCAAATCGAATTGTTTTTAGCAAAACGTGTGAGTTAAACAACTTGAAAAGATAATGCTTTTCACGAAAGTACGTATCTTAAGATTTTCCATATTTATCGTCAAAGACACTGTGAATTTTTTGTAGGTCTTTAAAAACCCATTTAAAAGGCGAATGCCTTTCACAATTGAACCTAAGTAGGCGTCAGGATTTTGTTAAGAAAGTTCATATCTTAAGATTTTACATATTTCTCACCAGTGTCAATCTGACTTTTTTGTAGGTCTGTACTAACTGTTGAAAGTTATCAGTGGTTCAAGTAAAACACAACAAAAATACAATTCGATATGTTTAATAATATATTGTTACACTAGCAATGGTATGCTCTCGACTCATGATAAACCAATTTAAGTAGGTATATGATCAAGCGCATGTATTGCTATCTCTTTCACTAAAAAATTCTGTCATTTGGTGCTTTTTTCTTGATATACTTTTTTTATAAACACTAGGACTGTGTTCATAAACTCTACATTGTAACAAATTGTTACAACTGTCATTGTACAAATGACATAGCAGTTAACAACGATATTGTTACAAACGTCAAATTTGCTACCAAAACAAACTTTGTTTAGCAAAATTTTGTTTCTTCGTTATCATAAATACATATAATAAAAATATAATTATTTAATTAACAAGAACCAATATTCATTTCACGTATTCATTTGTATCGAATAAATTATTTTCATCCATAAATTGATCAATACGATCAGAATCCATAATTGTTTCTTTTAATGACAGCTGGAAAGGCAGTATTGAGTAGAGTTGTAAATGACGTTTGTAACAATAAGGGGAAATTTTGGTTTAGGTTTATGAACAATACAAAGCACGTTGCTGTGGTTACAACCGAAGTTTATGAACGCTTTAGAACTGTCATTGTTAACAATATTGTTACAATGTAGAGTTTATGAACACAGTCTAGTTCATAGCAAACAAAAACATATCGAATTGTTTTGCGGTGGTAGTTTTTGTGAAAATTTTGTGAAAACAACGAAGCCTTGTGATTTTATCGCACCGAATGACGATATGCGCAAGAAAAGACGAATTTGAAACAGCTGTCAATCATACCTATTCAATTGGTTTATCATGCTCTCGACTCCTGCATGTTGAACTTTACGACGATTTTCTTGATGTATCCATTTTGATTGATGAAAATCGTCTTCTTCTCTCTGTTTCGATGTATCTCCATACCGACGTAATGACCAACGCGGCCTTGTGTCATCTCGAAATTATATGACAGATAATTCATCACTGTCTCAATCGTGTTTCTACATTTCGGCAGAATCAATCCGTCGTCCACGTACAATAATAACGCAACTCTCACACCGTTAATATGGCTGCTGAACACACATGGATTTGCCTTCGAGTGCATTATGTTGAAATCACTGGGGAACTTCGTGAATTTCTTGTTCCACACTCTGGATGCTTGTTTCAACCAATACAAACTTTTCTTGAGCCGGCAGACCATGTTTTCTTCCTCCATATCCAGTCCTTTCGGTTCCTCCATGAAAATCTCTTCATCCAGGTCACCGTTAAAAAACGCAGTCTTCACGTCATTTTTTTCACCATAATCAACTCCTTCTCGTTGTGAAAACCCTTTTGCGACAAGGCGAGCCTTCAAAATTGAACCTGATGGATTTGGCTTCAATTTATAAACCCATCGACATCCGACGACGTTGCGGTTCTTCGGACGTTTCACCAGCTCCCATGTCAAATTCTTCTTCAGTGATTACAGCTCATTCTTCATCGCATCTCGCCATTTAGCAGCTTCTTCGGAAGTTAACGCTTCTTCGTACGTGTTTGGCTCCAATACGACAGCTGAATATCCGCTACTGTCAATCGTGTGTCTGGTTTTTCGACGTGGGCTCGTATCCAACTAGAAACACTTTCTTTGCCTTTTCGTCCCATTTCTTACGTCCACATTGCTTTGGTATTTGCGCAAAGCACTCGCTGCCAAAAATTCGCACATGACCCATTTCTGTTTTTACACCAAACCAATTCTCGTACGGAGTTGCGGTCGGACATTTCTTATTTGAAGTTCTGTTCAAGATGTACACTGCTGGTCGTACTGCTTCTGGCCTTAACGCATCTCACGCTCCACACCCCCATTTTGTTAAGACGTGTACGGTGTGATTCGCTCAACTGTCCACTCCAGCATTTGACAGCACCCGCATACAATCTTTGTTGACAAATTCAGTACCCTTTTCGAAACGAATATGCTTCATTGAATTGCTTGTAGAACTGCGAACCAATGACAAAACATCTTTGATTTTTCCGCACACCTCAGATTTGCTGGCCAGTAGATACACATACTTGAAACTCGTTGCCTCGTCCTTAATTAGAAGAAAATATCGCATTTCGCTAATGCCCAATTCCTCCATTGGTCCACAGAGATCGGCATGCAAATATTCGCCCTTTGCAACCACTCGTTCTTGCGCTGGTTTGTGCGAAGCACGATGCATTTTTCCGACATGACAGTCCGCACAGAAAAATTTCGCTTCGTCCGACAATTTTATGCCTTCAATCATATTCTGGTTTAATATACGCTTTATCGAGTCTACATTCAGATGTCCCAATCGATGATGCAATTGCTCAACTGAATTTGCATGCTCATCGATTCTCTTTCGAAGCACCATTCTCAATTGTTTGCTGTCATTTCTCACGCCAACAGCATACAGGATTCCAACAGCATCCATCAGTTTGCAGCCATCAAGGGTTATCATTATCTAAAAACTCTTCGATATGGTCGACGCCGACGAAAATAAATTCTGCTTCAGCTCAGGAACGTGCGAAACGTTCTTCAGGTGTCTCTTCTCCCACACACCGTTGCCACGAATCGGTATGCGAAGGCTGTTTGCGATTTGGACAAATCGCTCAACATCGTACCACTTGTATTCAACGAATCATTCGATGCGAGAAGACATATGTTCTGTGGCACCCGAATCAGCAATCCAAACGTTCATGTAGTTTTTTGCTGTGCCACTCTCGTGATCCGCACAAAATGCAGCATTGCTATCGCCCTTCTTACTTTCGGACGATTTGTTACTATACTTCGGACATTATCTCTTCCAATGTCCAACTTCATGACATTTGTTGCATTTCGTTTTCCTTTTTAGCTTATCAATCGACGTTGACTGCTTCTTGTTGGTTCGCTGCTGCTTCGTCTTGAATTTCGCACTGAAAGCAGCATTCGATGGCACGTCATCTACTTTATTCATTTGGTCCTCCTCCAGTTGCAATCGTGCAAGTAAACTGTCAAATGTTCTGGCCTCTTTGATATTGTACCAGGCCATCTTAAAATTGTGATATTTCGGCGTCAAACTGATGATGATGCGCACAATTTTGATATTCTCTGACAATTTTTCACCTTGGTCTTCGATTTCATGTGCCATTCGGCTGACTTTTGACACCTAGGACCAAGACGGATTTGTCATCAGCCATCTTCAAAGAAAAATATTCCTCGTATAGGCTCATGATAAGCACCTCACTGCGTTTCTCGTGAATGCTGGCCAATTTATCTGTAATTTCCATCGCTGTTTTGCACATTAGAATGTGATTCGCTTGCTCACTATCCACCGATGAAATCAGAATCGCCATCGCCTTGCCATCGTTTCAGTCGTATTGATTTGTTTCTTCGTTGGTTGCATTTGCAGGGGGACATTGCCGGCCATGATGTCCGTAGGAGCCCTGAACTTCATCACGTCATCAATCTGTAACCTCCACAGCTTATAATTTGAGCAAGTCAATTTGTGGTGAATGGTAAAACCGCTGCTGCCCGATGTATCGTGCAGCAAATCCATTTTTATTCAGTGAAATTGTCACGGTACGACGACACAACTTTTATTCAACTGAGTTCGCAATGATAGCACAATATAATGAAAAAAAAAAAAAATTTGCTCGAACCTTCAAGAATGTTCGATACGTGTGTTGATATTCAATGCAGCTATGATATCGGTTACTCGATGCGCACACACACAGGGTGAGGAAAAAGTATGGAAACCCATAAAAATCTCGCGGAGATCGGCCAAAAAAAAATGAGCAAGGTTTATTCTTAGGTAATTTTTGGACTGGAATACCTTTCGTTTGGTTGGTTTTTTTTGACTGAAATGCCTTCGTGGACCAATACGTTGGCTTCGGGGCCCCAGTCAAAGCAGTTCAGTCAAAAACGGCAAGGAATTTCAGTCAAAAATTAAAAGGCAACTCAGTCAAAATAGTTTTAGACTGAAATGCCTTTTCAGAAGGAAGTTCAATCAAAAAACAAAAAGGGCATTCAAGTCAAAACATTTTTTACTGGAATTTCGAAAGGCCGAATGTCGAAAGGCCGAATGGGCCGAAAGGCCGAATGGGTCGAAAGGCCGAATAGGTCAAAAGTTCGAACGTCGAAAGACCGAATGTCGAAAGGCCGAATAGGTCAAAAGGACGAATAGGTCAAAAGGCCGAACGTCGAAAGGCCGAATGTCAATCCAGCAATCCAGAAAAAATCCAGAAAAAATAATTTGTTTAAAATGAATGAAAAAATCAATTTTATTGCCATTTTTAGGGGATCGGGGTATTTTGTTTTTTGAATTCTTACCTGTATAAATTGTTTTCCGAAATAATTATTTTGATTATTTTATAGTGAAATAATGAATATTTAGTGAAACGGTTTTTCTGGGATTGCTTAAAAAAAAGTGCAATTATTTTTCGTTTTAGTAGGTGTCATTAATAGATTCTATATAATCCGCTCCTAAGTGCGGCAATAGAAGATATTGCTCTGCTTATATAAATTCTGTGCTATCAGTAGAAGCGATATGACATGAGCGATACGATTACTTTGATCTGTGTCTGAAAGGTTGACGAGAGGCAATTTCTATTATCATAAATATTAAGAACTTTACGGAAAACTCAAATTTGATAGACATTTTATATATTTTAATTATAATTTGGTCCGCACTTTGATAATTATGTTTCTGGATTTT
This sequence comes from Tipula helvola, assembly GCA_963556165.1. NCBI lineage: Eukaryota > Metazoa > Arthropoda > Insecta > Diptera > Tipulidae > Tipula > Tipula helvola. Next base: position 113,797,210 of record OY744483.1, read on the forward strand.
AGTATTTTGGATTTTCGTTTTTCTAAGATTTTTGTTTCTGGATTTTTTTTTCAGGATTTCCAGTTTCTGTATTTTTTTTCTAGATAAGGTAGTCAACCTTAATTAATTTTTAATTATCTGACAAAAAAAAACGGAAAGATTTTAATATTTAAGGTGATTTACTATCAAACATTTTTATATACAAATTTTGATAAAAATATAAATTTTGAAAATTTTCATTCATAAAAAGATGAAATATTAAAATCAATTTCAATTTCAATTACAAACAATCTTTCAACATTCAGCCTTTCGACACAATCAACCTTTCGAAATTCGGCTTTTCGACCTCTTCGGTCTTTCGATACATTCGGCCTTTCGACACTATTCTGACTTATTTAACTTAGAATTGTAGAGGCTAACGGCTTGGGTAAATCTCACGGGCAGGCGGGAGGTCGCTGCGCTCCCCTCCGCTTAGCCCTCCGAGGGGCTTAAGATTTGAACTTCGGGGGACGTAGGAGCCGGGATCAGCTAACATGTCGCACTGCGTGCCGGATTAAAAAGAAGAATAATTGCATTATTTTGTTATGCAAAATTTTGTAATTGCAAATAAATACGTAGGATTGACCATGGATCCACGATCAATTGTCCATACGATCAATTGTCCACACGATCAATTGATCCACGATCAATTGTCCATACGCTCAATTGTCCATACGATCAATTGTATCCACGATCAATTGTTTCTACGATCAATTGTGTCTACGATCAGCTGTTCAAGTTCAATTGTAACACGATCAATTGTTTACGATGTGGAAAAGGTATTCCAGTCCAAAATTTTGTGACTAAACCACCTTTCAGGAAAGTAATTCAGTTCAAATGCACAAAGGGCATTTCAGTCAAACTATTTTCTGACCAAAATACCTTTTGTTTTTTGGACTGAAGTTCCTTTTTAAAAGGAGTTTTAGTCATAATATTTGAATGGGAAATTTTATGACTGAAATGTCTTTCGTTTTTTAACTGAATGGTTTTTGACTGAATTCCTCAAGAACAATTTTGCCTGGAATTCCTTTTTAATTATTTGACTGAATCACCTTCTCCAAAAGTATTCAGTCATAAATGCAAAAGGAATTCTAGTCAAAATACTTAATGGCTTTAATACCTAAAGCCATTCAACTTTTTAGTTTTTTGATTGAACTTCCTTCTGAAAAGCATTTCAGTCTTAAACTATTTTGACTTAGTTGCTTTTTAATTTTTGACTGAAATTCCTTTCTGTTTTTGACTGAAATATTTATGACTGAAATTTCCGGAGCCAAAATATTATGGAAACAATGGTGATAATACAAAATATTATTCATATGTTTTTTAAATACATATTGCAATTTGACCATGTTAAAGGCGTTAGCTTCCCAAATAGTAACATTGGTATTAATAATTTTAAAATACGCACTTTCTTAAGAAAATCCTTATCTATATTTTCACAAACATTACAAATTGACCATTTGAAAGCATTACCTTTTCAAATGGTTTCGCATGCTTGTAGGCTCAGTACAGTCCTATGGAAAAAATCATAGTAATATTCAGCTTGAATTGTGGAAAGCACCACCTTAACTTTAATTGTGATAAGCACCATTTTTCAGATTTTTGCATTAAACCTAAAAACACATCATTAAGTGGTGCACCACTTATCATCGAAAATTTTGCCCTAAAAATATCGACAATCGAATTCTTCAACCTATATAAAACCAAAGGTACATTATCACTCAATGATATTGGTACACAATCGAGGTTTAACGGCTAAATCTAACCATTTTTTTAAATGTTCAACAACCGTTCTTTATTTTTTTTAAGTGAAGTTCGGATAAACAAGAATGAATTGGATTTATACAATTTAATGGTTTTACGATATATGGTGCTTCTAATGATAGCTATAGATCCCGTGGTGTGGTCGTTCATTATGATTCTAGAATGTGTTGCTCGCATTCTGCTTATAACTTTTCGGCGGATATTGTTAATTCTGATAAGATAATTCTGTGTATCTAAAGGCTTCAAGTGACGTTGCTTGACATATCTTTACAAGAATTCAGTGGTTTTATTCGTAATATTAAGTAAAAAAATCTTATTCTTGGAAACATCAACAACGACATTTTCAATTTCAATATGATAATTATATGTATGTCTTTAATGCCTTCCTTCGGACTTGAATTGCTCATGAATATTCCTACACGTGTGACTAACTCTACATCTACATGTATCGATCATTTCTTTACCCGTCTTAGGTCAAATGGTCTCTCATGTGAGGTTTTATTTAAGATTCCTAAAAATTTGCAATCTCAGACTTATTTTCGATCTAGTCGTAATACCAAGATCAACTTGGGAATTTTATTCGCTATATTTGAGCATATGGATTAGAATTTTGTTCTTGACTGTGATGATTCATCTTTGGCTCTAAATCTCTTTCTTAACACCATCTCGAATTTATTCGAGCAATGTCGCACATACTCCCAAGTTAAAAAGTCAGACTTTTACAGCCATGGATTTCTTATGAGCTTGCCAATCGAATTAATAAAGAAATGCATTATATAATAAATTAATAAAACGACCGGTTGATTCGAATCTTCAAGCAATCTATGCAAGTAAATGGAAACAAATTAATGAGGATATCAAAAAAGAAAAAGAAACTTTTCAAACAAATCGTTTTTCAGTCAATCTCTTTGATGTTCAAAAAAACTGGAAACTCGTCAATGAAGTTTTAGCTAAAAACCTAAAGCTTGCTCGATTAATAACATTTTGCCGGATAATGGAACTCTTCTAACATGTGGGTCAGATATTTCTAATGAGCTTAATAGTTATTTTACAAGTGTTGCTGATAATTTAAGAGTTGAACAATTTACTAATGTCATATCAGATAATTATAATCTCCCGTATGATAGTTGTCCAGAAACATTTTTTATGACTCCTGTTTCGAATTCTGAAATTTTATCCATTATTGAATCAACGGAGCCAAAACAGGCACTTGATAACAATAGATTGAGTAAGCCATTACCCATATTTTCAATCTTTGTTCCATTTAGGTAGGGAATTGTACCTGTGAAACTCAAATCGACTGTGATAATTCCCATATTCAAAAATAATGATCGCAACCGTAAAGAAAACTATAGACCTATTGCTCTCCAACCAGTGATTCTGAAAGTACTTGAAAAAGTAGTCAAAAATAGAGGTACCATATTTTTAGATAGGTTTGCTATTCTTAGTAGGTACTCATCTGAGATGGCTTTGTTGGAATTATTGAATAACATTTAGTGACCCTAGAACCTTGAACGTACGATGTACCGCATGGTTCTGTGTTGAGCAAAGGGCTCTGTTTTTAATTTATACCAATTCTATTATTGAAATTATACGGTAATCGAAACATACAAAGCCAATAAAAATATATTCCGACGGTTGTTGCATTCAAAACCAGAATCCTGTTTTATCAAAAGCTCTACTCTTTTGTTCTACTGAAAACAACATTATTTTGTATAGACCAAAAATCTTTGGTGAAAGGGCATACATACATAGAGAGTGCGATTCTGCACATGCCACAATTAAACGATTTCTCTTAAGAAAATGATAATTGAAGTACATACCAGAAGATTATTTATTTTATTCGCATCGAGCTTGTAAGAAAACACCGTACGAAATAATTGAAGTAGATGAACGTATTTTAAAACATTTTAAATCAAGTTTTATTTATATGTCAATTAGACATGGGAACAAGCCTTATGATTCAAACGTCTTTTATGCTCCAATAGATTAAGGTCTAGGTTGTAAGCGAGTAAATGAATTACTAGAACATCCATAGTCTCAAATTATCCCTTTACTGTATTTGTGACATGTGTAGCATTGCTATGAATAAACATGAATTCATCTCCGACGAATGGTGCATATAGGGCATCACATGAGGTTCCAAACACTCGTCGGAATATCTAAGTGCATTTATGGTGCCGGGAGAAATCGGTACGAACTCTGTTCTTGAAGTAAGTATTGTTTCACCACAAACTATAATCGAACCTACGCCGAAAGCACGTTTAGAAATGATATATTCCGGTGGAAAACGCTCACCTGGCCGACGATAACCCAATGGTCTAATGATTCAAGGCAAAATCTTGACTCGTCGCAGAACAAAACATTGGACTTTTGTTTCATTGTCCACTTTTCATGTTCAAGAGCAAATGATAAACAGATCTACGGTTTGCTTTAGCAACTCTGAACCAATGGCAGCCTTCTTCCAGTCAAATTGGATTCCTTGATACGTCGACGCACTTTCCTGTCACTAATGAGTGCATCTCGCGATCCAAGCAGGTCTGATTTGATGCTAAATCTAGCTATCCAGACCTATTCTCAACGAGTATTCTATATCGATTTCTCCCACTAACAGTACGACGATTATAATGTCCGTTTCATAAGAATGAATTCTGCCTTATTCAACCAATGGAATCGCCCTCACGCAATTCTCAACACTCAAATTAATTTTTCCGGTTGCCAAGTTATTCATTTTTATTTGCTTTTAATGAAAAACCAATCTCTTGTCCTTTATTGTAAAATTTAAGCAGCAATTCACTGCACATAAACTTTGTAGGCTGAACAGCCAAAATGCTCAAACTTGTGCTAAACTCGAGTTCAATAAAATAAATTGTAGTTTTATTGTAAATACATTTATATTACGGTTAGATCATAAATATTTAAAAAAAATTATTAAACGGCTCGTAATTTCAAAAATACATATTATGCGTTTTTCTTGTCCATAAGTGTATGTTGCTGGTTATTCATGCCGACCGCTAGAATCGACTATGCTACATTTTATATACAAGGCCTATGCAAAAGAAATTCCAGAAATCATAGTCGAATGTTAATCTTTTGATTTTTGTTGAACATATTTCGCCCTTGAAATTTGGCGCAACATGACGTATGCATATCGTACCGCCCAATTAATACTATGACAAGTTGAAAACACCAACTTTACAGGAGACTGTTTTTTTTGTTATCTTCGAAGATGTTCAACCTATTGATTTGAAATCAGGTGAAAATATGCATTTCAATATACATAATAGGGTTGAGTGGAACTTAACATTAATTGTTAAATGGTTTTCGATAAAATTAGTTTAATCATAGTTTTTAAATTAATTTAGAAAGTCTAACATATGACTTAGCTACTTATCATAGTTTAATTTGTTTACACGAGAAAACAGTCAGTTCTTATATCAAAATGTCATAGTTTATACGAAAATGAAAATTCAGAGAAAACTCAATATTGTCAAAACAATATTATTTTAAACTTTATTATCGACGTTAATGAATGCTTTACCAAATTTAAAACTATTTAATTATTTTTATATTATTTATTTCAAATAAAAAAATCACAATGTACGAGTATCACAATTCATTTCAAAATTAAAAATTATAAAACAGTAATCCACATTACTAAAATATTTAACATTATAAAACAAGCGTTTTGTTTTATTCAGCCTCATCAACGTTGGCTATCGCCTGAGCAAAGGGTAAACTTCTACAAAAATCATGATATTTGATGTTTATCAAGTTTGAGTTACAAAGGGAATTTAAGTCGTTCCACTTTGCCTCCGATATTGGTAGAGCCGCATTATAGCTTAAAGTTGGTACAAAATTATAAAATATTTCAGGATTTTTTAAAGGCTTTCGACCACGGGTTTTGCTTTCAATGACTAATACGATTTACTGTTCCAAATTATTCCAATCAGTTTTATATCCAACAATTAGTGGACTTGCACATGAAAACTTTATTTCCTTTAATTTTGATATTTGGAAATCATTGTGAACAAAATTTGCTATTTCGCTTAATGGTTTGAAATTAAAAAAATCAGTTAGAGACATTTCTATTACCTGATAGAAAGGTTCGGTTACTTTAGCAAATCGAATTATTTCGTACCACTCTTGTGGTATCATAACATCTCTATTCTTTTTTCGTTTCTCGATTATTGCGTGGACGGAATACCCTTCATTTTGTGTATGTCCTTTCGTTAAATAACGTTGAACAATTTTTAAGTTGTACCTCTTCGAGGCCCACGAATAGAAAGAGCGAGAAAGATTCTCGCTTATCTTGGTCCTTTATAGACCGTGCAAATTTTGCCTCGTACAAATGAGAATCAAATTCACCTTCCTCTCTGTTAAGGTTTCGATTTGTAAACGAAGTGCAGTCGTTGCACCGGTCTTTCTTTGGTATTAAAAATGATAAATTAAAACTGTTATTAAAAATATCAGTGTATTGCCGCTTTGTAGCTGGAACTACCCCAGAATTTTCCCCGTCAATCCACAAAATATATAATCTATACATTGTTATAATATTTAGGTCGCCAACCAAATATTCGCGTTCGGAGCGGTTTCTTAAATAATGGGACTCAACGCGCGGAAAACTGTTAATATGAGTTTTAACCGACTCAACGGTATTTGCCTGAGATTTGGGAATTTTTCTGCAATGTATTCCTCGCATGTCCAAATTTAAAGTTTCGTCTTTCAACTTTAAAAAAATTGTGGAAATCCACTGCCGATTTATTCCTAAAATGTAGCAAACGTTTAATATTGTTGTATAAAATTCGCGAAATTAGGCTTACCGAAACAATCCATAAACATTTTTTTGCAAACTCTAATCTTTTCGTTTGACGAGCTTCCTGTTTTGGCCAAAAAATACATTTGATTTTCCATTCGTTCGAACTTTTGTCAATTTTGGTTAATTTTTTAACTGTAGCATTCATATGCCTTAGTATGTACTCCCTTTGAAGAGTAACGTTACCCAATGACCAGAATTTGTTAAATAGTTGTTGCCGACTTTCTATGGTAAATTTTTCCTGGCAATTTAACCTGCATGTGGTTTTACACCCCGAACCAATTCGACGCGCTTTTATAAGCTTACCCTTAAGATTTATATACTCCACACCTGCATTATGCGCTTCCTTAATTTTTTTGGTTTTCCATTTTTTGGTTTGTGGCTTCCGTTTTCGCCCCGGGCCCTTATGAATTTCGGTTTTGGTTCGTTTTCTTCTGGAAATTGGCGTGATTTCAATATCTCTGTTGTTACAGTTTATCATACTCGTAGATAACTGTGTTCCCGGCATTGTACATCTTTCAGATGATTCCACGCCACATTTTCTTGGCGCACGTGGCGTAAACGAGCTGAATTCTGGTGATGCTTCAGTAGAATCTGACGATTCGCTTTCAGGTACATACTCCGTACCGCTGTCTTCAAAATCTTTAATTTAAAAATTGGTGATCGTATATTTCTTACGCCTTATCATTGCATTAGAATATTTACCTGGAAACTCATGTAGTTCCATATTTTCATTATTTTGAAACTCTTCTGTTTGTTCGATGTAGGATATGGGCTTTGTAGCAACTGCTTCTATATCTAGAGTTGTACAAATGGCACTTGAAGATAAAGGAAACAAAGAACGCGCATTTGGTGGTGCTAAGTTGTTTTCTGGCGTTTCTATTTCAGGTATATTCTTCGAGCCACCATCAATAAAATCATCATCTAAAATAAAATTTGGTAAAGAAAACGATAAAAAACGTTTTATAAAAATAGCAGCTAAATATTTACCTAACAGAACAACTAATTGTTCATTATCATTTCCAGTTAATTTTTCTTCATGAAAACCGTTATCTAAAAACCCAATAATATCATTTAACCTTAAAAACGTTCTAAAGATCACATCATTATCAAAATAAAATAATTACACTTAAAATTTATAAATTAATAGTAAAATATTTAATTATAAAATAAGAATAAAAGTCATACTAACCGTTTTTTAACATTTTATTTTCGGCCATCTGCACCATTAGTCTCGCTCTACACGACATTTCTACCTATAAAAATCACCTTATTCATGCGACTGTCACAATTATACTGAATTTATTTCATTAATTAATAAAACTGCGCACATCAACTTTTGTGGTGTTTGACATTCAATTTCGATTTCAGTTTAAACTATTACAAGTTAAATTATCATTTTACCAATTTATCGTATTTTGTTATAAAATATATGTCAATTCGACATAGGAAGAATTATACATTTATATCTAAACATTTCGAGAAAATATGACAAGTCATTTTGTTTTCTACTTATTTTATATTTGTTATAAATAAACTAAGACAAAATTAAATAACATAGAACTCCAAATTTGTCGATTTAAAACCGAACAAACTAAACTATATCAAAAAAAATTGTTTTGGCTATAACTTTATTAATATTAAAGCTAGAGAGGTGAAATTTTGACAGTTAGTGCGTATTCATAAGAGGTACTGATTTGTCAAATAAAAATAAACTATGACAATTTAACTAGTCATAGTATTAATTGGGCGGTACGATATACTATTATATTGCCTGTTATTTCAAGTCGTTGGCCAAAAAACTTGCGTACCGATTGAAACCAAATAAATATTTTTTTTAAAAGTCGATTACGAGAGTTAATTACGCCGAATTGTGTTCCGTTACAGTCCGATGATTAGAATATTAGATTTGAGTTTAGAAATTCAATTGGATACAAATGTTGATTTTTCAGTACAGCATTTGAATCCAAACTTTGATACGTAAATATGTGGCCTTGCATTTTATTCATAAATTTCGTATCAATTTTGATGATTAATTAGCCCAATTGTTGAGTTAAACCGGATTAATGGTGAGTTCAGTGTTAAGACTTCCTTCGCCAATTTTAAGTAATAATTCTTGGAAAATGTTATTACAATGTCTACTTGTTTCATAATTCTTATTATTTGTCACAAACTTGATTTAGAAATGGGCCTGTTAACAATTTCATATCGTGATCCGTGTGGAATGACAGGGGTTATATGTCTAAAATCTCCTCCAGTCTAATTACACATGCAAGTGTACACAGTTATTTGAATATTTTTACTAAATTAAAGGTTTTAGAAAATTTAATAGGGTGGCTAATACTTCCTGCCACGACTGTATGTTTTTCAACAATTGAACATAATCTTTTTTTTTATTATTTTTATTTTTTTTATTTTAATTATGGCACTAGCTCCAAAAAAGGAGCCATCTGGCCCAATTTCAAAAATTTACAATTTTATTTTAATACAATTTTTTTTTTTTAACTTTTTCCACTCATCTTTCATACAGAAACAGAACATTTCTCTATTTTGGCTAAATTTTGAACATTTAAGAATTAGATGTTCGATGTCCTCCACAACCAAATAGCTTTCACATAAATCATCCTCACTCAAATGACGTTTTTTTAAGCATTCTTTCCAATTACCATGATTCAATCTCACCCGTTCCATCGTTCGTATCATTGTAGTGTCTCCTTTGATTTCCTTAAAAAAAGGTTTGCTCAAAGGAGCACTACACCATTCAAAGTACTTCTTTCCTTTCACCCTACTCTTTTCCATAAATTCATTCTCCCATTTTCTCCACAGATTCTTCTGAAACATACGAAGTACATTTCTTGCATCCATATATTCATACTCTGTTATCTCCTCAAGCATATCGGCTCTTTCATTACCTTCAATCTGTAGGTGTGAAGGTATCCATTGTAGGATAACTTCACTCCCACAAGATTGGAAGTATTCATACATCATTTCCACAAACACACTGCCCTGAGTAGCCCTTCCCTGTTTTACTAACTCTAATCCACTTAGAGAATCGGAGAATAGAACTACTCTCCTCCTCCCTTCATTCATTGCCAACTTGATTCCCCTTGACAATTTTGGAAGACACTGGCGCCTTTCGCAGCATATCAGTCACACTAGGGTGAGCTCTCCATTTCGGTTTACTCACCCTTTTGATCACATTTAATCTGCTCTTACAATTATCGGCTAATTTTTCCATGTGCACTTTAAAACTTAATCGATTGTCGATCCAGATTCCCAAATACCTAGTCAATCTTGCATACTCAATTGAACATAATCTATATTATGTAATATACAAGAATGTTCAACATTTTCTTAAGCTATAAATTTCCATTTCATATATCAATTATTAACCGTAGTTCAATAGCTCATGTGTTAGAGCGATGCGCTATGAAGTTAAAGGTCTCGAGTTCGATTCCCGATAACTTCGTCTTTTTTTTTTCAATTTAATGTTGGCCTTTATTAACAGTACATTCTTTTTTTAATTTCGAAGTACATATTCCTTTTGCAGATGCAGAAGTTGTTTGTATTTATTATGGCAAAAATGTTTCACATAAATAATAAAATTGTGCAATTGCACAGGGGTCGCCTAGTCTTTGTTGATTGTCGAAGCCTTTGAGAAAATTCAAATAAATTAGAATTTATGGAAATATTCAAACTATGAGTGTTGTTTTGAATTAAAAAAACTTTTAAACGAATTGTAATCTTCCGTGTTCTAACCCGATAAATGCATCGCAATTTTCACTTTTCTTTTCACTACGTTTGGCTTTGCTAATCTGCTAACCAACTTGGAAGCTTGGTATTTTGCGCTTTAGTCTATCAGCTTTTAATATGCGAAAATAAATTCTCGTAATTTCAAGTAGTTGTCATTATTTATTAATATTTTAAAAACCAATAAAGTATGAATGGATTTTCGTCTTATCAACATTTTTTTAAAAACATGCTTCAAAAGCTTCTCTTAAATACATAATATGATTTTAAGACGTTCATTGTATTTGTGATGAACACTTTTATTTTTATAATGTTGCTCAGATAATGTAAACATGATACTAAAAGCTTAATAAAAAATCGAGGGTAGTTATATACTTAGCAACTTATCTCATTTAAACTTTTGACTTACATGTAACATTGCAGTGAAAATTTTCATATTCTGCATCAAAAAACTAATTAATTCTTAAAATTTGTACTATACTAGTATAGTTTGCTAAACAATTTTTATACGAGCTTTATACATCTACAAGAACTGGAATGCTGCATCTTCACTTCTTAACTATAACAATTCTGCAGTAAAAAAGATTTCCATTGTTGTTTTGCAATTTTTCCAATATTTTATTTCGTATTTATTTTTAACACATTTCTTGTGAAAATTAATGTTTTTTCTGTTGTGTACTGAACTTTTAAAGAGTTAGTTGTTTCTTTGTTATTCTTCTAACAAAAAAAAAAATACTAGCACAATATCGAGAAGACACTAACTAACAAAAACACTAACTAACAAACATAATGCTTTTCTGAAGAACAACACTTTGATTTATTAACGAAAAGCTTGTTGTGTATTGTTATTCGGGTGCAGGGCTGTTTCTGTGATAAACACACAAAAAAACAACAACACACGGTGTAATAGACTTTTAATATATTAACTCCAGAAGGTATCATTCAACTACAATTTTGGAATTAACCAAAGAAAGTAAAGCATTAATTAATAATTGGTATCTGTTAGCACCACAAAGTGAAAATAATTAAAACATGAATTCTTTACAAACCAAAATCGGATGATTGAAATACATGTAGAATTTTAAATGTGAAATTTCATTCGAGTAATAATATTTTTTTACATCAAAATCATAATACAAAAAAAAACTTATGAATATCCAGGTATAAAAAAACATTACACCTTATAAAAGCATCATATCGCGTGCTTTCGATACGTGAACATAAAAATAATCAAATAAAACATTTTTTATAAAAAAAACTCATGTTTTTTGTTGCTGGAAAGTATATTACACCTTCAAGGTGTTTCTTGAATTTATGATAAATTCAGTCAAAATTTCACATTGGTGCCAAAAACAAAAATCTCTCGTCTTTTCAATTCGTGTTGTTTTTTTTTTTATTAAATTTTTTGTAATGAAGAATTCATGATGAGATACAAATTGATGTTTAATCACCCAAGCGCACTGATTTTTTTTATTCTTATTATTATTATTATTATTATTTCTAATGTTAGCGTGTTAGGAAAAGTCTATATCAAATAAATGTATTTTATGCTAACCTAAAAAAAAAACTTGAGAGTTTTTTCCATTGACTTCAATTTGAGACATATAATTTCAAGATGTTATTCCGGTTTGATGATAAAGTTTAAAAACAGTATTCTGATTTAACTTCTGTTTCTGATAATTTTTTGAATATCATCTTTAATAAAGTTCCAAGTAGAACATTTACGTTTGTTTGCTTAAATGATATTAGAATTGTATTCGTTACTATATTTACTGTATTTGGCAAAAGGTCGAGTATCAGAAGCATTTTTAATAAAACGACCAAACACATACCTCAATATTGATTTACTTCAGTAATTAGGGCAAATCTAGCAGGAGATCGATGAATTATCAACGAAATTATTTTTAATTATTAATCGCAAAGAAATACATTTCAAATATTTTATTTTTATAAGTACATTGCTTACTTCCAATTTTATTCAATTTGAGAGTTGTCAAAACCTGCTGCTTGGAATAATTTAATTTCCTGGAAATTTCGCCAAAATAATTAAAAGCTTTCGGAATCGTCCCTTCATTGTTGAAAAATATTGGAAATGTTAAAAACAATAATAATTATCTTATAGAAAGTGGTAAAAATCTCAAGCTATCATTATTTAAGACATCGTCAACCATTTCTCCAACTAACAAACAATTTAGCGGACCTCGCGACATTATTATTTCTGGTCATTTACTGGAGTCATCAGAGGAAATAACAATTTGTAATGGAAATCTGGTATCTTAAGAATTTTTACGAATTAAACAATTTCAATATTTAAATTAAAATTTGAAGTTTTAAGTCCTAGTAAATCCGATTAATTGAGCATGTTATGGAATTTAAATTCAATATCGTATCATAATTGCCTCATTTTTTCTTCTGAATAGGAGTTGCATATTATTAGGAAAAACTTCATAATATGTTGGCCCTCCGCAAACTTTCTTAAGCAGTGCTTATTTAAAAAAGAAATTGGGGATTGGGCATTTCTAGTAAGTAACGTTTTCTTGTTGAAAATTCACGGTTTCCGGTTTAACACCAACTCGTGACAATCCTACTAAGTTTTGAACATTTTCTTAGAATCCGTTTCAGTTAATTAAATATTTTGTGTTCAAAATAAATGTCGGTTATCCCGCCGAAATCAAGACTTAATCTAAGAATATTTATTTTCATATCGCCTTATGACGCTCTCAATTTATCTTAGTGAGAAATATTCATCATTTTTTGTATAACATCAAATGAGGCAGGAAAACAATGTAATCTTGATATCTTGTTTTCTGAATTTTAGGCCAACCAATTAAATTATTACGGCAAATTTAACATTAGAAACATTTTTAAACTAATGGAAATTTTTTTCACAAGTTAAATATTTTCTAAAGGCTGATATTGAGTCATCCGCAAACACAACTACTAATTAAAAAAATTGAAATAGTGGATGAATTTTAAACGTCTAAATAAGATTAACAACTTATAAAGTCCATAAAAAAATTAAAACTTCGTCCCAATAATACTAAGCTAAACAAATTTGGCTAATACCTTCCAAAAGAGGTATTAATGGATGGCAAATTTACCAAAAATGTATTCTACGTCAACCTGTTGATTTTGAATTTTTAAGAAGGGTAATGGGTTAAAATTGGATTACATGCTACAGACCAATTTTTCTTCTAAGCGTGGTTTCACAGCAGGTAAATTCAATGAAGAATCACTTTTAAATTTCACATGCCAAATAAATGCAACCACTAACGGAAACCTACAGCTTTATTTGTCGACATCTCCAAAGCTTTTGGTACAGTAGAATATGGAAGACTCATATCGAAATTGTCTAATTTTGGGTTCAAGAGTAAAATTGTTGTTCTAATTTTCTATAATTTTGTTCTACTTTCCCTATTGTTAAGGCATTTTTCAAGCGACATGAATTGGCGAAGCGCGAATTGATCAGAAAATCCTAAATCGTCGATGTTGGGTTTGATGGGAAGTGCGACAGAATATCTCCCGCAAGGCAATCTTTTAACATTTCGGCTGTAATGCTCTTCGCATAACTTCTCTTCCACCGAATACGTATTCTTGAGTGAAATATTTTCAAATTCCCAGAACTGTCGTACCTGAGATTCAAGAGTTTCAATACTACACAGAGCGACATAAGACGGGTTTAATTTTTGTTTAGTTGACCCAGACTCAGCTTTCCCACAGACAACATACCCAAGCTGGGTGTTGTAAAATGGCGGCAATTCTTGAACTAGTTTAATATGATCTCCCGTGAATAATTGATGATAAATTTCGACTCCTAAAAGTAAATCTATTCGATCCGATATATAGAAGTATGGATCCGCCAAACATAATTCGACTGGGACTGATGATGACTGGAAATTACACGTGATCGACGGTAAGTTGTTTGTGATTTTTGTAAGGACCTAAAATTTTAGGTCTACACTATAATTAGATACTCGAGACTTTATATTGAGATAAATTTTATGTCGAATGTCGGATTCCTTTGCACTCATGCCTGAAATGGTTTTACATGTATGGGATATCGTTTGGCCTTTAAGCGGTTGCAAGCATCACTTGTAATAATTTTACACATGACGATGTGGCGTTTACGAGTGCTGTGCCGATCATAACTAGTCCATTTGGATTTGAAGACTTACATGAGGCTGATTGAGGTATACTGGCCGTAACTTGCGATGTCAAACTGTCATCTGTATTGGACTCATTCTGGTGACTAACGGCCGAAGCTTGCTGATTAGTAGTGGTCGACGAGATATGACTGCTCAATGCATTTATTTTTATGGGTGGATTTATATTTGGATCTCTAATTTGCTGGTAATTTTTGAAGTGTAACATGTCGTTATATTTAAACGACCAAATTGTGCAAGGAGGACTTAAACAATCACGAACACTATGTGTTTCAATAAGACAATTGGTACACAATCGATTGTCTTTTATGAATCTGAAACGCATTTGAGGAGATAATTATTTGTCCGTAAAAGATGGGCAATCAACCAGAATGTGATCTCCCGAACAATACATACACTTATTGAAGTGTGTTATTAAAGCAGGCGACCGATCATGGTTTGAAGAAACCCTGCGTATGTTCATGGATTGCCGTGAAGGCTGTTGGGGATTATGATTAGATTTTGTCAGATTTTGATTTCTTAATGACCTCCGTTCTTGAAGTATGATCTAATCGTTGAATGATATGACGAGTTAGCATTAAGTCCCATTCTTCGATTTTTACCTTGAGTGATTTGAGAGCAATATAATTTTTTACGATCTGGTCGATAAAGATTTGCAACGATTTAGCGGAATGTTCTTGAGGTGGCTTAATATCATATATTGCTTTCATATGCACTCGTTGGATAGATACTTCATTGTTGTATCGAACGCAAATTGATTTCCATGCCACATCATAGTTCTCTGCGGTCACTGGCAAATTTTCGATGAGATTGTACGCAGAACCCGACTGAATGTGTGATATTAAATAGACGAACTTAACCGTTTTATCAATATTCTTGTTGTGAATTAAATTGACAAATACGTCCCTAAACGCTAATCATTCTGATTCAGCACCATTAAATGAAGCGAGCTTTAGTTCCGGCAGCCGAATTCCCATTGAGCAACTAGTCGACGACAGGTCATGTAAAGACTCGTTCTGAAATAAGGTGTTGTTTTTCTGTTATAATTTTTTTTTCAGTTATAATTTTGTAATGTCAGCTAAAAAAATGAATGAAATACCAACTTCACACACTGAACACAAAAGCATTTTCTTTTCATTTTTAATATTATTCTGAGAAGTCCGTTTTCTTTTTCAATAAATTAAAAGAAAATTAACTCGCAGATACAAACATACAAGTTTTGATACTGAAATTTCAAACGAAAATAGTTTTTCGGTTTAGTAATGGATGGGCAAGGCAAAACGAAAAGATGGTAAAAATTGTCAAATTTTTCGTTTTTTATGTTTTTCGTTTTTCTATGGGCAAAGCGCTTAACAACGAATATCCAATTTTCAATTAAATAAAAAAATAATCTTAATGAAAATTGATGAAATCATCTACCTAATTTGTCCTATTATAGTATTTACAATTAAAATATCATACAATATATTAAGTTTTAATTAAAAATAACAAATTCTGAATTTGAAAGAATTTGTCGGCGATATTTTACTAAATGGTATAAAAAGTATTTCATACTGTAAGTTATCCTAGAATTGAAATAAATAAATAAAAAAATAAAACTCGTGACCGAACTCTTCCAAAAATAAACACGATTTCCGCATTCATTCTAAAATTTCGACGAATTTTTTTTCGTTCTGATTTAACCTCATTTCGTTAGGCTGGGTTTTCAAAAATTATTGAATAATATTATTAATATAAATAATTCCTTTTGAACGCACCATGATTTTTAATTTTCAGACTACTTATCAAAATTGAAACTGAAAAACGCTAAAGCCAAATGTCATTTTGTTTGTGTGACGTCAATTTTTATCGACGCCTTTCTCATGTGGCGTATTTTTGTATAAACGAACGAAATCGTTCGTTTTTATATCTCCATGTGGTATCGCTATAAAGACTACTTTTCAACTATTAAACGCACCCAAATTCGGATTCGAACAAATACCTTTCGCGTTCGAAAAAGTACAATCATTAAAGATGGCGTATTGTTGACATTCCTTAACAGCGAAATGTCACTACAAATATAATTTATTTTCTAAAACGTGTAACACTATGTTCATGAAAATGAGTTTAAACAATATTATGGTGGATTAATTATTTTACAGATAAATTTAGATAACATATAATTTGATTCAAATTTAATATAATAAGTTTTGGTTTCTTTTAACTAAATCACCCGGGAATGAATGATTACTCTGGCGTTACCAGTGAACTCAACTAAAGATAATAATAATAATAATAATAAATAATCCTAAAGAAAAAGTAAAATAAGTTCATTTGAAACTGCACGCCATCTACAAAATTTGAAAATATAGACATAAAAATACTCTCTTCTTTCCGTTTTATCTTGAAATTTTGTAATGGGCATTACTAACTAACATCATAAAATTGAACAACTTTTAAACAAAATGTTTTAAATACAAAAAAAAAAATACTTTTAAAAAATCAGACGTCATGGTCAAATGTCAGAAAAGAGAATGGCAATACAATTATTTTTGCTAGTATTGCTCTTTTCAGCTAGAAAAGTAAATTTCACTGAACTGACGTATGCATTTCTGATAAGTTGAATACACTCACTCACTAATAATAATTTTTTATATCTATTGCTTATAAATTATAACATTTCCAGAGCAACCGCACCTACTCTCAAAATAACTTTTGTTAGAACAGTTTTGATGTCGCCACCGCACCAATCACGTCTTCCAATAGATGGCAATTCTTATGACTGATGAAATAGTTTGACGTTTAACGAAATTTTAGTCTATTGTTCTATTAAATATCAAACGTATTGATTTTGGAAGGATACCATCGTATTCCCGAAAATAAAAATACCCCAAAAAAAAATAAAAATCCCAATAAAATTCAAAATAATGTGCTCCATTAAAAGAAAGGCCACTATAAATTTGTGTTAACTGCAATATGAAAAGTAAAGGAACGGCTTTAGGGAGTTTGATTTTACCATGTGAATAATTATTAAAAACATAAAATTTTTACAAATGCTCCAATTTCAATGCGGGGGTTTGGGGCGGCCCCCAGATTATAAGGTATAATACGAATTAAAATATTATTTCAAAAATTTGTAATAATTAAAAAAAATATTTTTTGGGGATTTTTTATTTTGGATAACGATACCAACCCGATTTTTGCAGATTCAAAAAAACAACACACATACAACATGTTTTCTTTCTAAATAAAAAATGCCTTCTTTGTTTTTTTTTTTAAAGTACAGCTTTTTTATAAATCGTAAATTTTTTCGGTTGCAATTTTTCTCCAAGTCAAGATTTTGTTTTTCAACTTAGGGTAAAAATTGAAAGGATAGACAAAGATTTGGAACAAATTCTTAATTCAATTATATTCGGTTGTATAATCTAGCATTAGTAAAATAAGCTTTAATTATAAATTAAAAAAAAAAAAAAAAAATCAACATTTTTAATTTCAATAAATGAAGTCTGGAATTAAATTTCTGCTGGTTGTGTAATCTCAATTACTAAACCCCAAGTTAAAAATTTCAAAATAAAATCCCAAAAGTAAAAAATCCCAAATTATGAAATCCCTTTGTTAAGAACATTTACTTTTAATAAATAATTTTACAAATTTACTTTAATTTAACTTAGTTAATTATTTAGGGTAATCTCTGTAATATTCAAATTACTGTAAAATTGGTAAACATAAGATTAACTTGCAATTTTGTATGGTTGGGATTTGTGGTTCAATATAATTCGCCCGTATTACCTTTACACAGTTCCGTACATATAATGTGAATTAATTTTTGACGAATAATTTTTTTAAAATCATATAGGCTTATCAGCTCGAAACGATTAACTACAAGTAATTCTTACGGGCGCTTATGTGTGTTTATTTCACCACTTATTTCGACGTCATTCACAGAAAATTTCTTGTTATGATGTTGATGTACTAATATGAACCATAACGAAGTGGTTTTGGTGTGATTAACTGACATTGTGAATTTCAATTTCTTTCATTCATCCAAAGAAGCGATTTCATCTTCTTTTCAATGAATTTACCACGGAACAAAACACTGCGGCAGGTTTTAGTTTTATAGGTATATTTTATGATAATTGCGATTTTATTTTTATTAATCCAAACAAACTTAACAATTTTTGTTGTTTTATTTCTTTATTTACATTTGTTTGATTTTACAACTTAATATTTTGTAATTTTGTAAGTGTGATTTTCGATACAAAGATTACTGATCAAATCACTTCAGTACTATTAACAAAACTTATAATTTTACCACTTAGCACGTAAATTTATTAAATGCGTTAAATCTTTTATTGTATTATTAATGTTACAGTCGTTTTAAATTGGCAAGAAATCACTTGTAGTATCTCCTTGAGAGTTCTAATAATCAACGCCATTTCCAAACAAAAAAAAACGGCAAAATTTAATTTTATTTTTATATCGTTTCGCGCACAAAGCATTTTCCGCTATTTTCAATAAAGCGATTAATGCAAAAATAATAACAGGCAAGGTTTGGGTTTTTGGTGTGCGGCTAATTTTAGTGCGGCATGTGATCGACTCAAAATGGATCTTTTCAAGATTTTTAAACAAATTCATGCGTTTACCTACCAAATATGATAGCACAAAACAGAGCAAAATAACACGAATTCATTCTAGCAAAATCAAAAAACCAGAACATTTTGATGAAATTGACATACTGCAGCACTTTAGTTTTCTCGAGAATGAGCTTTTTGTTCTCGCAGAGAAGAAAATGCAAAAATAATTATTCTAGGAACAATAAGAGGTTTAAAAGTATTGGTTGAGTGTTCCAGCTTGTTAATGGATGGAAATTTTTATGGAGTACCATCTATGGCCCAACTTTTTAGCATTCGCGGGATAACCGAAAATCAAGTCGTACCCTTAGTGTTTAAGAACTGTTACTCTTATTTATTTTAATTGCTTCGTGTTATTAATAGTTAATAGTTTTTCATCTGCCGAAAACGCAGCGAAAGACAATTTTTCTATACTCAAAACATCGTCGAGGCTTGGCACCGTCGCCTTAAGGCTGTTGTAGGAAAGTAGAAAAGTGGGCTGAACCAAATGATATCCCATCCTGCAAAGGTAGTAATTGTTTCTAAAATCATTATTGAGAAATTAGTACCGGGCAAAGTTTCCAAAAAAGAAAGAATTCATCCGATCGCTAATATGTATTACAAACTACAAATTTGAAATAATTTAATTTTTAATTTCTGCTCCTTCTTAATTTTTTTACTTTTCATATTATAAACCAAATTATTTTTTATTAAGTTTTATTTAATAAATATGTAATTATGTATATTTAAGATTGTGCCAAACTTTCGTTTTTTTTAAATATTTTCAAGGCAAAAATTTCACTACACTTCTCGTCACAATAACAAATTTTGTATTCCGGAATAACAAAACTTTTGTTCTGACGAGAAGTTTAGTGTATTTTTTGCATTGAAAATGTTTTAAAAAAATGAATATTCGGCACAATTTTACATATTTTTATTAAATAAAATTTAATAAAAAATAATTTGTTGTATTACACCATCCCTCGATTTACAAAATCTGATTTTTCGAATTTTCGGAAAATTTACGAAAAATTCGGTTAACGAAATTTTGATTTACACCCAGCTTAACGAATTAATTTGTTCCAAAAAATTGCACGAAAATCAAAATCTCGTTAACTCAATTTTTCGTAAATTTTCCCAAAAATTCGTGAAAAGAGTTCGGAAATCGAGGTATGGGTGTAACTTCACTTCACTTATAAAAAGTGAAAAATAAGAAACCTTAGTGATTAATTTATTAATTTTGTATATTTTTTGAAATTTTGGGATTATCAAATTTGGGATTTCCACTGTTTTTGGAATTTATTGGATTTTCTGGTATTTTCATTTTATGGTTTATGCTTTTTGGATTCTATTTTTCATGTGGGATTTTGTACCCATAGAATTTATTTTTCTACCTGAAGAATAAACCGAAGTTTTGTTCGTATGAACTTTTCAGTACGAAACCAAACTACCACATAGAGAATTCAAGGAGGGTTCTCATTTTATATGTTCAGGGTGTATACTCTTTGTATGTCTCTTGGGTTAAAATACGCGAGGGTTTTTGATATTTGATTTTCGTCTTCATTTTTCTGATTAACAAATCGAAAAATGTTGTGAATACTTTATTGTTAATATATTTTGCCTATAAAATCTGAAAGAATTTTATTGATTCTAATACATACGCACAGATAAAGGTTGGTTTTGTGTTGTACCTTATTGTTTTTTTTTTTTTTTTGCTGTACAAGGGCATCGGGTACGATCATGTTGCCATTGTTTCTCCTCTATCCAAATATTTATAAGTGCTATGTAATTAAATAAGACGAAAACGCACACGAAATATTCACACGTAAAAGTACGTTTCGACATAGCTTGGAAACAATTTTGATGAAATGCGTTTAAAGAATGTACAATTTTACGTTTGGGATTTTAAGATTGAAATTTGAAATTTGGAATTTGAAATTTGGAATTTAGAGTTTGAAGTGTAGAATTTGGAACTTGAAATTTGAAGTTTGAGGTTTGGAATTTGGAATTTGTGATTTGAAATTTGGAATTTGAAGTTTGGAATTTGGAATTTAAAATTTGAAGTTTAGAATTTGGAATTTGAGATTTGGAATTTGTAATTAGAAATTTCCAATTTGTAATTTAAATTTGGAATTTGAAACTTGGAATTTGAAGTTTGGAATTTGAAATTTCTAATTTAAAATTTGAAATTTCCAATATGAAATTTTAGATTTTGGAATTTGGGATTTGAATTTGGAATTTGAAATTTAAAATTTAACATTTAAAGTTTGGAAGTTGGAATTTGGGATTTCAAGTTTGAAATTAAGAATTTGGAATTTGTAGTTTGGAATTTAAAATTAAAATTTAAAATTTAGATTTTGGACTTTAAACTTTGGAATTTGGAATTTGAAGTTTGAAATTGGGAATTTGGAATTTGACATTTGGAGTTTGAAGTATGTATATATAGAATTTGGAATTTGAAATTTGGAATATGAAGTTTGGAATTTAAAATTTGAAGTTTAGAATCTGGAATTTACAATAGAATTTGAGATTTGAAATTAAATTTGAAATTTGTAATTTGAAATTTACAATTTGAAATTTAAATTTGAAATTTGAAGTGTGGAATTTGAAATTTGGAGTTTGAAGTGTGGAATTTGGAACTTGAAATTTGAAGTTTGAGGTTTGGAATTTGGAATTTGAGATTTGAAATTTGGAATTTGAAGTTTGAAATTTTAAATTTGAAGTTTAGAATTTGGAATTTGAGGGTTGAAGTTAAATTTGGAATTTGTAATTTGAAATTTACAATTTGAAATTTAAATTTGAAATTTGGAATTTGAAATTTGGAATTTGAAGTTTGGAATTTAAAATTTGTAATTTAAAATTTAAAATTTGGAATATGAAATTTTGGATTTTGGATATGGGCTTTGAATTTTGAATTTGAAATTTAAAGTTTGGGTGTTCGAATTTGGGTTTTCAAGTTTGAAATTTAGAATTTGGAATTTGTAGTTTGGAATTTAAAATTAAAATTTAAAATTTAGAATTTGGACTTTAAAGTTTGGAATTTGAAATTTGAAATTTGGAATTTGAAGTTTAAATTGGGAATTTGGAATTTGACATTTGGAGTTCGAAGTACAGAATTTTCAATTTGAGATTTGAAATTTGGAATATGAAGTTTGGAATTTAAAATTTGAAGTTTAGAATCTGGAATTTACAATAGAATTTGAGATATGAAATTAAATTTCGAAGTTGTAATTTGAAATTTAAATTTGAAATTTGAAGTTTGGAATTTGAAATTTGGAATTTGAAATTTGGAGTTTGAACTGTGGAATTTGGAACTTGAAATTTGAAGTTTGAGGTTTGGAATTTGGAATTTGACATTTAAAATTTGAAATTTGGAATTTGAAGTTTGGAATTTTAAATTTTAAATATGAAGTTTAGAATTTGGAATTTGAGATTTGAAATTAAATTTGGAATTTGAAATTTGAAGTTTGGAATTTGAAATTTGGAATTTGGAATTTGAAGTTTGGAATTTGAAATTTGTAATTTAAAATTTAAAATTTAGAATTTGGAATATTAAATTTCGGATTTTGGATATGGGATTTGAATTTGGAATTCAAATTTAAAATTTAACATTTAAAGTTTGGAAGTTCCAATTTGGGATTTCAAGTTTGAAATTTAGAATTTGGAATTTGTAGTTTGGAATTTAAAATTAAAATTTAAAATTTGTACTTTAAAGTTTAGAATTTGGAATTTGAAATTTTGAAATTGAAGTTAGAAATTGGGAATTTGGAATTTGACATTTGGAGTTTGAAGTATAGAATTTGGAATTTGAGATATGAAATTTGGAATATGAAGTTTGGAATTTAAAATTTGACGTTTAGAATCTGGAATTTACAATAGAAGTTGAGATTTGAAATTAAATTTGGAATTTAATCATCGCGCTAATCATCGTCTTCTTTATAGTATTCCCAGATTTAGTAATGAGCACGTCCGCCGCTACATTGTTGTTACCGCTCCGATGTTTTTTAATGCGCTACCAGAACACATTAGACGTCACATTTGTTCTAAGCAATTCTTGCCGTATGTTAAAAATTGGCTATTTGAAACACCAGACGTGTCTCATTTATTTTGCGTCATCATTTGATTTGTTTTGTAATACGGTTGTTCTTAAGAGCTACGATTTAATTTAACTGTATTTGCAACATTATTTATGTATTTCTGTTAGATAACTGATTGGTATTTGATTATAGATGGATATGTATATTTTTAATTGTTTTAAAATTTAATTTAAAATTATTTATTTTAAAATTTGAAATTTTGAATATGAAATTTTGGATTTTCGTATTTGGGATTTGGAATTTGAAATTTAAAATTTGGAGTTTGGAAGTTAGAATTTGGGATTTTAAGTTTGAAATTTAGAATTTGAAATTTAAAATTAAAATTTAAAATTTGGAATTCAAAATTTGGAATTTGAAATTTAAAGTTTGGAATTTGGAATTTAAAATTTGGAATTTGAAGTTTGGAATTGGAAATTTGGAATTTGACATTTGGAGTTTGAAGTATAGAATTTGGAATTTCAGATTTAAAATTTAGAATTTATTTTTTTAATCGTCCGAGGTGAAGAGTTTTTGGGTTCAAATAGTTTGTTCATAACATTGTTGGTTGGGGCAGGATTAACAAATTTTCAGATTTCTAAATCTAAAATGAAATCGAAAAATAAGCTAAATTACCATTTTTAGATAGTTTAATAGTATTTGGTGCCGATGGCAATTTAAGAACAGAATGGTATCAACAAAAAAAAATTGTAGGGTCCATACCTGGAGTACGTCTCGTAGATTCATCTTCAAACAAAAACCATATGGTGTTCCTGCTAGCGGAAACAATTTTCACATATTAGTTAAGATTAGTATCCAAAGAGTGTTTTGTTGCCAAAAATATCGAAAAGGCTATCAAAAAAAATAACATTTCGGTAAAAAATTTAGGAAATGTGCGAAAAATTCAAAAATTAACTTTTGACATGTAATTTTTGTCAACATTTAATTGTAGCAATGTATCGGCATCAAAGCTTAATTTTTGATGACAGTTGTAAAATGTTCACCCATTAGTGCTTTAGGAAAATGTTTGTTCACCAAACTAAAGGACAAATTTCCCGTAGTGTTTCCAACTCAATTATAGATTGAGACATCCTCGTCATTTAGCTTGCAGATTTGCGAAGATTTTCAATTTCGATTAACTGCTAATGGATTGATTTTTCATATTAGTGATCGCACAATATGAATATAGTGAGTACTTTCCATACATCCTTCTCATGTATTACAAAACCTGTAAAAATATGTAAAAAAATTAATGTTGTTGGGTTACATACATACGTACGGAGCGGAATTCACTGACTTTCCAAAAAAAAATTCCAGTAAATTAACTTTGAATATAATATTATGTACTGTAAGACTATAACCAAGTTAATTGTTCATTTCATACCGTGCTAATTCAATTTAATTTACATTTTTTTTGCTTCAAACTTTGAGTAACATTATCATAAAAGGTCTTATGCTTTAGATGAAAAAGTGAAAAAAAGTTTATGTAACCTTCTAAGAAATCCATTAATATAAATAATTTAAATTTTAAATAAATTTCTTCTTGTTAGCACCCAATTATGGCCTCTTACACATAATTTGTGCACAAAACAATACAAACTATTTAAACAATAAAAATAAATTTAGCTGGTGGATAGATTCATTCAGAACAACCAGTAATTATTACACTTAAATCCTATTCTTGTATATCTACGAAGAGTCGGTTTAATTATTTATATATAAATAGTAATTGTTTACTGAACTGCGAAACAAAACGAATATCTAAGCGCTTCTAACCAAATGTTAAATTATATTTTAATAAGAGAGTTGTATTAATTCACTTAATCAAAATTTGTAATTTTTTTGTTAAAACGCAAAATAGAAATAAAAAACCCTTTTTAATATTATTTGTTTCTTTGTAATTTTGTTCTTTGGTTAAAAAAATCCTTTTCTTTATCTCGTCTATAATATCTTTAAGTTCGGTTACTTATTCTTCTCGGTTCGATATTTTTTTTTTTTTTTTTTTATAAAAATAATCATAATAAAGGATTTAAATCTTGAGAAGATGAAGAGGTGGAATACAAAATAATTTCAAGTATGTACTATACAATATTTTTATAACCTGAGAAAAGGTAGAAATGGTAAAAACACTATATTTTTTTGTATTCCAGAAACGAGAATTGGAATTGTGGTTTTAATTTTGTCTGCTCATTTAATATAATCACGACCTTAGTTAAAAATAATAAATAACCAACAACTTTATATCTAGGAAACGTATAATGATTAAAGGATTTGTAAACGAATTCTAGATTCCTTTTCTAAATTTAAAAAAAAAATTGTTCAGTTCTTTTTTAATGATCGATTGAGCTGTATTTGGAAAGCGATGGAAGAAAATATTTTTGTATTACTTTGTGCTTAAGGAAAAAAAAAATAACCGAATTTAATTAAGAGGCGTTCATGATTTTTAATTTTATTTTTCTATTTTTTTTAATATGATTGATTTATGATGTTAAAATGTCAAAAATATTTTTTTTTTGTTTTTTGCAATCATGACGGTTCAATTTGATGTGGAAATTTTCTCATATATTGATTTTTTTTTATTATCGAATTTATATATTTTCGGTGTCGTGCTGTGTAAATCGATTACTATCAAAATACATTTTTTGTTATTTATGTATGAGCAATAAGAGTTAGATACAGATTTTTGAAGGACAACCTCCTAGTGGGATTCTGACATTTTGGAAATTACATTATAATTATCTTGTATGGAATCTACAGTTTCTGTTTCTACACAATGTCACTGAAATGTGACTTACTATTTAGTTTTGGATTGATTTGGTAGTACATCAACTGTTTATGAAATACTTCACAAATTAATTCAACATAAAATTATTTTAAATCTGAAATCTATTAAATCTTCAAACAATTCATTGATATTCGTAATTTACTAAAGTTGTCGAAGTTAAATCTAAACATTAATGGAGGAAACCTTAGGCCAATTATTATTATAAAGTTGCGAGTTGACATTTATTTCCCAATTTTTCACTGGATATTAAAATTCCTGTCTTAAGAAGCGCAGCGCGTGAGTTCAAATTGCAAATTAAATTAAATATTTTGGCTTGGAGCATCAAACTAAATTATAAATTAATAATCCACTTCACTTTTAAACTTTAGCTATCATGCATTTTAACCACTTTTGAACTGAGAACTACATATAACTTCATTAGAATCTTTGAAAGTTTTTAAAAATTAACTTTATTAATATTAGAGTATTTTGAAAGATTCAAAATAAAATGGATTTTCTGTTAGGATTAAGTTACGCTAAAAAAAATAGAAATACGGTATATAATCTATAATGGACTCCCGTTTTTTCTCAATTCTTTCAACTCGAAGATATTGTGGAGTATGGGCAAGAAAAAGGAATTCAAGCTACTATCGTACTAAACACCTAAAAGCTTTACAGTCTAAAAAGTATACCGCAAGGTAAAATGGTTTATGTCACTTTGAAGTTGCAGACAATTTTTCATATTCTAGCAAAGAGAAAAGGACAATCATGATACTTGCATTTGTACAGAATCAAGCACAGTATACTGACTTCTTACAATTTAGATTAGGCTCAATTGAGGTTTAGAGAAATACATGTTAAAGAGATGTGACGCCCTCTCTCCTTTAAGATGAGGAATATTTAATGAAATCAAATCTCGAATGATACGAAATAGGAATCGTAATACCATAACGAGTCTACCAACTCTTTCGATCTTACTAAATAAAATGTCTAAGTGATATGAAGGGAACCCAGCCATACAAATATTAGGCATATTTTAGTTGTTATAATTATGTATAATTAATTAATTAGTGGTCACGCTTCCTTCTCAAGATGATTTTGTTCAGATGACCTCAATCATGCCCTATTGAACCATCATGGTACGTTTATTAATGAATCAGTATGGGCGTTATTACGGCACAATTCTACTCATTGAAATCTATTAGTTATATACATATCTGAATTTAAAGCATTATTATTGGAACAGAACTTTATTGTATTGTAATAAGTCTGGACACCAAAACATAATATTTTCTCTCCCATGATAGTGATAGAATAGAATCACGAAATAAAAAAAAAAATGTACAGTAAAATATGTAGCTTTTCCCCAACAAGAATTCAAGAAATAGTCAATTGATCCTTATAGTGTTATAGGAGTATTATACAAAGTTAGAGTAGACACATCCAAATTAGATAATTGCACATTCTACATTATCTAGTTATTTTTCTCAATCTCTGTTACTCCATGATCTGGTATAACAGGATTATCACATCTCGATACAAAATCTACCTATAGAGGCACGATAAATGGAATAAAAGCAATATTATTTACTAATACTGATATTAAAGCAACATTTTAGCTTGAGAACGCAAGCGAAATTGTCATGGTGTATTGTTCGGTTTATATTTTAAAGTGAATTTTGCTTAAGACAAACATTTTCTTCAAGAGAAATTCAGAATACTAAATAATTTACCTAAAGTAATGCAAGCAATTTTCACATGTCATTTGGAACTATTGCAGAGTATAATTTCCATGTCTCATTTTGTAGCTAGCATAAACCAATTGTTTCATTTTTGAATTGCCCGAGAAAAAGAAATACATTTTGTATTTAGTTTAAAAGTGTTAAATTTAATCTTAATTTGGCAAATCTCATTGTATGATCCTTTAAATATCTATACAAATTTAAGTTTTATAAACTTCACTTCTGTATTTATTGTAAATTTACAATAAGTTATTTAACATAATAACCGCCTACATCTAAATAGTACAAAAACATTAAGTTTGAGATATTTATGTATACAAGCAAATTATTTACAAACACAATTTGTATACTGGTTTTATATGTATAATATACTTGTAAATTGCAATTAATACCTCAATATACTATAAATCTATGAGGAATTGATTCGACTGTTCGTAGATGTTGTTTTTGTATTGCTTACAAATTCATTCAATTTCGTTTCAATATTCTTTTGTTTTTTCGAATCATACCATGCCTATCATGTCACGCGCAAACATAGCAATCGCCGCGTCCCTACGAGCACTAAGCGGTTCCAGAGCTAATAACTGGCATCTCCCATTGTAAGGTGGCAAAATATAATCCGGGCCACGACCGTCACGAGGCAAGAAGCAAAGCGCATATTAAAGAAAACGCTTTTCAATGCTTTCGATCCTATTTGAATAGTTATAATGAAAGGGCGACCAAATAACAGCAGCGTTCTAACAAATGCCATGTATAAAGTGCGCAGCGTGTGGGATCTCTAAATTCCCGGTATTGTCTTTTCAGAAAGCATAACATACTGTTAGCCTTTGCAATGACGCTGTCAATATGAAAATTAAAAGACAAGTTAGATATCTAGAAAAAGATTTTCTCAAAACTGATGAAATTCCCTGCGTCCCCTCTTGTGAAATTTTCAGGAATATCTAAAAAACAGATTTTCTCAAAACTGATGAAATTTCCTGCGTCCCTCAGCTTGTGAAATTTTCAGGAATATCTAAAAAAAAGATTTTCTCAAAGCTGATGAAATTTCCTGCGTCCCTCCCTTGTGAAATTTTCAGGAATATCTAAAATAAGATTTTCTCAAAACTGATGAAATTTCCTGCGTCCCCCCCTTGTGAAATGTTCAGGAATATCTAAAAAAAAAGATTTTCTCAAAACTGATGAAATTTCCTGCGTCCCCCCCCCCCCTTGTGTAATTTTCAGGAATATCTAAAAAAAAGATTTTCTAAAAACTGATGAAATTTCCTGCGTTGTGAAATTGTCAGGAATATCTAAAAAAAAGATTTTCTCAAAACTGATGAAATTTCCTGCGTCCCCCCTTGTGAAATTGTCAGGAATATCTAAAAAAAAGATTTTCTCAAAACTGATGAAATATCCTGCGATGTGAAATTTTCAGGAATATCTAAAAAAAAGATTTTCTCAAAACTGATGAAATTTCCTGCGTCCCCCTTGTGAAATTGTCAGGAATATCTAAAAAAAAGATTTTCTCAAAACTGATGAAATTCCCCGCGTCCCCTCTTGTGAAATTTTCAGGAATATCTAAAAAAAAGATTTTCTCAAAACTGATGAAATTTCCTGCGTCCCTCAGATTGTGAAATTTTCAGGAATATCTATAAAAAAGATTTTCTCAAAACTTATGAAATTTCCTGCGTCCCCCCCTTGTGAAATGTTCAGGAATATCTAAAAAAAAAGATTTTCTCAAAACTGATGAAATTTCCTGCGTTGTGAAATTTTCAGGAATATCTAAAAAAAAGATTTTCTCAAAACTGATGAAATTTCCTGCGTCCCCCCCTTGTGAAATTTTCAGGAATATCTAAAAAAAAGATTTTCTCAAAACTGATGAAATTTCCTGCGTTCCCCTTTGTGAAATTTCAGGAATATCTAAAAAAAAAGATTTTCTAAAAACTGATGAAATATCCTGCGTCCCCCCCTTGTGAAATTTCAGGAATATCTAAAAAAAAGATTTTCTCAAAACTGATGAAATTTCCTGCGTCCCCCCCCCCCCTTGTGAAATTTTCAGGAATATCTAAAAAAAAGATTTTCTCAAAACTGATGAAATTTCCTGCGTCCCTCAGCTTGTGAAATTTTCAGGAATATCTAAAAAAAAGATTTTCTCAAAACTGATGAAATATCCTGCGATGTGAAATTTTCAGGAATATCTAAAAACAGATTTTCTCAAAACTGATGAAATTTCCTGCGTCCCCCCTTGCGAAATTGTCAGGAATATCTAAAAAAAAGATTTTCTCAAAACTGATGAAATTCCCTGCGTCCCCTCTTGTGAAATTTTCAGGAATATCTAAAAAACAGATTTTCTCAAAACTGATGAAATTTCCTGCGTCCCTCAGCTTGTGAAATTTTCAGGAATATCTAAAAAAAAGATTTTCTCAAAACTGATGAAATTTCCTGCGTTGTGAAATTTTCAGGAATATCTAAAAAAAAGATTTTCTCAAAACTGATGAAATTTCCTGCGTCCCCCCCCCCCCCTTGTGAAAAAGATTTTCTCAAAACTGATGAATTTTCCTGCGTCCCCCATTTAGAAATGTTCAGGAATATCTAAAAAAAGATTTTCTCAAAACTGATGAAATTTCCTGCGTCCCCCCTCCCCTTGTGAAATTTCAGGAATATCTAAAAAAAAGATTTTCTCAAAACTGATGAGATTTCCTGCGTTATGAAATTTTCAGGAATATCTAAAAAAAAGATTTTCTCAAAACTGATGAAATTTCTTGCGTCATGCCCTTGTGAAATTTTCAGGAATTACTAAAAAAAAGATTTTCTCAAATCTGATGAAATTTCCTGCGTCCCCCCCTTGTGAAATTTTCAGGAATATCTAAAAAAAAGATTTTCTCAAAACTTATGAAATATCCTGCGTCTTCCCCTTGTGAAATTGTCAGGAATATCTAAAAAAAAAGATTTTCTCAAAACTGATGAAATTCCCTGCGTCCCCTCTTGTGAAATTTCAGGAATATCTAAAAAAAAGATTTTCTCAAAACTGATGAAATTTCCTGCGTCCCTCAGCTTGTGAAATTTTCAGGAATATCTAAAAAAAAGATTTTCTCAAAACTGATGAAATTTCCTGCGTCCCCCTTTGTGAAATTTCAGGAATATCTAAAAAAAAAGATTTTCTCAAAACTGATGAAATTTCCTGCGTTGTGAAATTTTCAGGAATATCTAAAAAAAAGATTTTATCAAAACTGATGAAATTCCCTGCGTCCCCTCTTGTGAAATTTTCAGGAATATCTAAAAAACAGATTTTCTCAAAACTGATGAAATTTCCTGCGTCCCCCCCTTGTGAAATTTTCAGGAATATCTAAAAAAAAGATTTTCTCAAAACTGATGAAATTTCCTGCGTCCCCCTTTGTGAAATTTCAGGAATATCTAAAAAAAAAGATTTTCTCAAAACTGATGAAATTTCCTGCGTTGTGAAATTTTCAGGAATATCTAAAAAAAAGATTTTCTCAAAACTGATGAAATATCCTGCGTTGTGAAATTTTCAGGAATATCTAAAAAACAGATTTTCTCAAAACTGATGAAATTTCCTGCGTCCCCCACTTGTGTAATTTTCAGGAATATCTAAAAAAAGATTTTCTCAAAACTGATGAAATTTCTTGCGTCCCCCCCTTGTGAAATTTTCAGGAATATCTAAAAAAAAGATTTTCTCAAAACTGATGAAATTTCCTGCGTTGTGAAATTTTCAGGAATATCTAAAAAAAAGATTTTATCAAAACTGATGAAATTCCCTGCGTCCCCTCTTGTGAAATTTTCAGGAATATCTAAAAAACAGATTTTCTCAAAACTGATGAAATTTCCTGCGTCCCCCCCTTGTGAAATTTTCAGGAATATCTAAAAAAAAGATTTTCTCAAAACTGATGAAATTTCCTGCGTCCCCCTTTGTGAAATTTCAGGAATATCTAAAAAAAAAGATTTTCTCAAAACTGATGAAATTTCCTGCGTTGTGAAATTTTCAGGAATATCTAAAAAAAAGATTTTCTCAAAACTGATGAAATATCCTGCGTTGTGAAATTTTCAGGAATATCTAAAAAACAGATTTTCTCAAAACTGATGAAATTTCCTGCGTCCCCCACTTGTGTAATTTTCAGGAATATCTAAAAAAAGATTTTCTCAAAACTGATGAAATTTCCTGCGTCCCCCCCTTGTGAAATTTTCAGGAATATCTAAAAAAAAGATTTTCTCAAAACTGATGAAATTTCCTGCGTCCCCCTTTGTGAAATTTCAGGAATATCTAAAAAAAAAGATTTTCTCAAAACTGATGAAATTTCCTGCGTTGTGAAATTTTCAGGAATATCTAAAAAAAAGATTTTCTCAAAACTGATGAAATATCCTGCGTTGTGAAATTTTCAGGAATATCTAAAAAACAGATTTTCTCAAAACTGATGAAATTTCCTGCGTCCCCCACTTGTGTAATTTTCAGGAATATCTAAAAAAAGATTTTCTCAAAACTGATGAAATTTCTTGCGTCCCCCCCTTGTGAAATTTTCAGGAATATCTAAAAAAAAGATTTTCTCAAAACTGATGAAATTTCTTGCGTCCCCCCTTGTGAAATTTTCAGGAATATCTAAAAAAAAGATTTTCTCAAAACTGATGAAATTTCCTGCGTTGTGAAATTTTCAGGAATATCTAAAAAAAAGATTTTCTCAAAACTGATGAAATTTCCTGCGTCCCCCACTTGTGTAATTTTCAGGAATATCTAAAAAAAGATTTTCTCAAAACTGATGAAATTTCTTGCGTCCCCCCCTTGTGAAATTTTCAGGAATATCTAAAAAAAAGATTTTCTCAAAACTGATGAAATTTCTTGCGTCCCCCCTTTTGAAATTTCAGGAATATCTAAAAAAAAAGATTTTCTCAAAACTGAAGAAATTTCCTGCGTTGTGAAATTTTCAGGAATATCTAAAAAAAAGATTTTCTCAAAACTGATGAAATATCCTGCGATGTGAAATTTTCAGGAATATCTAAAAAACAGATTTTCTCAAAACTGATGAAATTTCCTGCGTCCCCCCCTTGCGAAATTGTCAGGAATATCTAAAAAAAAGATTTTCTCAAAACTGATGAAATTCCCCCTTGTGAAATTTTCAGGAATATCTAAAAAAAAGATTTTCTCAAAACTGATGAAATTTCCTGCGTTGTGAAATTTTCAGGAATATCTAAAAAAAGATTTTCTCAAAACTGATGAAATATCCTGCGATGTGAAATTTTCAGGAATATCTAAAAACAGATTTTCTCAAAACTGATGAAATATCCTGCGATGTGAAATTTTCAGGAATATCTAAAAAAAAGATTTTATCAAAACTGATGAAATTCCCTGCGTCCCCTCTTGTGAAATTTTCAGGAATATCTAAAAAACAGATTTTCTCAAAACTGATGAAATTTCCTGCGTCCCCCCCTTGTGAAATTTTCAGGAATATCTAAAAAAAAGATTTTCTCAAAACTGATGAAATTTCCTGCGTCCCCCTTTGTGAAATTTCAGGAATATCTAAAAAAAAAGATTTTCTCAAAACTGATGAAATTTCCTGCGTTGTGAAATTTTCAGGAATATCTAAAAAAAAGATTTTCTCAAAACTGATGAAATATCCTGCGTTGTGAAATTTTCAGGAATATCTAAAAAACAGATTTTCTCAAAACTGATGAAATTTCCTGCGTCCCCCACTTGTGTAATTTTCAGGAATATCTAAAAAAAGATTTTCTCAAAACTGATGAAATTTCTTGCGTCCCCCCCTTGTGAAATTTTCAGGAATATCTAAAAAAAAGATTTTCTCAAAACTGATGAAATTTCTTGCGTCCCCCCTTTTGAAATTTCAGGAATATCTAAAAAAAAAGATTTTCTCAAAACTGAAGAAATTTCCTGCGTTGTGAAATTTTCAGGAATATCTAAAAAAAAGATTTTCTCAAAACTGATGAAATATCCTGCGATGTGAAATTTTCAGGAATATCTAAAAAACAGATTTTCTCAAAACTGATGAAATTTCCTGCGTCCCCCCCTTGCGAAATTGTCAGGAATATCTAAAAAAAAGATTTTCTCAAAACTGATGAAATTCCCCCTTGTGAAATTTTCAGGAATATCTAAAAAAAAGATTTTCTCAAAACTGATGAAATTTCCTGCGTTGTGAAATTTTGAGGAATATCTAAAAAAAGATTTTCTCAAAACTGATGAAATATCCTGCGATGTGAAATTTTCAGGAATATCTAAAAAACAGATTTTCTCAAAACTGATGAAATTTCCTGCGTCGGGCCTTGCGAAATTGTCAGGAATATCTAAAAAAAAGATTTTCTCAAAACTGATGAAATTCCCTGCGTCCCCTCTTGTGAAATTTTCAGGAATATCTAAAAAAAAGATTTTCTCAAAACTGATGAAATTTCCTGCGTCCCCCCCTTGTGAAATTTTCAGGAATATCTAAAAAAAAGATTTTCTCAAAACTGATGAAATATCCTGCGTCCCCCCCTTGTGAAATTTCAGGAATATCTAAAAAAAAGATTTTCTCAAAACTGATGAAATTTCCTGCGCCCCCCCCCCCTTGTGAAATTTTCAGGAATTACTAAAAAAAAGATTTTCTAAAAACTGATGAAATTTCCTGCGTCCCCCTTTTGAAATTGTCAGGAATATCTAAAAAAAAGATTTTCTCAAAACTGATGAAATTTCCTGCGTTGTGAAATTTTCAGGAATATCTAAAAAAAAGATTTTCTCAAAACTGATGAAATTTCCTGCGTCCCCCCCCCCCCCTTGTGAAATTTCAGGAATATCTAAAAAAACATTTTCTCAAAACTGATGAAATTTCCTGCGTCCCCCCCCCCTTGTGAAAAATATTTCCTCAAAACTGATGAATTTTCCTGCGTCCCCCATTTAGAAATGTTCAGGAATATCTAAAAAAAGATTTTCTCAAAACTGATGAAATTTCCTGCGTCCCTCCCTCCCCTTGTGAAATTTCAGGAATATCTAAAAAAAAGATTTTCTCAAAACTGATGAAATTTCCTGCGTTATGAAATTTTCAGGAATATCTAAAAAAAAGATTTTCTCAAAACTGATGAAATTTCTTGCGTCATGCCCTTGTGAAATTTTCAGGAATTACTAAAAAAAAGATTTTCTCAAAACTTATGAAATTTCCTGCGTCCCCCCCTTGTGAAATTTTCAGGAATATCTAAAGAAAAAGATTCTCTCAAAACTGATGAAAGTTCCTGCATTGTGAAATTTTCAGGAATATCTAAAAAAAGGTTTTCTCAAACTGATGAAATTTCCTGCGTGTAAAGAACACGTAAGTCTCGAATTACAGAAACTCGTTCGATCAGTACTCCGTCGATTAAATAATCGGTTTAGACAACATTTCGACCTCTTCTAAATGTCATAGTTTTACATTTGGAAATGTTAAGACATAAAGAGTTTGTATTGCACTATTCAACGAAATTATTGATATCAATTTGAAATGATATTGCATCAGAAATGCCCCTAATGATTTTATAGATTTTTAAATCGTCTGCGTACAAAAGAACTTCTGAGTTAGATAGGCCACCAATCACGTCATTCACAAAAATATTAAAAAGGAGTGGTCTCCCAGTTGACTACTCTTTTTCTCGGGCAATTCAAAAATGAAACAATTGGTTTATGCTAGCTACAAAATGAGACATGGAAATTATACTCTGCAATAGTTTCAAATGACATGTGAAAATTGCACCTATGCATCAATCGCTGGTTGCATTAATTTAGGTAAATTATTTAGTATTCTGAATTTCTCTTGAAGAAAATGTT
Source organism: Tipula helvola (assembly GCA_963556165.1). Classification (NCBI taxonomy): domain Eukaryota; kingdom Metazoa; phylum Arthropoda; class Insecta; order Diptera; family Tipulidae; genus Tipula; species Tipula helvola. Next base: position 113,832,660 of record OY744483.1, read on the forward strand.
TGTCTTAAGCAAAATTCACTTTAAACTATAAACCGAACAATACACCATCACAATTTCGCTTTCGTTCTCAAGCTAACATGTCGCTTTAATATCAGTATGTATTAGTAAATAATATTGCTTTTATTCTGTTTATCGTGCCTCTAAAGGTAGATTTTGTATCGAGTTGTGATAATCCTGTTTTATCAGATTATGGAGTAACAGAGATTGAGAAGAATAACTAGATAATGTAGAATGTGCAATTATCTAATTTGGATGTATCTACTCTGACTTTGTATAATACTTCTATTCCACTATAAGGATCAATTGACTATTTCTTCAATTTACAGCTTAAAAAGTTTCACTTCTGTCGCGCGTAGAGGCTACCTACACACATTGTTTTTTTTAAATTCTTTACTTTATTATTTAAATCATGCTCAACTCCTAAAAAAATTTGTTGATGGTAGCACTGAAGACTATTTTTTACTTCCAAAAGTCAATAATGCGTGTTTCGACGAAGTTAACTTTGAAGACATTTGGTTGTTTAGCTGTGGTCACTCTGCTGATTTTTGCCTCAGTGGCAATCATCATTTCGATGTGGTAGTGGTATATAATCCTCAAGGAACTTTACTAACGACAATTTTTTAAAAATTATTTACTAATCAAACATCTGACAATGTTTCAAAAATGTTCTTGTTATTTTTTTACAAGACTTAAAATTATTTTTCGGAATTAAAGTTAAACATTTTATTTTTCAAACGTCCTTGACCTGTCTACTTAATTTATTATTTGCTATATACAGTTGAGTATAGAAAACAAACCGTCACACTCACAATAAAGAAAACTTTTAGTAACTAAGTAGATTTTTTCAATTGATGAAAATTAATATGGAACCAAATGAAATAGAAACCATATAAATACCAAATCACTCAATTGTGTATTTTATAAAAAAAATCAGCATGTTTAATCCTTAACAGTCTCAAGTCACCTGTCACGTGACAACAGTAATTAGTCGTTGCGGTTGTAGGGCACGTGTAAGGTGATAAGATGGATCATGTCGAAATTGGTTGTCTATGGAATGTGTGCACAATCTCCTTGTCAGTTGAACATTACTAACAGTGTCTTTGTTAAACCAATATCAATATTTTGGGCTCCTCAAACATTAGTAAAGAAAATTTTATAGTATTTATCCAATTTTCTGTTGTCTCATGGGCGAGTATTAACAAAAAGCTCTCGACCGTTAGGGGTTCAATTCTAAAAAAAAAAAAAATCTTGTTTGTTCTGATATTTCATAAAAAATAAATATAACCGATAGCATAACCGATGATGTGAAATGAAAGGAAAGTCTGTTTTTATTTTTTTCTTCTAAATAATTCATCTATAGTAGGTTTCCATACATTAAATTCGTTCATTTCAGTTGGTTGCTTTTTCGGCTGTATAACTGGCCCTTTAGGTGGAACTATTTTTTCACTTCAGCAACCTTAATTTAATGTAGATACCATAAAAATATATTTACATAATAATTAATTTATTTGAACAGGATTTTTTATGTGTGTCAACACTTTATCGTTTGTCGTTAGTTAATACTAAAATTAAAGCTGGGATTATTGATTAAATCATCGTTTCGGCTACCTTGGATTACGATGTATTACCTTTCCAGTTCATGCGGATTTATTTCAACTAATTCCCAAATAGGATAAATTGCATATGCGTGACTTTAATCAGCATAACGATAAATACAAAAAGCAAAATTATTCATAAACCAAATTATATTTTAACCGAATCCTTTAACATTAATATTTCCACCAAAAATTGCAATGTCATTCGTAAAACATAAATCATGATTACAAGAGTCTTTACCACACAACATTTTCAACACACACACATAAAAACATGCTCGGGTATTTCCTATCTACATACTGCTACTTACCATACAATTCCATCATTATACACATAATTAACTGGAATTATGTATACATATACAAATAATATCTCGTGGAGGAAAGCAAACTCGAAATAACAACAACATAGCAAAAACTAATTAAAATTAAAGCATACTGTTAATGTTACAATAATAAAATTAAAATTAAAATAAAATGATTTTAATAAAAAAAAGAAAACATTTTTTGTCCCCTTCTATTTTATATTAATCGTTTTATTTACAAATTCTTATCGCATAAAACGTTAAATTTATTCAAATTAGAAACAAAAAAATAACAAAGAAAAGCTTGCACAGAGAATCGCACACAAGGATAAAATAAGCAAATTATACCTTACAAAAATAAAAAAAATAACAAAGTTTTATTTAAAGGGGCTGGTTTTGTTTCCGTTTTATGTGATATGTGAAAATTTTCTTGAGATTTTGTAGTGCTCGTATCTACAATAAAAAGAAAGTCGATTAAAAAACTAAAGTTTTAATCAGGTATCAGTAAAGAATATATCCCTTTACCACCCATATACAGTCAGAAACATTCAGATGTATACGGCTCATATTTAGAGGGAAATTTAAAGATACAGTTAAAAACCAAACAGAAGATATCATATTTAAAATTTTATTTTTTATCAATAATGTTATCACAATAATATATTTACTTCATATTTATGTATTTTTAAAATAAAAAAAGTAAGAAAAACAGAAAAAGTGTTTCGTTGATTTTAATTTGCCGTATACATCTGAATGTTTCTGACTGTACATGAGAATATGTATATAAAGTTGTTTTGCTTAGTTTTGTTTATCCTTGAGTGCACTCTACGCTGTCTATTATTTCTACATATAAATACTAAAAGCACAATACAGCAAAAGAACGAACTTAAGTATAAATATCTAATAAAAATTCAAAAGATATTTCTATAACTTAAGACTAAGCCTTACTTATTGCATTTCTTTTAGAAATATTTATTTGTACTGCTGCAGCGCAGCTTCTACGACTTCTCACATAATTCTTTCTGGATATTTTTAAAAATAAAAGATACATTTTACTATTTACTTGGTACATAATATGATATCTAAAAAAATGCAGAACAAAACGAATTTAATCTGGTTTAGTTAGGTTTTACCCCAAAAGAAAAATGTTATTTTGGTCGGAGAACCCTGTACGTACTATTATGTTTAGGTATACATAAGAAAGTCTTACATTTAAATGGAATACAGATCCAGTACTACTAAATTCACAAATCAAAGCCTAACAATAACAAAAAAAAAACCAATTTACGGTAATAACAATTTTCATTAAAAATCGATTTATATTTTCAACCTTAAAAGATTCACAAATAAAATATAAATGTAATTGAATAGAAACAATTTATTTTTATTCCATTAATAAATTAAATTATTTTAAATTACCGAAACTATAAAATAAAAATTTTCTGTGCATTATACTCGTATGTGTACGAATATTTATTGTACAAAGGTATAATTTTGTATCATTTTCCTTTTTTCTCGAGATGAACAAAAGAACATTTTCTCATTACGTTTGGGTGTGTATTTCTGTATGTGGTTGTACTTAATCCACACCATTCATAAAAAAAAAAATACATATTAGAGGAAATATTTTCCGTTCTGGGGTAATCTTAAATGATAGAAGAAGGAAAAAATAAGGAAAATGATGATGCTGATAATTTAGACGAGGATGGTAATGATGATGATGATGGTGTTGTTGATGATGGAAAAATGATAAGCATAACGAAAATGTATTTTTTGAACGAATATATAGAATTAGATATTTAAGAACGTTTTTAATGTAGTCGTGATTGTGTTTATTTTCTTTGGTTATTAGAAAGGCAGCTTCACAAAATTACTTTTACGTTTCCGTATGCCACATATAACATACCTGAAGGCCTTGCAAGCGTGTGATGTTCTCATAAACAATCAAATCCAGACAGTTAATAGAAATTACCAGGCGTTCATTGATTGTCGGTTAGAACTCAGGGTTTGGAGAGGGTGATTTCTGAACAAATAAATGATCCTTGATAGACCGCAAGGGGTAAGGAAATTTATCAAAATAAAAAGAAAAACGAGAAAAAAAAAACGAAAGGACCACCAGCTGAAGACAACTCACCATATATGAACTACACTCACCTTGATTTCATCCCGGTACACGTGCACTTATTAATGCAAATAGTGATATTATGGTGGTTCCAGCACACTTTTTTGATGAAAATGGTAGCCGCATCAACATTTAGGGCACACATCTAGTGGAAATATCAACATTTAGGGGTATTCAACATTTAGGGGAACTGTCAGCATTTAGGGATTATCCTATATCTTTATTTAGGGGTAACTTACTAACATTTCGAGGCAATCATATCATCATTTAGCTGATTTGCGTGTCGTCAAGTCATCATTTAGGGATAAATTCCATTGGAAATTTCTCATTTAATCATCTTTTGGGCTAAAAGGTCTACACTTTAGGGGGGTAATTATATCAACATTTAGTGGGTTTGCTGCTAATCTAATTCAGTAATCACTATTAGTTCTGTGACTTCTATCATCAAAATGGGTAGTAGATTCTTGTTAAAAATATTAAAAATCGGAGTAGATTCGTAATTTGTGGAGTAGAAATATTTTTAGATAATTTTTAAACACATTTTTCTGATATTAACGTTTATTGATAAAATGAAACAAAAATAATGTGAATATCAAAATATTATGCTAATATTTTCAAATAGAGTAGAGTTTAATAAATATTGCAAAAAATAAGAACGACATTATTAAAAATCGAAGTTATTAATCCATCCCGAAATAATCAGTCTTTATTTTAAATTCAAAAAAAAAAACTAAACAGCCAAATTAAACAAAGCCAATTACATCCATGTAAGGATAAATTCATATATGTACTTTTTACACTTTCTGCCGTAGGCACTTGGCGAAACACACTTCATACACACATTTTTAAAATTTTGCGAAATATTAACAAGTGTTTTTAAAAAATTTTAAAAATTTGTGTGATAAATTCATACTAAATTTGCTTAAGTAAAAGGATAATTTCCAAAGCTGACTTAACAAAACAGTTTTACTGTATTATATCGTTTATTCTTTTAATTTGTGATCTCCCTCCGTAAACACATATTTATCTGCAAATTTTAATAAGCGTGAGACGATTCCCATCAAATATTATTCTTGATTACAAATTCTTTTGCATACCTATCTACATTAAGTTACCGACCTTTTTAATGTTTAGACCATTTCTTAGATTCATTTTGATTAAATTAAGCCTCGAAGATTTCCATTCTTCAAACACAGTGCTGTGTGGAAGTAAACATAATTAGAATATATAGCAAGATGATCCGTTTAGTTTTAGAAATTTCTTGCTTTTAGTTTACTGCAAAATTCAACAACACCTCGTTTAAATTTGCTGGCAATTTCCTGATTCCCAATTAATCTTCTAAATTGATTATTCAAAATTTCTTCATCACTGGTGTTAAATGAAAGCAGTTGAGTAATGGCCTAAATATCGGAAGGCTTCCAGAACAAATATTTCAACAATTTCAATTTTTTATCTCCGAAATCACATCTCTGTTTAATTTGATCAGTCAATTCAATGTAAAATTTAACTAATACCTGTTTAATATTTTTTACGGTATCTTCATTCGATTCGCTGGAGTTTAAAAACTCTTCAAAACGTATTTCAAAATGCATCGATTCAAGGGGAATATGCAAGTCCACATTTCGCGTATCGGTATACCTCGCTTTAAAAATTCAGGCTTAATAAATTTTTTTAAAATTTCCATCAACAGTGATTTTAATTGATATTGAAGTAAGTGAACCTGGGTCGTTTCTGATTGTAACTGTTTATTTGCGTCATTTATGAATTTTATTTTGGCCGTCCAAATGTGCTTCCCAGAAAATTAAAAGGTGTGCTCATTTCGGCTCGGGAGGGTTACTTATTTGCACAATTTGTGATGTAGGTCATTGAACAATACAATTTCTGGGAGAATTAATCTAAGTCAGCCTCATCATCTCTCACACACCAGCAATAACAACACAAAAAATTTAAAGTATCATATTACCCAATAACAAAACTTTATTAATTAAATAAATTCATAAAAAAAAAATTTTCAATTTTGAGAATTTAAAAAAAAAATTAATTACAATTTTTTCCCCGTTGCGAGAATCCTTGGTAATTATAAATAATTTTTAAGTACTTCGATACCGAAATTTTATTTACGAGGAGTGCTAGATGCCGAAACATTAATATAAAATAAATATGAAAAAAAGTGACTCATCCATATGTGTCCTCAGGTACCTTAGGTTATGACGATAGCAGCTGTCAATCTAAAAGAAAATATTTTAGCACCTCTAACACTTCCGCTATCTTCGCTATATTCTAAACAAAAATTTTATTTTACGCTATTTCAAGGATAAAGCAAAAAAAACTACTGTATGTACACAATTTAAATTATCTGTTTTTTGTTTTTCCTTAAGAATTAAACCAACATTTGCCTAATTAAACTTTAATTACACAATTATTTTTTTTCACTGCATTACACAAATTAAACTGAAACGCCAATTCAGATGGCTTTAAAAAATCTTTTTTTTTTCCACACTTGAATATGTGCCATTAACACGCTGTATCCACAGGGAACGGTTTATTCCGAATCTGGACAAATGTTATCTCGCTATCACCGGTACAATTTTGTATTCCACTAGCAGAAGTAAGAATATTTTTTTTTTAGATTGTAAAATAGATTTTATAACTTAACAGAAAAAAAAAATCCATTCACAGAGGCCCTATTTGATTAACAAATAACAGGGAGTTAGTTCATCTTTAATTACACAACACAGTTATGTGCACTCACCCGCCACTGCCCAGTCCACAGAGTATAAATATATACCTGGGATTTTTCCGTTGATACGGATCTCGTCTTTGAGTATCAATCTCAATCCGCTAATCACCACAATTTTAAATAATTTAAAATGAGTATCTACTTTAAACTAAAACAAAGTATTCTTACCCAAGACAGAAAGAACACGAGTATATAAAAAAACTCTTTGTATCACTCCACACAATTGGGTAATTTTTTATTTTTAAACTTTAATCAATACCAATTACTTCGGTCTAAAAAGACCAAAGTATTGAAATCCTGTCAAAAATGACGAAAAATTTGGTTGGTCCAAAACCACTTTTCTCGACGTTTTGAAAGTCCCTGAGTATGAAAATGCAAAAAAAAAAAAGGTCCGTCCGTCTGTCTGTGTGTCTGGATGTCTGTGTGTCTGGATATCTGGATGTCTGGACCCATGGTATCTCGAGAACGGCTTGTCCGATTTGGATTTTTTTTTCGCCAATCTGTTTCTATGGTCAAGGCGGAGATTTGAAAAGCTTTTGGAGACTGTACGTCAAGGGGGTGGGGTACCTGCCATACGAATTGACTCAAAACACCTGCTTTTATAAATATTTACGATTTTTTTATATAATATGCTGGTTTGATTTTTGAATTGTGCATTGAATTGGGAGTTGATTTGAAGGTTAAGTTAGGGGTCAATTTGCGGGTTGAGTTGAAGTTGAGTTGGAGTTGAGTTGGGGTTGCATTAGGATGTAGTGAGTAGATCACAAATTATTTATATGATGGAACTTGCCTATTTATCAACCGATTATTATGAAATTCGACATGTGTGTTGGAAATGGGATTCTAAAATGAGTTTTGGATGAAGTTCTGGAATATGGCCAAGTAGGATGGAACTTGCCCATTTTTCAACCGATTACGATGAAAGTCGACATTTTGTATTGGAAATGGGATTCTAAAATGTTTTTTGGATGAAATTCTGGAATTTTAAAACGATTTCTGGATAAAGTTCTGGAATATGGCCAAGTATGATGGAACTTGTCTATTTCTCAACCAATTATTATGAAATTTAATTTATGTGTTAGAAATGGGATTCTAAAATGAGTTGTGGATGAAGTTCTGGAAAATGGCCAAATATGATGGAACTTGCCCATTTCTCAACCGATTATGATGAAATTCGACATGTGTAATGGAAATGGGATTCTAAAATGAGTTTTGTATCAGGTTCTAGAATATGGCTAAGTATGATGGAACTTGCCCATTTCTCAACCGATTATGATGAAATTCGACATGTGTATTCGAAATGGGAATCTGAAATGAGTTTTGGATGAAGTTCTAGAATATGACCAAGTATAATAGAACTTGCGTGTATTGGAAATGGGGTTCTAAAATGATTCTTGGACGAAGTTCAGGAATATGGCCAATTATGATGGAACTTGGCTATTTCTTAACTGATTATGATGAAATTTGATATGTGTGTTGGAAATGGGATTCTAAAATGATTTCTGGATAAAGCTCTGGAATAAGGCTAAGTAGGATGGAACTTAGTTATTCCTTACCCGTTTGTTATGAAATTTGACATGTGAATTGTAAATGTGATTCTAAAATGAGTTTTTGGATAAATTTCTGTAATATGGTCAGTTAAACAGAGTTAAACAGTATCAGTATAATTTTTTATACTACTTTCGGTATAAAGTTGTAGAATACGATTTTTCGTTTTAAATTTAATGCCTGTACCAATGTTACTGAAGCTTTTGACCTGTTTGGCTGTTGTTGTATAAGTAAATATTATGTTGGTTAAAATAGAAATCAATAATGTCAAAACTGTCACACCAACTTTATGACATTATTGAAGATACCAAAGACCCAAGTTCTGATCACCTCGTGAGGTTTCAGCCCTTTATATTTTTACTTTTTGATTTGGGTTCCGTATTAAGCACTTTGTAAATTAATTTATTTAGTACTGACCGCGGTGGCCTCTCAATATAAACTGCTATATGATTTAAATTATTTTTTTTTCCGTAATTGATATGCAGATTTGTACGATACGCCAACAAGTTGCACCCAGCCATACTACAATACTGTGCCTATTTCTTCGTAATTGCATATAAAAAACAATACAATCGCATTCCAACCTACCCTAACTCTCAAGCAACACGTAGCATAGCAAAAAAAAAAAATTCAACATCAGCACAACAAAGAGATGCGTACCGATCGCTAACCTTTGAATGCAGCGGAAAAAAAAGAATTTTGAACCAAGAAATTTCATTTCATTACGAAGGGCCTAAAATAAATTCATAAATTTCTACTGCATTTGAGCTATGGAGTTCCTCATAGTCATATACGCCGAAATAATATTTCAGAGCCTCCATTTGTTCTAATACACGATTGATTACGCTTTCAAAGGACGCTAACAAGTTGCACTTAATTTTAATATTTTATGGCACTTTATGTTATTGCACTTGTTTGTGGTAGTTTCATTGGGTCACTGGGTTTTTGAACATTGTCCTATTACTGCACCCTGATTCTCTAAAAATAAGATAATGGGGAAACGTGTAAACTTGCAAAAAGCTAAGCCTACTTTTATTAGTTTGCAATTCTTCGAGTTTATTTGGAGTAGTAATCAAATCGAAAAATTGTGAATTCATTAAAGTAGGCTTAGCTTTTTGTAAGTTTACATGTTTCCCCATTATCTTATTTTTTAGAGAATCAGGGTGCTGGGCATCTAACGGTTTAGCGGGCCCTGTCGTTTTTTATTTCTCAGATTTTGAAGTTCCCTGGCTACTTCACATCCTCTATAGTGTAACAGACATAGAAATAGCGGTCTGGTTGCGGTATGGTGCTGGCTACACTCGTCGCTAGGCGTGGAGTTTACCAGACATATTTCTATGCTTGAAAACCGCATGGAGATAAAACGAACGGGTCAAGAAAAATTATCCTACCTTTGCCACGAGCCACAGAGGTAGATAATCATAAAGTATGTTCCTACCAAGGACGACGATGTCACTCCGGCGACCTCGACCCTGTCTGCAGGAAGGGTCCCCTTATTCGTCGCCCTCCCTTCAGACCTGGTCGAAACCCCCTAGAGTGACACCCCGACACCGGAGTTAAAACACCTCCGATACAAGAAACGTTGCGCACCAGCTCAACATGGTACGCTCCCCTTCCCCACGTGATCACTACGAAAAGTTTAACGGGGCATACCACAATTTATGCTCCGCGTGGAAACGTTAACAACAAAACCAGAAAAATCATACCCGTTAAATTGTAATTGAGAAAAAAAAATTGAAGATAAAAGTTAAACCAAAATTATTATACAAACTGTAATTACTGATGAAAGAAAAAAAAGTGATTCTAACGAGAAAATTATGCAACGGAAAAAATGAAAGAGAAAAAATAATTGAAACAAAACCCGTTACCCAAAAGTTCGAGAAGCGGAAAACCCACGTGATGTGAATCGATTTGGGGTGCGCCGTACGTGACGCCACCTGAAACCTGAAAAAATGTTATTTATATACAATAGAAATATAATATTAAAACAAAAGAGGCAAGTTTGGCTCACAATTCAAAGAAGTAAAAAAAAAAAACACGCGGTGTCAGCAGTTTCTTGTTTATTTTTACTGCAAAACACCTTACCTAAATACACTAGGTCCGTCCGACCAATCAAGCAGCTACCAGCGCCGACGCAGGATCTGATGCAGCTGCCACAACCAAGATCAATACAGGACAGAATAAAACTGTTTCCTCACCAAGCATTTGATAAATTATTTTATCAGAGAGCTTAACTAGTTAGTATTAGGCATCTTAGTTTTAAAACTGGAACTTTCACCACATGCACAAAAGGTATTTAATTCACAAATACCCCGACACAAGAATTTAATGGTTGATAACTCCAATGAGTAATGTCTTCCAACAAGCGGTAACTGGTTTCTTTAATTCTACCAACCCGCATAAATGATACAACAAGTCAAAAAAATATCCACCGTGCACATTCGACACCGATTCATTACCCCACTTTTGTTTTCTCGTGGTTATTTCAAGGCACAAAATAAAAAAAAATTATTGAACTTTATTACAGTTCACCATACAAATCACCACAGTTATTTTATTTCTGTTCTGTAGTTTTTTATAGTTTTTTTTTCGGACTCACTGATTATGAACAAAACTCAGAAATGTTTAGAAAAAATTTTATTTAACAACATCACAGAAAAATTTACAATTTTACATAACGGGTGTAATAGTTATATAATTGTTTATTTAATTATTAAAGTCACAAGCAAATAAATTTAACTCCAAAACATCAATGTATAAAAAAAATTTTAATTTAGGTTTTTTTTTTCAAATAAAAACAGCCGAGCGATTATTTAAATCTCGCACACCTTGCACTCATTTCCAAACTTGACTTTTCACCCATTTAAGCTCAAAAAAAACTTTCACAAAAACAAACTTTTCGTTTAAAAATTGAACTCAGACTATCTTTTTTGATATTCAAAACCAGACTCAAATATCTTTTACTTTAAAAAAAAAATGTATCCAAACAAAAACCGAGACTGTTCGTCTCGAATCCCAAAACTAGACTTTCTTTTTTTTTTTTTTTAAATACAACGCGACGTAAAAAAAATTTTATCCCCACCAAAAAAAAAATTAACCATAGAAAATAAACCCGACCGATAGATTTCGGATGACGTACACATACGACATCACCCAGAATCGATTCACACGTGATTCACAGAAAATCCACGCGCCCACAAAAGTAAAACAAATGAAGCAAGATACTAACACACTATACGCCAATACATTCAAAAAACCCGAACGCGACATAATCGAGGAGAAGTGTATAATGGTACACTACACAGTAAAAAAAAAATATTTTCTATTATAAATTAATTTGAATGAATGAATGACGAATAGTGGAAGAGAATTTAAGGCAAGGAATACACGTGCATCGTCGTTTGAGTTTTCATCAGTAATTACAGATTTGAATCAATTACGACAGAACAACCACAAGCGGTTGTTACAATAGTTAACGGAATGTTCTTCGTTATAGTTTAATCAATTTGGAGCCATAATTTTTGAAAACTTACATGCTTGGGCGAGATGCATCCCCGAACATTTCACACATCTGGGCTCTCGTTTGCAATATTTCTACGTGTGATTATATCCATGTCATTTATTACACTGTGGTATCAAGCCTGTGGATTTTCTTAATGCTTCTATTCTAACTCTTGTGTTAAGGACGGCCTTACTATTGAACATTTTTTCCATTTTTGCTTTGCTATTAAAAGTAAGCATAAACATTGGAAGCCCCCTTTTATTAATTTTGAGCCCTAGATCAGTTACTGTTTTTTTTTTCTTTTTTTAGGATATTCACCGCATCCTCTATTTTGCAGCCCAGATGTATTAGTCATAAGGGAAAGTTCTGTCGTTTTTTTCTAAAGTAAAAACAAATTTTTTTTTTTCCACTTTTGATTTAAAATTTAATCCAAAATATAATGTTCTTTGTTAATTACAACTGTCTACCAACGTTCCGGCAGCTTATCTAACCCCCTGGAAAAGAAGTCCTCTGTTTTGGAGGCAAAGTATTCTTCCACTGCCATTTGGGCACCCTCATAATTTATAAATTCATTTCTATCAAGAAAGTTTTGCAGCGACCTGAACAGATGATAGTCAGATGGTGCAATATCAGGAGAATATGGTGGCTGAGATAAAATTTCCCAACCTTAATCTGCAATTTTTTGTGCGTTTTTTTTTGCCAGGTGTGGTCTAGCGTTGTCGTGATGAAGAATTACACCCTTTCTGTTGGCCAAAGATGGACGTTTACGATGGATTTCATTATTCAAAACATCAAGTTGCGAACAGTAACGATTAGCATTGACCGTTTCATTTTCTTTGAGCAACTCGTAGTGCACTATACCCTTGCGGTCCCACTAACAACACAACATAACCTTCTTCTGATGTACCCCACCTTTGAATGTGGATCGTGGTGTCTCTCCTTTGTAAACATATGCCTTTTTTCTAACCACGTTTTTATACGCTCCACTGTTCATCCCCAGTCACCAAGTGCTCCAAAAACGGTTCCCTTTTGTGACGAGCAAGATTTGGAGAACATATCAAAATTCTGTCCTTTAAATTTTTTTCACTTAATTCGTGTGGCACTCAAACAGAGAGTTAGGACACAAAACCAAGCCTTTTTAATGTAATCCAAAGCAGTAGTCTGATGAATTGCAAACTTGAAGCTCACTTCTGCGGAAGTAAGTTGGGATTTGCCCTGATCATACTACGTAGCACTTCGTCATCGACATCTGACGGCCTTCCTGATCTGGGTTCATCTTTCAAGGAAAAATCACCCGAACGAAATTTCGCAAACCATCTTTGGCATGTTCGAGCTGTTACTGCGTCTTCTCCAAACTCGTCACACAATTTTTTTTTTTTTGCCTCCATCGCCTTACTTCCTTTCTGGAACTCATACAACATGGAATGTCTTAAGTGCACTTTTTCTTCACTCATGTTGATAGTTTTACAAGTTTAAAAATACTGACCAAAATACGCAAAAATATGTATAAATCATTAATCATATACTAACCTAACTGTTTAAACCGGTTTCAGTCAAATCAAAATTCTTCATTAGGATCGACAACGCATAAAAATGCACGTGTTCAAAAACGACAGAACTTTCCCTTATGCCTAATATAAGGTCTTCCATTATATCCTGCTTTGTCCATACTGGATGAAGACCTTTGGCCATAACTTTGATCGGGCGATCATTTTTGTCCTCGTATACCATTCCTTGCTTTCATCTGTTAACTTTTCAGCCAATTCTCTATAACTTTCACTATCTGTTGTATTGATTTTCCATTTTTTATTGTTCAGTGCTACAACTCTGTATTCTTTTGTAGCCACCGATTTCATTAATGATTGGGTAGTACCATAATCAGTTACGCCAATAATGTTGATTGGTGGTGGTGCATGTTCCTTAATTTTAGTAGGTTGGCTTACCTGGTCGGGTATATATTGCGAATTTTGATTTAATACAATCAAAAAATTGTTCAATCAAATTTTTTTTTTTGATATATTGATCTAGTCAGTTTCTTCTTATAATTCTTCTTCGTCAGTATGGAACTCTGTAGCACACTATTCCTCTGATTTCTTGGCTTGCAAAGTATTTTTCTTATGGAAATCTGAAGCATCCTGTTCCTCAGGTCCTTTTGATTGTGAAGAATTTCTCAGTTTCTCATTTTCTATCTTAAGAGTTTCTACTTCGTTAATTAACTCCGATATAATTTTTTAAATCTTATACAGTTCCCTGCGGAATTCTTAATTTTCTATCACAACACTTCTAATTTAGGATGTTGTTGATCTTGACATATAGGAACTGTTCCAAATAGGTTTTAAGAGTTCATCAACTCTGAAGTATTGCATATCGACATTGTATATCGATTGTTGGAAGTGCGCTTGCTCACCCATCAAAGTCGCTCGCACTGGGTATAGTAATTTTATGCTGTCATAAATCATATAAATTGATCGATGACCGAACTAAAAAACTGTATTGAGGGTCATTGGCGACTATAAACTCCATTGAAATTTATTTAGAATAAAACGTTAGCATACAACAAAAAACAGTGGTCTTAAAATGGAACCCTGCGGAACACCCGATATTACATTTAGACAATAGGACAAGTTTGATTTATATTTAGTTCATTGTGTGTGATTTTCTAAATAATTATTGATCAATTTCAAGCAGTTCCCGCCAATACTAATTAGTTTTTCTGTAGAAAAAACAGAGTCACATGCTTTTTAGAAATCATTGAATAATACTGCTGTGCATTTTTTTGCTTTCAAGAACTATTCTATTTTATATGTTCTCTGTTAAATTCAGTGATGCCGACAATGTGCACTTTTTGGCAGGAATCCATATTGGGGTTTATTTACTTCTTATACTTTCTGCCGTAGGCACTTGGCGAAACACACTTAATACACACATTTTTAAAATTTTTTTAAAAACACTTGTTAAATATTTCGCAAAATTACAAAAGGTTTAAAAAATCACTCGATCGATTTCGGCTTATTAGGCCATCATCAGGAGTATCTACTAAACTGTAAAAATAAAAATGTAGTTAGATATATATATATAGTTGGAAAAAGCAAAAAGTGAAACCAAAATATACCAATAAAAAAATGTGGGAGTGGTAAAAAATAAAAATTAAAAATTAAAAAAGGGGGTGAGTTAAACACAGGTAAAATTGGTGAGAGCAATAAACATTAAAAAATAAAAATTAAAAGAGGGTGAGTTAAACACAGGTATATGATTATTGATTAGTCAACGGTCGAATAACAAAATTCCAGATGTTGATTTTTTTATATTTTTTTTTTTTATATTTTTTTTTTTATTTTTTATAACCCGACGAATTAGTAATTTTATGGTATGGAATGAGTATGTGAATAAAACAATGCGGGGTCGGTAATTGGTGAGAAACGGATTTCTCTCTGTTCGTTGAGGATATTTTGGTTAAGAAATATAGCTTTTCGGATTTCGTAAGATTCTAAGTTGTCTAAACGTCTGCTTTTTGGTTGTACATGCAATATTTCTAAATTGTTTAAACTGGATGTGTGATTTTCTAACGTTAAATGATTATAAAGGGATGATTCATGGCTACCAGATATATGTTCTTTAACTCTAACTTCAAAATTACGCCCAGTCTGTCCGATATAAGAGGAACTACAATCATTGCAATTGATCTTATAAACGCCAGACTTGGAAAGGCGATCAATTCTTGGTTTGTTGTTAAAAATCATTTTCTTAATTGTATTATTGTTATAAAAAGCAAAGCTAATATCTGTATATTGTGTCACGATGTTACTAATCCGTTGACTAGTTTTTCCTATATACTCTAAGCGGCGCCAATTTTTCGGCATTGGACTATCAGGTGGATAAATGTTAGCTAAAGCTTTATGCTTCAGTTTTCTGTTTAATAGCTTTAATATAGTCTTAGCTGCATAACCGTTATTCGCTGCTATTTCTAAAATTATATTAAGCTCTTTGTTATAATTGGATATGGTCAAAGGAATGTTTATTAATCTATCTAAGAATGAGTGGAAAGCTGACATTTTAATATTATGGGGATGGTTTGACGAGTTAGGTATAATGGCGTCTGTATACGTGGGTTTTCTATAAATTTTGAACTCTAATGAAGAATTAATTCTGGTTATTGTTATATCTAGAAAGTTAATAGATTTGTTTTCTTCTTTTTTTACCGTAAAATTAATGGTGGGATATTGAGAATTTAACCAAGTGAGAAAAGAGGTTAATAGCCTATCAGTTCCATTCCATAGACATAGTATGTCATCAACATATCTGTACCAAAAGATCATATGACGAAAATAAGGATTATTGCTTGATACAATCGTTTGTTCGAAGAAATTCATGAAAATTTCTGCTAACAAAGGTGACAGAGGGGAGCCCATCGGGGTTTATTTAATAAATATATTATTTTGAATTAAGTTTTCTAAAAGACGATTATGAATAACTCTTTCAAAAATTTTGGAGATTAACGGAAATACTGAGATAGGCCTGTAGTTCGAACTTATTTTGCAATAATTTCAACCAATAGTAACCGACATTTTCTTGTCGCATCTAAATCGAACGATGAGCATTTGTAGCACTTATCGGTTGTATTTCAACCATTAGCGAGTTATAGATTGATTATAAATGTAGATAAGTGTTGTTTTTTGAAGCACGAGGTACGATTCCTAGGTCATAAGGTAACCGCTCGCGGTATTTTGCCTTGCCCAGAGCGAGTTCTAGCAATTTCCCAGTTCGAACGCCCAGTTACTGTGCAGCAGTTGACAAGATTTCTTGGATTGATCAACTTTTATCGGAGATTCATTCCAGCTGCGGCACAAGATCAGGCAATATTGAACGATTTTTTGAAGGGCTATCGGAAAAATAGCAAAGTTCGTATTGATTGGTCTGATTCGCGTTAAACAAAATTTAGAGAAAGCAACATCGCGGCAATGCAGACAATTAGATTATATAAGTCAGTTCACTACTGACTTGCAACATGTGTCTGGCGCAAATAATGTGGTGGCATATGCACTCTCCCGAATAAAGCAGATCAACGTTTCCGAGTCCGTGGATTACTCGTTGATTGCAGATGTACAAAGCACTGATCAAGAATTGGCCGAGTTGATTAGCAATAATAATTCCTCACTAGAATTTCGTAAATTTCCGATTCATTGTAGTTCCGATAAACACTTGTATTGCGATGTATCTATGAATAAACCAAGGCCATTCATTCCAGTCAGCCTACGAAAGCAAGTTTTTTACGCATTCCATAATTTGGCACACCTGGGAGTTAGAGCTTCAGTGACTTTGCTCACAGAACACGTGGTGTGGCCGTCGATTAGGAAGACGCCAAAATTTTCGCTCAGTCTGTAAATACCAAATTTACAATGAAATTGTCAACAAATTTGCCAAAAATTTTTTATCAATGCCCAATCATTAAAAATGGTATAATTATTTTAATTAACTAATTAATCATTAAAATTATAATATCAAATCATGCGTTCTGCTATTTCCGAGCGTTCCCCTAATATTTTGTTACAGCTTTTGGAATAAACAAAAATAATAATCTAAAGAAAATTTCAATTTTCCATTTTTTTTTTTTGTGCTCTCAACAGATAAAAGCAATTTAAAAACAATTGCTTATATAAAAACGATAATAACAAGTAAATTGTTTAAAGTATTGTGACAAAAAAATAGAGGAAAATTGAAAGAAAATGATAAAAGACAATAAAAATACAATTTTCTTGTTTTTCTTCGTTATTAATTTTCGGTTTTTATCTTATTCTCGCTATACAGTACTTTTATCGAATGTGTGTGAAGATATATTTATATATAAACCGTTATTCGAAATTGATCTGTGTTTGATAACAGAGAAAAGCACCAAGAAGAAAACAAAAAAAATGTTGAATAAAAATTTTAAAAAAATTGTTTGGGCGTTGACTTTGTATAAATTTACAGAAAACGGAAGCGAAAAATATGTTAAGTTATGGTGGATTCATGAGGTCGGATTTTTACTCGAGGGTATTTTTTTCGAGCTCCTAAATCAAATAAATTTCGGGGTTATTATAGTAATTGATTGGTTAAGGAGCAGCACAGAAATAAATATTATGTAGCTCGAGAAAAATATTCTAGGGTAAAAAACCGGCCTCGTGAACTCATCATCAGATAAGCAAATTCTTATTTTAATTTTCATTTGAATTTAAATCTTTATATCATTTGCTTGGGACATATTTTTCTAACTGCAAAAGGTAATGTAAATTTCAAAAGACCTTTATGGTTTAAATCTTTTATGGTAATTTGATGAAAAAAAATAGACGAATTATTTTTTCGAGTGTGCTTATGTATGTTTTGTAAACGTGTGTAGGTTCAATGCCCACAAATTTATCACGGAATCGGTTTATTTCCGGATAGGTAAATAAATGTATTAGAATAAAATGGAAAAATCATTAAGTGGCTTATGGTACTTTCTATGAAGGTTATATATTTTGATATATTATGGTTTTGTAAGAACAAATTTTAAGTAGGAATAAAATTGACCTTCTAAGTACTCTTATTACAAAACGATTGTTTCACATTTCTAATGAAAACCACTTATTTATGTTGGTATTTAAATGTTAATATCCTTTGTTTTTGTTTTGGAGAAGATTGTGTGTTTCAGAGATCAGTAATATTATTTTGAAATAATTTCAGCGGGAAAAATTCGGTCGAGCGGAATGAAATTTGCTAGTCACTGGAATTATTTTGAAGTATTATCAGATGATTTTTTTCGGAGTTTCAAATCACACCGATAGGTGATTTTACTTTAAAAAAAACCAACAAATAAAAAAAACATCTTTTGTGACATTTCATGAGTTTTATTTAAAAAAAGAGCGGAACACTGAAATTTAAGAAACAATTGTGATGTTACATACTTTTTCGCTGAAATTTTTTGTTGTTTTCGACATTTTAATAATGATTTCAAAATTTCAACGAAAACACCGCGAACTCATAATTAATAAACCCAGAATTTTAAACAAAAAATTACACCACCAATTTTCGAATTTTTTTTTTACAACTAAGCGGGGGAGGGGTTCGGGAGTTAAACCTATTTTAAGAATTTAATTAATTTTTATACTAGTACAAAAAAAACTTTAAAATTTGTAGAGGCGTAATTTTTTGTTTTAGTTTTGTTTTTCGGGTCCCAGAGTAACTTTATCTGTGATTACAAATTGCTGATGATGATTTGTATTTTGTTCCTAAAACTTGGCTACAAATCAAACATTTTAGTGTTTTATTGATTTGAAAGTACATTTTTAGTCGGAATCCCTTAAATTAAGTTACACAATAGGCTAGTTCCAGCAGAATGAAATTTGGAGTTAAACTTCCACCGCGCTGGTATATTTCCAGCGAGTGAAATAGAGAATAGCAAACTGTCCGCTAGATTTTTTTTCCTACGGAATCGAGTTACAGAATAGACCCGAATACTTTTCTATTTTTATTCAAATTTGTTTTTTATATTTCAACATATTTAAATGTTATTTGTGGAATCAGTAATTAAAAATTTAATTATATTTTGTTAATAATGAGTTGTTTGGTTTACTTTTTACATTTGTTTCGGTTTTTATTTTTGTTTTGTATAATGAACTGTACGAACAGAGAAGGTCAAACTCATACACTACAAAAAATTAGTACATTTTAAAAGAATATCCGCCCTTCTCAGCCTTCTCCTTATGAAATGATATAAGATTTTTTTTTCTTTTTTATATTTTGAAGTTCGAAGACTAATGCCCAGTTTTACAAAAAGGTTACTAGACGGCTAACTTGATTTAGCCGGTCGTTAGTCAAAAAAACGTTTCAGAACAACTAACTGAGTGTTAAATCACTTAGCCTCCCGATTTTCACCAGCTAAATATTGAGTCGAAATCTAAATTGGTATTAGCGCCGCTACAAATACAAATTAACAACGTTCTTGATTTCATGAGTTTTGCAAATTAAACTATTAATTTATTAGTACAGTGGACATTTAAAAAGTAAAAGTGATCGAATCTGAATACGTTTTAAATAGCGATGACGATTGTGATAGCGATGATGGTTTTATAAACGGATGGAAACGGTGGATAAATTAGTTGAATTGTTTGAGCAATATTTAGCACCAAAAACAAAGAGATGTAACGCCATCTACACCTTGGACCAAATTTGTATTGCTCTTAGGTTTGAGCAAATATTTATTAACATATAAATACCAAAATAAAAAATTGAATACATTTAGGTTTCTTGCTACGGGATGTTTTCAATTAACTTGTGGAGATTTGTTAAATTGCCACAAAACAACCATTGCAGGAAGCTTCCGTGGGTTTTGAAAAAGATTGCATTATTTGCCCAAACTAATTCCATCATTAAAATGCCAGACTCTGAAAATAAGTTGCGTAGAACAAAATACCAATTTTATAATTGCACGTTTCCCAGGAATAATTGGGGCTATAGGCACTATGTATATATTTATCTCCTTACATAAACCAGTATGTAATAACCGTTCAAAAATTTTTTGTTTTTTAGATTGCACCCACGTAAAAATACAATCACCTGGAGGTGATGTGGGTGAAGCGTACAGAAATCGAAAAGGTTATTTTTCCATTATTGTGCAATGTGTTAGCCAGGCCAACTTAAATATACAAGATATTGAAGCCCGGTAGCCCGGATCCGCATATGATCAGATCATTTTCGAAAATTCGTTTTTGATGGTACGTACATATAACTGGTCGATGATGTTCTAATAAACCGACACAACTCATAAACTGAATGTTTTTTGTTCGCAATTAACTATGTGCACATTTTACCGCCCCCTAAAAAGCTTAATGAATTTTCCACAATTTGATTTACCAAGCCACTGATGGATCAATTGTGGAAAATTTAACCTGCTTTTTTATTGGACGGAAAAATGGGCGACACAAGAAATTACAAATAAAACCTTTCGGTTTTCTAAAATAATGGTTTTCTAGACTTAATTTATAATGAAAACAAAATTATCTTACTCTAGACAAAATTTTATGGAAATGATTTCGGTACTAGTATACTATTAGGTAATGGTGAGTACGCAAATAGGAACTACTTACTTACTCCCTTAAGCACACCTAGAATAATGGCCGAAAACAACTATGAAAAAGAAGAAATTGGAGAGATTTGGAAGAGGCGGTTTCCAGCTTTGAGCCTTTGATTTTGCGTTAAGGTTCTGTTTGTAATCACGTTTCTAAATTATTTCAACTATATTATGTATATCAGTTTTAGGTTGAAACACTTTTGACAGCAATTGTAGCTAATGCCATTTTGCGTAATCTTGCGAATAAATTAAATGCTATTAATGTCGCCCCGGTGGCACAGTGGTTAGCATACTTGCTTTACGCTCCGGAGGTCCCGGGTTCGATTCCCGGCGGATGATGAAAAAATCACGGCTGGTTAAGTGTAGGATCAATGAATTAATCACTCATTATCCGTTAACAAAAATGATTACGAAACTTCAAAATGAAGCGGCCAAATCCCTCTATGGGATATAGCGCCAGCGAAAAAAAAAATGATTTTGAGGAAGTTTATTACAACTTAGTAGATTTTGAAGTAGCTGCGACAATGACACAAATTCACCTAATAAGTATAATTTGAATTTCATGTATTTATAACTAAATATAACATATAATTTTTTATCACAAACAATTCAGTCGGTGGGTATTCAAAATATCCCAAAGTTTTGTAATTTTGATTTAAAGTAATAATTAACTTAATTAAATTCTATACTAAATTCGCGTGTGTATTCATATATAAGAAAAGTAATGTTAATACATAATTAAATTTGAATCCATTGAATTTTGTAGTCTTCTCACCATAATTAGAGCTGTATTTTTAAAATCTTAAGTTCTAGTTCGTTTTTAGCTTTTAAATTGACGAACTTTTCCTTTAAAATTTTTATTTCAAGTTCGTATTTTTCCTTTATCATTTTCATTTCAAATTTATGTTTCTCCCTTTTCATTTTCATGAGCTCCTCCTCGTATTTTTCATTTCTATCTAATTTGGATTTTTTATATTTTTTTTGGAACAAATACCGACGAGTTCATCATAAACACCACAAAGAGTTGATATCTTTTTTTTTGACTTGGTACTCTCAGAACTAGTACTAACAGGTGTTACGGTTGTTGATTGTATATAGGGACTATTATCGGTTCCCATACTTTCATTTTCATCTTCGATTAAAACATCTAACTGAACTAAAAAATTTGATTCTTCTTCGCTCTAAATAAAATTTAACAAGATTATTACATTCAACTGATATTGAGTTATATTATAATTTCTTACTAATAATTTTTGTTATAAACGGCACCTTTATCGTACGGGTTCTCCAGTGGAACCACACTTAAAGGCTCCATAATTGTAAGAGCCTTTGATGAGATTTCGGAAATCTTTATTGTTTTTTTCCCACCTCCAGTTAGAAAAGTGTCTCTCTACAAATAGAAATTCTTGAATTAAGCAATATAAACTTTGAACATAAACAGTAACCTTGCCTGAAGCTTTTTCCTTCCGATCGTTTTTTTTTAAGATGGTCGTACAATGTTTTCAATCGCTGTGCATGTCTGGTAAAGACCATGCTTTGAGAATTGAATTCATTTTCAATATTTTCCCAAACATCATTTTTTTGCTCCGTTGTAGTTTTGTCTGTCTTTTTATTCTCCAAAATGTTTTTTTATTTCGAAACTATATCCAAAAGACAAATTTTTTCCGGTGCAGAAAAATTTGGAGCACGGGTTTTAGTTTTCGGAGGGACAGCATTATCTAAAAAATCAAATATCAAAATGACACAAATCATTCCCCAAATACTTTTTATTTGAGGGTTTTAAACAATTTTGCAACTTACCACTTTTTTTTACTAGCTGGCTCATTATTGTTGTATGTATGAAATGATATGATGAATGTATGAATTGTTGTTTAATGTTTAAATTTTTATTGACGTTTATTAACGTTAAACTCAACCGAGTTAAACAATAAGAAGTCAGGTTACATTTAGTTTTGACAAATTTCTTTTATTTTCTGTGTTGGTAATATTTATAGGGTTGAGTAAAATATAAATACATATATCGAAAATATCGATAGTTAAATAACTGATCGTTGAAAAAATTTTATGAAACGGTTTGGACATTTAGCCGGAGGCTAAAATTGGCCGCCGCTTAACTAATAAATGGTTAGGCGATTTTTTGTGAAAATAGCCATAAGCCGTTAGAATTTAAATTTGTCACCAATTATGCTAAATTTACAAAAAATTAATTACACAGATAAAACACGATTTTCAGAAAACGGTCACCCCTATCCTTAAATTTCAAAGTGCATAATGAAAATAAACAATTTATTTATAATCTTTATCAAATAATTGTTCAAATGAATATTTTTAATTTTTTATGTTATGAAACTTAGTATGTTTTTAATTTTGCTTGAAAGAGATTTTGTATTTTGTATGGAATGTCACAAGTAGGGTTTCTGAACCCGACTCGACCCGGACCCGGACCCGTCGGATAAAGACCTTAAACCCGGATCCGGGACCCGAGTTTTAAAACCCGGCGGGTTCGAGTAATTGGAATTTCAAGTTATAAAATTACATATTCTTTGTAAATATTAAAATAATTATTGCCTGTTATTCCTACTAACAATATATCGGCCTGTGCTAAAAAAAACACTTATCTCTATAAAAAACTCATATAGATATAGATATAGTGATTTTTCTAAATTGTCACATAAATGAATAACTTCAACTATAAGACCAACGAAAAGCAATTAAAATAAATATTTTGTACTAACACAAAAGTATAAACATATACACGTACGCAATTGTATTGAAGTCGCGGATTCTTTAGTAATCGGTAATAATATCCGCATTGGTGGAGAAAATATCTAATAATCAACGTTTCAGTTTGACACTGGTTGAGTGGACCAGCTCTCGAGCCAAGAAATACATAAATATAAGTCATCATGGTGCTCCAACAGAAGATCCGTAGAATCTCGGGTTTGTTCGAATCATTGGATCTTGAACAGCAACAATATTTCTTGAAGCAGTTACCAAACGTCTAAAAATCGTTTAAAGTAGGTTACGAGCAACAGGTCGTCCGACTTTTACTAACTTTATCTCAATCGCGGTATTCTCCTTGGAGCAAGTGATACTTTATAGACAAAAAATTACTGCGATGGTGGATATAGAACGCGAATCAGTGATAAATGATGCCGAATATGATGATCTCTTTAATGAATTGGATGTTGAGATATACGGGAATGAAGAAGAAAATTTTGTGGAAGCAATAAGCATTGATCAGATTATCACCGATGTTCAAAAGGTGCTAAGTATTTAAATTGTTCTTCTGTTAGAAAAGGAATTCTACAAAAATAAAATCAAGGCAGAGCTTGGTCACACCAAAGAGCTAATTTTGGACTGTAAAACTCATTGGAGTTCTTTGGCGAATATGATCAGTGATTTCGTGAAACATCAGCAATTCATTGAACAGGCCTTTTTAGAGTTAAACCACCCATAAATGTTGATTTAATAGATTTTGAAGTGCTTAAATACCTAATGAATGTACTCGAACCTGCCAAAATCACAGTTGAAATCCTAAGTCGTAACGACTAGAGTTGTAACTCTCTATTCAGCCGGAATCACAATGAATTACATGAAGAAAAGTTTCGCGGATTGCAAAAATCAAATTTCGACTGAATTGCTGCAAAACATTAAGAAACGACTAAATGATAAAATGCACTCGAATTTGATCAATTATTTAAGTCGCTTAAATAACTTTATTTTGTTCCTTCAAAACAAGCCTTAAGTTTAGCTACACATTTAATGAATATAATTTTCCAAAACTCGAACTCTGAAGTCAATCCCACGAATAATTTGTAGGAACCATTATTCATCGACGAGGATGAAATAGTATTAAAAATAGAGGAAGGATTAAATTTAATTCTACAAATTGCAGAAAAACCTGATGCAACCGAAGCTAATGACTTCGGATATCTTAAACAGATTCAAAAACACAAAACAACGGACTATCAAACTTTAGAATCATTACGACGCGCTATGTACAGTAAAACCTACTTCAATGGATAACGAAGGAACATTCCCGGTATCTATACATTTTTATAGCAATGCCGATCTAATTGGGGAACAAGCCTCTTAATGCTTTGGTGTTCCTTAAATATCATTACATTAGAGCTAGTAATTAAAATAGCTTGCAAAATAATAGTTCCTTGAAACTGAATAAAGTTTTTTTTTCCAATAAAGTTAAATGAAATTTTCATTATAATATAGTTTCTATATTTAATGTTTATTCGTCTTTGATGAAAAACTCTTGATTAAATTCATACACACCAGTGGCACTATTCTGGTTTTCCCGGGGAATTGTGAATTGGGAATTGATTTATTGTCAGTTTTTAATGTATTTTGGTTTTCTTTTTTCCAAAGCATACTAAATTTTTGAGAAAAATAGTCCCATTTCATAGCAATTTTGTTGTTTATTCTTCCCTAAAAATTTGGCTGGGAATTATTTTTTCCCAAAACATGAACAAAATACCAATCGCTCAGTATGCTTTGGAAAAAAGAAAACCAAAATACATTAAAAACTGACAATAAATCAATTCCCAATTCACAATTCCCCGGAAAAACCAGAATAGTGCCACAGGGGTTGAACATGTTGGTAAAAGTGGTTTTATTCTCGTGTGGACACGAAGGTTAAATATTTTTTTGATATTGGATCCGAACCTGACCCGGATCCGTCGGGTTTCCAAAATATTGGACCCGGAATCGTCGGGTTTTAAAAACCCGGGTTTTCAGAAACCCTAGTCACAAGTAGGTACGTAATCAGCGTGATACTGTACGTTGATTTATTTTAGATAAAGAAAACTTGTCTGACAATCTAAAAGATTACTCTGAAGTATTGTGCCAACTAGTGTTAAAAAAATTAAAAGTCTAACCAAAATAATTTCACAGAAAAATCGCAATTACGTTCATAGACAATTCTAGTTGTCCTTTTTTTGTCACGTGTACGTAATCCACATTTTCTTTGATTTTTGTTTTATTTATCACATATTTTCAACATCGCTGACATTTTTATATTTAGGAGGATACTTAATATAAAAATCTTTAAAGTTTGGTTTTCAAAAATAAATAATAATTTCAGAATAAATGAAAATAAATCGCAAAATGTCACAGTAACGTATGAGGAATAAAATATGGACAAACAAAAAAAAGTAAAAAACAAATTATTTACTAATCAAACGATTTTAATCCATAATTTATTTAAAACTTTAATTCTTAGATAAAATTTACAGAAAAATTTGCGCTCCATATCGGTTCGCTTTCCTGATCCTTTCTGGCACTCTTTTCATTGCCGACTGCGTTCCTGATGTATCAATCTTCTTTAAATCTCTTTTTATCTTTCTAATCAGACATTCAACATTTTTGGCACGATATCCATTGCTGTATACCATTCTCTTCAGATTTGCCCAAAAAGTTTCAATTGGCCTTAGTTGTGGAACATTTGGTGGGTTATAGTCTTTAGGTATAAATTCGATTCTGCGTTGACGTAAATCAGATAACGTTGCGTTGGCATAATGTGAGGATGCCAAATCAGACCAAAAAATCGTTTTATCATTTTTATAATATTTATTTATAAATTTCTGAAGCACAGGTAAACATTTGTTTGTGTATGTTTGCACATTAACCGCCAAACCACTTTTGAAAAATACTGGGTCACTGACACCTCGTTCGCTAATAGCCACCCACAACATAACTTTACCTGGAAACTTGGTCTTATGAATAAACTTCTCCTTTTCTGGTGCATTGTGATCGGGAGTCTCGTAGTAGTATTTTGGCTGCCATTCATTACCTTCAACAGTGAAATAACTTTCATCATCCATCACACATTTATAAGCTGAAGAAGCAGCGAAATATGTTTGGGAAAGCACTCTTAATCTAGATTTGATTGTAGCTAATTGTTTGTCTGTAGTTGCTGGTGCCGATTTTTTGGGTTTGCGTTGAATATTCATACTTTGTAAATATTTCTTGATAGTTTTTGGGGCAACTTGATATTTTTTACCCAGTTTTCTGTACGATTTTGCAGTTCGACCCACTGTTTCACCTTTCAATTTCATTCGAACTTTGCTACCTTGTAGTTGACATTTTTTACCAGAGTCGGGTTTTCTTTCCACAGGTTCATTATTCTCAAACAGTTTAATTGTTTTGTAGATAAAGAATTTTTTGAATCCAAGATCCTTGAAGTAGTGAAAAATCTCGTTCTTTTTTTTGTCTGGATTTTCCTGACAAAATTTATAAATTAATTTACGACGATCTACTTGTAACAACGACATTTTTGTAACTAATCGTAAAATGACGCAGTTGTAATGTATTTTTTATAAAATATACGGGAACCACCTTATTTAAAAACAAGGAAATTTTTATTTTTGGTTGTACAATACAAATACAAATACATTTTACATTTTGTCCATATTTCATTCCTCATACGTTACATATGTATGTAATACGGAAATCGTGACTTGTTAAATTATAATATCCTAAAGAGTTGTGTCACACGCAATGCAATAAGAAATTTGATCCTAACTCATAATCGCAGAGAATGATAAAACTCAAGGAATTCCTTAAACTAAATAAAATTTTCAGAATTTGATAAACCTTAAAAAATCGAAATCGCAATTCACAAAATTTAATTTTAAATAATTAGCATTAGAATTTGGTGGAACTTTATTTGGTAGGGAACAAGGAATCTACAGGCCCATAACCATTATAATCTCGTCTGATACTTAAAAATGAAAACTTTAAATTTAAAAGATTAAATTTTTTAAATATCAAGGAGTAGAACTAATATATAGAAGATAGGTTTTGGAATGTGGCCATTTCTTTGTCAATTCCTTTTTAACCATTACAATTTTAGATAAACAATTGCTTTTATATAATATTTAAGATTATGGTGTTAGTATCTAAAATGAATATTTAAAATTAAATCGTATATGCGATTTATCTTTGTATTAACTTTGTCATTCAATAACATCTGGCAATTCTTATTTGTGTAGATCTCCAAATTTTCCGACCTGCATAAGGTCGGCCTTACTCGAAATTGGTCAACAAATTGCACCGCAATAGAATAAATGTATACTTTAATAGAACGTGCTATTGATTAACACTAATCCGTAGCTATATAAAAATATCGATTAAGCATAAGTCATTAACTGATCAGGTAATTAAAGGAAAAGCATACATTAACCCTCAGGGTACAGACTATAAAAAATTCACGTTCAATACTGACATGGGTTAGCCTAACCCGGCAACTTTGATTGGCTGTATCTTGGGCTGTAGTTGGCCAATTGAAACGTTTTTTTTTTTAATCGATAGTCCATTTTGTCACAAATACGAGGGTGCTAATAGATTTATCGAATAATTTGTTTAAACAAAGATACATTCAAAAGTTTAAACATTTTGAAAAATTTTTTTGTGAAAAATCACTTTTTTTTAAAAATTGCATAACTTTGTGAAAAAAAAAGATATCGAAATTTTTCTGGTTGCATTTTAAAGCTAAAAAGTTGTTCTTTAAAATGGCCGAATCAGTTTTTTGATCTATTCCAAAAACCATATTTTTTTTTAACTTTGAAATCACCCGTTTTTTAGGATAGCGATAAAACGTTCCATGATTGATTTATCGTAACAAGGCACAACTGTAATATAAATAAATAACAAAATTGATTGTTGAATGAAAGTTTTATTGTTCAAAATATAAAAAAAAAACAAAATCAGGCTGTATTTCCACATTCTCAGCATATTTTGGCTACATGGTCTCTGCACATAACCTTATTACATTTGAGGCACTTGTAAAATGTTTTGCGGTCGAGAGAACTCGGACACAAGTCGCAGCGCTTTTGTTTAGCCATTTTGTTATCAACAAATTCATGTCTTATGTCCATGTCCTCTGGTAAATCTTTCGCCTCCAAAAAATCTTCAATCGTACCGCGCAGTTTTATTCGCAACGTAGGGGTAGCTAGTCTAGCAGCTAGCGCAGGTTTAACAAGTGCATCACAAGTTCCATTCCATAATCAATTCTTTTCATTTGAGTGTTATTTTGATTTAAATTGTAAAGGATAAAAGAATTTACATTAGCTTGATCCAACATACCATAAAAAAATCTAACAGACCACCTGAAAGTTTTTCTAGCAGTAGTGTACTGGTGACATTTGAAATCGAATGAATCTGTTTTATTATTTGTTTTATTATAGAATTTAATCATTTCCGGCTTTCCTGATTCTTCATCAACTTTGCCCATTCGATGAATAGAAGATACAACTAATAGAATCTTTTTCTTTTTAGAGTTATAAGACAACAAAGTATTTTTATCTAGATAACAAAATCGTATGTTCTTATCACAAGTTATATTTCGCCCACTGTCATAAATTGGTTCGCTTAGTTTTCTTACATAGTCACTTGGAACGAGTTCATCTTGTTCTCGAGCGGTTTCAGCTCCACAGTAAGGAATCGCATTTATCATATAATGTGTAGCTGCATCGTTGAGAGATACAAGTTTTAAACCGTATTTATCTGGTTTTGAAGGTATGTACTGTTTGAAGATACAACGACCTCGAAAGGAAAGTAACTGTTCATCGATAGTAGTATCAGTGCCAGGTACATAATTCTCAGTGGAGTTTTTTATAAACAAATCCCAAATTTCTCTTATGTGTGTAAAACGGTCATTTACTTTCCTTTCAGCTCGCGTATTTTATCGTCAAAGTGTAAACAATCTAGTAAAAATGCAAAGCGGTTTGTCGACATAGTCGCTCTGAATAAAGGCATGCCATGCACGCTCCACCAATCGATAGTTTTTGATTTACTCATTTTATGAACACCAGCATAATATAACAATCCGAAAACAGCTTTTAATTGAACGACATCTACCGGTTTGTGGAGTGATGCATCAAAAGTTCCATGACTTTTTTTAATCTCATCTACCCGTCTATCTATTTCTTCATTGGTGTGCTTTATAATAATATCAAGTATTTCATCGGAAAATAAAACACTCCATGCTTCAAGTGGACTTTTAGCGTTCAGTGCGTTACCTGTTACCGCAGGCTCATATGAATTTAGTGATCTTCTCCCCCTCGGCTCCGGCGCGGAGAGAGACCATTTATGTTCGCTCTTAGACTGTAGGTATGCTGGACGGCCTCGCTTGCGGGGAGACGGGCCTGTTGTGTCGGCAGCTGTATCCTCTCCTCCTTCCACTACCTCTTCCTCAGCTTCTTCTTCATCGGCATCACTTTCCGAAGCATGGGAACTTTCATCTTCTTCGTTTATGCTGGCGTCATCGGTGTCGCTGCCATGTTCACTCACACTATCATCCTCGCTTTCTTCATATAGGCGTTCAAGAGCAGCCACGCTGCGAGTTCTACGCCGCGTTGTCATTTTTATAAAAAAAACCTGCAATGACAAATAAAAATTAGAAAACCTTCTTGAAAGATTCTTGATCTAGAATTTTGAATTTTCTAGAAAATTTTATCAAAATTTATTTGAAATTCTGGTATACTACATACATAAGCATAGAGCATAATTTTGAGGGTAGGATACATAATAATAAATTTTTAATTAATAATAGTAAATTGTACATACCAAAACACTTCCAGCCAAAACTCCAAAAAAAAAAATTTTCTGTCTCCCGAAAATACGAATTTTGTAACGTTTAGTACTGACTGGGTGAGAAATACCCGAGGTACTATAATGAAGGATACTATATTTCAATTATTTAAATTTTACGCCGACTCCAATTTGTGTCAATTTTCAATAAAAATGTGCAAACTGGATTAAATTATTGAAATATCCCTTGTAACTGGGGATAAACATCGTTACAAGGATATTAAACTAACTCTCCTGAAAAATTAACAAATTTGATATACGTCACTTTTCCTTGAGAGTAAAGATACTGTACTCTAAAATAGATGAAATAATATTAAAAACATACAATACTCAATTTATATTGTCAAAAATATTTCATCATATCGATTATAATAATATCATCAGCGAAATTGAGTCTAAATCTAACAAACCTATGAAGAAGAAAAAGATTTTACGAAAGGCTTCATAACTCCACCGTTATCATATTCAATAAAAATAAAAAACAAATCTTGGATAAAGGATTGAAGCACAACACTAATCCGAGAAATTGCAAAAAAGAACAAAACAAATAACTGCTAAACATAGAGAACATATAACCACAAATAAAGAGCATAATATCAGAACGCTAATAGTCAATGACCTAACGAAAAACATTAAGAATGCAAGTAGTATGCAACACAAACAGGCAGCCATAACTATAAATTGCATCAAAAAAAAGTTAGTTGAGCACAACGCCATCATCATTAAAGCTGATAAACGTCACAGGTGGGTAACACCACAGTTATAATGTACAATACGGAATACATAAATAAAATTAATGAATACATAGAAAATAACAACATCATTGAACTACAAATAGATCCAACAAACACATATTTAAAAGACATCAATAAGGTTTTCAACACCTCAACCAGCATCCTAAATAAAAGACAAATGTACTTCAGCAAAATGATAAAACCAACTGCACCACGCATTACAGGACTTCTTAAAATCCACAAGGAGAATAAACTAATCCGATCACTAGTTAACTTCAAAACGTCGCCTACGTATAAAATAGCCAAGTATTTAAATACATGGTTAACAAATAACATAAGATTGGATAATGATTTTTCGGTAAAAAATAATTTGGAATTAGTCGATAGAATACGTTCCACAAAAATTCCTAGCGGTTTCGAATTGGCGTCATTTGACTTAGTAAATACGAGTATGTCTTCCAATATTCCCATTGAAGAAACATTGCAAATTACAACTACACTCCTACAAAAGAACAATATTGACAACAAAAATGTATACCGGAAATAATTAAATTATTAACCACAATAACTGAACAAAATTATTTCCAACATAATAATAAATTTTATTCACAACCAGAAGGTCTCCCCATGAGTGTCCTTTCTCAGGTACTTTAACGAACATTTATCTAAATAATTTTGAAAACACACATAATAAATAATAAAAACATATGTATAAAAATAAGATAATTTATTGGCAAAGATATGTCGATGATGTATTGTTATTATTCACCGGCTCACAAATACAACTCGATAAAATGCATCACTACATCAATAACATAAACACAAAAATAAAATTTACGCTGGAAAATGAAATTGATAATTGCATAAATTTCTTGGATTTGACGGTCACAAATATTAATCACACACACACACATACCACTTTGGAATTTTTAAAAAAATCACACAATCGGATCAAACAATTTGTAAAACATCAAATCACCCACAATAACAAAAAATGTCGGCTTATCATCATAGGCTTAATATTATCCCGTTGGACGACGATAATTATAATAAAGAACTTAATACAATCAAATATATTGCCATGAGAAATGGTTATAACGCTAAAATTCATTGATCATGTTGACAAAATTCTACACAGATACGGATACACTACAGCATACAAAACATGGTACAAATTAAAAAGAAGATTTCAAATACAACAAAACACTCAGCATTTAGACACAGGATTGATAGATTGATTTAGTATGTACGAGCAAGCCTAAGGCAAGATTCCCAAGAAATTTGTTAGTAATTTTTTTTTTTGACACTTGTTAATCACAAGACAACACAATTTTTTCTAATACAGCGTCTTCCTGTTGTAATCGCAAGATCTGAAAAGCCTTAATTTAATTTATTAGTCTCCATTAATATTATTCCCATCGGCGGTTGTGCGGTGGGAGGGGCGAGATTTCGTTCCATCATGATGTTCCCAAGCAGTCACTCAAATTTGTACTAACCGTATCAAATGTTGCTTGACGTCGTTGTTGAAGTTGTTTCGTCTCTTCTCTCTTGTCTACTCGCCCCCACTCAGCATTTAGACACAGGAGTATATAAATTAACATGTAACGACTGCTCTAAGTATTAAATAGACCAAACCGGAAGATCGTTCTCTCAACGTTTTACAGAACATACCAAAGAAATTAATAAAACACCCGTAATATCAAATTTCGCTCAACACTTGGCTGATACAAATCACAAATACACTGACTTGCATAACAATTTAAAAGTGTTATACATGATAAAAGAAGGGCCCACCATGGATACTCATCTTGAATGACCTTATCGAAATAGAGCTGTCGCGAATCAACATCATTGCTGCTAACAAAAATAGTAAATTAGTAAATAGTCAATATTAAATTTGAAATGATTCAATTTATGCACCGGTTGTTGTAAGTCGACAAATTCAACCAACTCTCGTTATTTCCATTCAATACCGTTAAATATGGTTCGTATTGCAACTTGATCAATTTGATCGGCGCCATTTGAATCGATTGTATCAAAACATAATCAAAGTTAGAATTATTATTGAACACTGAAATTATTGAGACTCTTCAATAAAATCGGATAATTGATTGCGATAGAATTTCAAGCCAAATCCCATTAAATCAACGGGCCACGAAATAACATATGCCTCATTTGAGCTTATGCGAAGTGAATTTTCAGTTGAATTGCTAAGCTTTGAATGTTGCAAAACGAGGAATGAAAATTTTACTATGTGCGATAGTCCAAAATTATTAAATTCAATGTTCGACTTTATATTTGACTGAATCAAAATAATTGTGTTGATTAAAAACAATTCATGTATTCCGACGTTGTAGATGAGTTTACGTAAATCATTTTCGGTATAATTTTCATGATTGAAATTTATTTCGACATAACGATTAAGCATGGCTCGCGATATTTCACCATTACGCGGGTATAGTGTTAAAAATATTCGGAAATTGTGATGCTTTCCGATCAATTCGCTTTCCTTATTTGCTAAGATACCTTTAATAACCCTACAATGCATGATTTTTTCTTTTTCAACGAAAAAATTCTGTCAAATAGATATAATTTCGCTACATACTATCTGAAAATAAAATTTCCATATTTCCATTGGTTTTGGTGAAAAACCTATTTTCATGGTTGTATCATATATGGTACATTATGCATTTAAGAGTAATAAAACCATTAACGAAAAAAAAAATTTATTTCACAGATTATAATTGACTTATAATATATAATTAATTATAATTATATTAATATAAAATATAATCAATCGTTTCGACCATGAAAAATTTTAAAACAATTCCTATCTTTGTTGAAACAAAGATGAGTTTGGCATTTGTCACATTTAATGAAAGTTAGTTTCGAACACCCAGGTAATTTACATCGCTGTCTGTCGGATGCCCAACTGCAAAAATGTGCAATATTATCCTCTCGAACTACTTTTGGAGGTAAGTGGTTTGCGTTTGGTTTTTTCCTTTTTGTCTCTATTGCAAGATTTATATTTATAGACTTATGACCACGTTTTAAATTTTCGCGACTATCGTTTGCTTTACATAGACTCTCAGCAACCTCAGTTCGGAAATCTGCTAAACTAAGGTGTCGTGTCCCATTTACTTTAGAAATTCTTTTCGAAAGCAGCCATGAATTTACCACTGTGACATCTAACAAATGGTAAAATACTCGTATGTACCACTTTCTCGATCGCAGCTTGATTTTGTGGCGACCTATTAAACTGTCTAATAAATCCACACCACCCATATGTTTGTTGTACTCCATAATTATTTGTGGACAATTTACCTAATTAAAATACTTAATTTAAAATTAGAGTTAAATATTAAGTTTCCTTATAAAATTATTAATTTACCTGAACAGTTTGTTCTTTACTACGAATGTATCGTTTCACTTTTGTTGTTGGTAGTTCACCTACAAATTTAGATAGTAAAGTCACACATTTTGTCTCCTTCCATAAAACCAAACTTATATCAAAGCATTCAAATGTGCCAACATTCTCTAAAATAAATCCTCGAGGTTTGTCTTTTAGGGCTCGCCCAGTGGGTAATTTATTCGATGATAGTCTGTCGCGACGTACTGTTCCAATTGATTGAATACCAACTTTAAGTAGTTCGATAACAAGTGGTAGGCTGGTGTAATAATTATCGAGGTACACATGATAATTTACTTGTGCGGCACATCCCGTAGTAGTCTAATGAGGACATTTGAAGAGCTGCCTAAATTAAGTTCTGATGGTAACCGTTTTTCGTTTTCTTGCCCCGAGAACATTTCAAAATTATAAGTAAATCCGGAAACGCCACTAAGAACGAAAAACTTGTAGCCCCATTTGTGTGGTTTCATCGGCATGTATTGCTTGAGGTAACTTCTACCTTTCGAAGACCAGATTTGTTCATCAATGGATATGTTTTTTTCTACTGAAATTTTTTTGAAATTTTTGATCAGACCCTCCATTACTGGTCGAATTTTAAATAGCCGGTCGTGATTTTCACTTGTGCGTGGTAAACAGTTGCTATTGCAATTAAAATGTAAAATCTTGCGAATTTGTTGATTGAAAAGGTTTCTTGAATAATGGCATTCCCGACTTCATAACTCCAGTATCGAAAAGCTTGTCACGTGGTGCATAGACGTTAATATACAAATGCCGATATATTTTTCTAATTCCTTCTCATTGATAGAAAAAGGATTTTTAATGTCAGTTTCTGAAGCATAATAATTTGATTCTTTGACGATGCGGTCTTTTAAATTAAAAATCAAAAAAATAATTGAATATTTGAGGAGGTGTTTCAAGTTCAAGCACTTCGGAAGGTAATGATTCATCGCCCGAAAATTTGTATTTATCTGGAGAAATATCCAAATGTTTTGTTTTCCAAATAACATTGGTGTATTTTTTAAGAGCTTTTACTTCGCTTGATTCTTTTGGTACTTCATTTTGATCCCGAGTATGCGTATTTGGCACTATCTGGTCTACTACATCATTGTGGTCCTGATTATTCATATTTTGTATTTTATTTAAATCACTTTGGTTATTTACAATAATCACAGGCATATTTAGGATATCAAATTGATCTTCATCGCTTATTTCGCCTTGCTGTTCTAAAACAAAGCAACACAATGTTGGATCCAAATTAAAATTTTCTTCGTTATCGCTGTCGCTCTCCAAATCGTCTTCACTATCACTAAATTTATTCACGAATTCTTCTATTTCCGCAGAATTCAAATACTTACGTTGATAAGAAATTAGAACTATGAAAAATTTAAAATTAATAAAAAAAAACTATCGAACTCCCGAATTATCGAATCCGCATATCGGATGTATCATATATGAAACAACCAAAACTTATGCATTTTTTGCATGATGTAACATATATGATACAACCAATGTTTTTCAATATTCTCAAACAAATTACATAGTTTATTTTAAAAAATCGACAGAAACGAATAAATAAATATAAATATAAGCTTCATTCAAGTATATTTATTTCATGTAAAATATCTCTATTTACCTAAGAAATCGACGATCCAAAATATACGTTGACAGCTACATACAATTCACCACAGCAAGCGTAACTCAACTAATATTTTTTACACAATTTATGCGCGAATAGCATAATTTTTGAGTAGAATAGGTTAACTACATATAAAGGAAAATGTTACAAAAAATAAAACAAACAAAAAATACAAATAAATTAATTGTTTTGTAGTTTGAAATGGTTGTATCATATATGATACAATATGCATTGTAGGGAGTAGGTCAAGCACCGAATTGAGCCGATCCAATATCGCAGATGAAGCTCCAAACATAAAACCTCACCATTTTTGATTGCCACTTTGGAATCGATCCATTCAAATCGGCCGCCCGTATTAAGAGAATTTGTCCTCTAGTATTCTCAAAAGATTATTAAACTGCTTTACTCTGTAGGAGAAAAACAAAATAAATCAAATAATAATTTAAAAAAAAACATCAATTACTTTTTTCTCTATATCTCCAATAACAAATATGACATTTGTTGATGTAAAATGTCAAAAATTTAACCATACAACTTTTCTATTTTGTACACTGTCAATATGTTAGTGAAGAATTAGTGACATCTGAAGTTTACCACAAAAAATACATATTTCGGTTACTATTTTCTATTCGATTGAATTTTAAAAATTAATAATCCGTTTGATTTATGATTTGGTTTTCCCCGGATTTATACCAATAAATAAATAAATAAATGCAATATTTTTTAACATCACAAAAAATTGTTTTGTAAATTAATTAATTTTTAATTGGCGAATGGTACCTTTTACTTGAATAAATGTTCGTATTTTATTTGAGCTGATGAATTCTTTTGGTTAAACTCATTTCCACCCTTAGAGAGGAATATCATTATTCAAATTAATTCGATTTAAATCACTAAATGCCTGTTTCGATAGTGTTGCAATTTTGACTTCCAAATTGTTTGCCTTCAAATCAATAATGTCCGGATCGAATTTATGCTCTGCATTTACATCGTTGCGTAATAGCATTACGTTAGGTACTAGCATCGGAATCATACGAATTTGCCGCGCCATCATCTATTTTTAAATCCAGATGATTATATGTTAAACATTTTTTAGCGTATTTCTTATGAATCAGATTGGCATGGTCGTTAAACTTTTTACTGGGATCCGAATTTGATGAGCTTTAATTTTAGTCATCTACATCAAAATTGATAAGCATTTTGGTTTTTTGGATAGTGCTGCAATCGATACATCACTATCTTCGGCAAAATCGAGCTCATTTAAGCTACTGAATGATGAAATAATTTCATAAAGATTCAATTATTCATCAAATTTAATTCTTCATCAGTGACAGCATCACCAATCTACTCCTCTGGGTCAAACAAAAAATTACGACGATTTCGTTATGATTCCGACAAAGATAATGAATTCTGGATAGCAATACAATTTCTGATTCTTTTGAATTTTGACGCAATTTAATATTTGGTACGGTACGGTTATCAGAACGATACTCAAAACTTACTTTCGTCATTTTTTCTTTTAATGAAAAGTGGTTTTGCCTAATGCTGCAATAAAATTTATTAAATTGGAGAAAATTAGGAGCCATATAAAATTAAAACTCCAAACATTTTGCTTGGTATCTACAATTAAAATAACTTACCGTTCTTCTAATTCATAAAAATACTCTTTTTTCCTCTTCATCGAATCCTGTGCCGAATTATTTTCATTTTTTATTGCCGCCATCTGATTTCCAACACGGAAACCACACGTCCATTTGTTTTTTTTTTAAATATATTTAATTAGTCGAGTTACTAATGGCTTATTTTAAAAAAAAACTTGAATTAATATTAAGTTCAAATTTTAACCTGACGGCTTATATCAGAGCCTTCTAGAGTATAGAGCCATAATCATTATGACGTATTTTTTAGAAGCTTTTTTAGTGGTATAACTTTTCACTAATTTCCATAGGAATCCATAGTAAAAATGGTGTTTTTAAGCTTCAAGTTTTTTATTGAAAAAAGCAAAAATGTTACAAAATTTTTATACAAAAGTGTTCTACATATCTTTAGCAACAATATACAGGAAGGGTTTATTGGTATTAAGTAAATATTAATTGCAGAAATATTAAAATTAAATTATTTCTAAAATATATTTTTCGAACTTTCATTTTGAAAAATACATCAAAGTTGGCTCTGACGAATTAAAATGCTAAATTTATCTTTAGTTTTACTATTGTACGTTAGATGTCTCAGATTTATACAGAAAAATACGAAAAAAATTGTTTAATCACACAATTATGACCCGTTCTTAATATTTTGAGAATTTGTTTTGCTTTTCCTACAATTTTTGAACTTAAATTTCCCCAAGTGGCGATTTTTGGTACGGTTTTTCAAAATGTTTACTGCCCACTGCCATCTATGTATATTGGCTTAATGCACACGATTTGTAGTAAGCTTTTCTTTTTAATTTGACCAGAATGTTGTTGTTATGAACTTTTTTTTATATTTTGGTTTAAATAAACCAATTATTACAAGAAAATGAGAACGATTTACTTAAACGAGATTTATATATGTTGAAATTCAAACATTTATGGAAATATTTCAGAAATCATAATTGAGAATTTGCAACGTTTTCATTTACAAATTTGTCTTCGGAGAAAAAGTGATTTCCCATATGTTTTGTGTGTTTTACTATGAAAAGTTTGGTTTTTTTCGCGTTTCTAATTCCTTTATAAAAGCTTCGTTTTTTAGATTATGGCTTGTATAATCAAGGTTGCTTTGCTTATATATCTAGGAACGCTTTGATATAACC
This sequence comes from Tipula helvola, assembly GCA_963556165.1. Lineage (NCBI taxonomy): Eukaryota > Metazoa > Arthropoda > Insecta > Diptera > Tipulidae > Tipula > Tipula helvola. Next base: position 113,871,733 of record OY744483.1, read on the forward strand.
TACCCTAATTCTAGTTTGGTGCTGCCGTGCCCCGATGTTTTAACACCATTTTTATCATCTTCTATTTCGAAGGTTTAAAAGCTTGTCTGTGTAGTTCATATTATTGACAAATGTTCGTAGGATACAATTTTGGTAACTGCAATTTCCATTTTGTATATACAAAATGTTTACAATTTTATGGACGACTTCATTTAATTTTCAGCTTGAACTCAAAATTTAGTTATCCTCCACATCAATTAGATACAACAAAGAAGAAACATTTAAAGAAATTGATGAGTCATAAAATCTTGATTTTATTTTTTAACCAAAATTAATAACTATGTATCTTTGTTTGACCCTTTCCCACCATGTTAAGTTGTTTTTTTTGTTTTGCTTTTTATTTTATTCTTTCGGTTGGGTTCTCGATTACCAAAAAAAAAATAAAAAATTAATTCTCTTATGAAGGGCTACATATATGTAAACTTAAATGATGACAACTTTATAATATAAGTGATTTTTAAGATATATTCTATAGAATAATTCCATTTGACCGCATACTGTTTATATCTTTGTTTATATTTAATTTTTTGTTTAATATAATTAAGGTTGTCACATCAATCACTCGAGTTTTCCGATTTAGATAATTGAACTGTCATTGTTTATTTTATAGAGATTCGTTTTTTTTTATTTCTATATAACAATATTCTTAGACAACGTTATACATCTGTTCCCATGTTCAAAAATTTATAGAACCAGACAACTTTATATATGCACTTACATCATTCTATGTAAATAATCTGTACAAAAATGTCACATCTATTTAAAAAAAAAAATTAATGGTAAAATTGTTTAATGCATGCAGACGATGAAATAAATAAAATAAAAAAATATTTGCAGTTTTTCTGGAACAAAATTTCATTTCAACCAATCTTCCTCGTATAGACTCCAATTTAATTTTAATTATTTGCTTGTTACTAATTAGAAAAGTAAATAAATATAATCATCGTAGTTTTAACTTAGCAGCATAGTACTCTTCTTATGTATAAATGTATCGTATACACAAAAGTATGCTAAAAATAATTTTTGTATTTTTGTGTGTCTGTTAATTTGCAAAATCGTTCACTATATAATAAAAATAATCATTAAATAGGAAATGTTTCGAATTTTATATACAAAATGTTTATGCCGGCAAGCGGCAATACATATTGTAATCAAGAGGTTAACATTTATATTTTTATTGTTTTCTGTTAACAATACATACTACAATCATATATGACTTTGGGTTTTTACTCATATGTGTCTTCATTCTCACTTAACTTCATTTTAAGAATCTTATTATTTCAGCATCTTCTTCTTTGATATGTTTTATTCTATCTATACTACACAAAAATTACTTTGATTGGTGTTGTTGTTGTTGACTTATTATAAAAAAAAAAAACATTTCTTTTGTTAGTACATTGAATTTGTTCGTTTCGGTCACTGCCGCATTTTGTAATTAAATGATAATACAAAACACCACAAATTGTTTACAAATTTTTAATTAATTTTTTTTTTTTATAATTATTATGAAGATTAATCTTAGTTAAATGGAAGTGTGTGTGTGTGAAAGTTAATGCCCTATATATAAAGTTTAACACGCCTGATGTAAATACAAAAAGGTGATTACACAGTATTTATCTATAAAGCAATATAATATTGGAAATAAACACTGTGTGTGTTCTCTCTAGCTGTGAAATTTAATGTTAAATTCTGGTCACTTTGTAATACGGATAATCGGATTTTATGTTTAGTCAATAAACTATAAATTCTGCCATCCAATTAAAACAAAAGTTAATATTTCATTTTTTTAATTTGAATCGAGATGCTATTATAGATTGCGTTAAAGTATTACATATTTCAAAGAAATGCTGTTCACGCATAAAGTGGATCGAAAATTCGTATTCTAATTGTTTTTTTTTATTGAAACAATGAATTTTTAATTAAATCAACTCATTTCTATTATTTTTCTAATCAATTATTAGAAATTAATTCTCGTTAAAGAGATTTTGAGCAAAAAAAGGAAATTAATAAATTATAAAACGATTTTAAGAATGGAAAATACATGAGCAAAGTTAAATTTTGATGAGAAAACCTTTCGTTTGTATACATAGGATTGAAGGCCGAAATTTCATTAATTATTTCTTGGAAATAAACAATGCTTTATCAAACCAAAGTTAGAATATATTGCGAGGGAAGGCACAATCGTGCATCAAATTACCTCGCTAATAAAATTGATAATAAAGACATTGACATTTAAAAAAAAAATTGTCCATGGACATCTATTTTTGTATTTGACGTTATTACGTTTCGGTTGAATTAAAATTTAAGCAGATGGGAAATATTCTTTATAATAAGCCACAAAAATAAATTTAAATTTAAAATTCTGATGGTTCTGAAGATTGCTAAATTCTCAAGTTTTTATCCAACGTACTACATATTAGTCCTACGGTTAAGTAAAAGTAATATTTCGTGTATTTCAAATAAATAATCAAAAAATGTTATGAAAATTTGTGTTACAGATTTACTTAGAACTTTTTGACTTCTAGCTCTAACATTACTAAAGTTGGGAAGCTTTATTTTGGTAGGAAGACAGAAGTAATAGTAGAATTTCATCAACTTAATTTATCTAATTTAAAATTTTTAGGTTGTGGCTAATACTCACGATAAATATAACAAATTCGGTAAAAGGATAAAAATAGAGCAAAGTTTTGTTTAATAAATAATTTCAATGTCAAATAATCTTTTACAGAATTTTCAAGATTTTCTACAATATTTTCACAATTTGAAAAAGATTAAAAACATCCCGAATTTCACTTAACTCGTCACTTTCACTGAAATTTCGTCCAAAACTTTAGGACTCGAAATGTCAAAAGCCAACCGAGCAATTTTATAAACCGATAAAAAATTTTCAAATACTGAATTTTGATGAAATGTAACAACTTTGTAGAGTATAAAAATCTTAAATAAAATAACTCTGGGTGCCTAAATTACTCAATGGACTGAAATTCGAAGTTGGAAAGCAATTTTAGAATTTGGATATGTAATAAATCGTTAACGTGGTTTATGACAAATTGACAAAAACCTTACAACAGCAAAAGAAAAAATCTAAATAGGATCTAAATAGTTTTTAGCGAGAGTGTCAAAAATTTACATTTCCACCATTATACAATCCACTTACCTACTATACTACGTAAAATTAAAATTTTAGAATAAAACTGTTTGAATCAATTTTATAAGTTCTTTTTAAAAAGTGTAGGCTGTAATTGGGTGGCCTATGACAGCCAATCATTCATGCTGAGTTTATGACATAGGAACATACGAACATAGGAAGATAGGGAGTGTGACACGATCAACCAAGTCGTGTCACACTGCCTATCTTCCTATGTTCAAAATGTCATAAGCCCCGCCTATTACTTCCATGCTCTAGTTGAAAAATTTCTTACTTTTGATCAAAGTAGGCTAGTAGGCGGGGCTGGTGAAATTTTAAATAATTTGATTGGTCGTGTCACACTCCCTATGTTATAAACACAGCATAATGCTGAGTTTATGACATAGGCACATAGGAACATAGGAAGATAGGGAGTGTGACACGACCAACCAAATTATTTAAAATATCACAAGCCCCGCCTATTGCTTCCATGCTCTAGTTGAAAAATTTCTTACTTTTGATCAAAGTAGGCTAGTAGGTGGGGCTAGTGACATTTTAAATAATTTGGTTGGTCGTGTCACACTCCCCATCTTCCTATGTTCCTATGTCATAAACACAGCATAAGACTTTTAAGTAAATGTGAGCACCAAACAGTGTTATATGAATATCTCAAAATGTATTTTAATCCAAAAAAAAAAAATCGAATTTTAACAATACTTCTATTCGATGAGTAAACAACTATTTTTAGACGCTTTTTACCAATTAGCACCTTAATTGGCATTTTTCCGGGAAAATTCGTTTCTGTTTCACAGTAAATAGTTTTCCAGCCAACCAATAAGGCAGGCATATAGACTTTTAAATTCCAAAAATAACGTCCCAGAAGTGATTTGGGTTTGCTTAAACGAAATAGCAAACCCAAAATTCCAAACATAAAAAATTCAAAATTCCTAAAACCAAAACTCCAAAAATACAATTCCAAAAATTCCATTCCAGTTTATTTTGCTGAATAGAATAAAAATAAATTGAAATGGAATTTTCTGTATCTGTGAAGGTAAGAACGCTAAAACTTGTAAAAAGGTAGCTTTATGTTTAAGAAAATGATCCATCAATTTGGCCTACATTTGTGATCGGTACATGACTTAATTGAAACAATAGTTCAAAAACTCAAAATTCTGATCAAGCTTGGTATAGATGGGAGGAATTAAAAGCGGAATTATGATTTAGAGGTAAATAATGTACCAACCTGTCAAAGAATAGAAAAATATGGTAAAAGAAAAAGAAAATAGAGCCTACCTAGTATTCCTAAATTTAGCAATAAAGAAATATTTTGTTTGGAACTTGGGGTTTTAGAATTTAGAGTTTTACGTAAATTTGTTAAATTTTGGATTTTAAAAATATTTTTTTCAATTTTTTGGAAATAATCAATTTGGAATTTTCTTTTATTGGTATAGGTATCCCTACCACCCCTACCACGAAATTAACAATTTTTTATTTTATAAAAATTTGACAATTACGATTTTAAAAAGCAAATCTTGCAAATTAGGGAAAATTTAAAAATTATTGTTAGAAATTTGAGAATATGTAGATATAATTTAAAATTACGTATTTTGGTATACGAAATTAAATTATTTACGAAGTTAAAAGTTTAAAATGTTGTAATATAATAAAAATTCTATAATTTAAAAACTTTTAGTTTATATTATTTTAGTAAAACTATAGAACTCAGAAAATTCCGAATTAATTTTTCCCAAAATATTAAAAAAATTGGGTCCAATTTGACAAACACAAAAAATCAAACCCAAAAAAGCATGTTTTTAATTATAACAAAATTTTAAAAGTTTATTTTAATTCATTGTATACCTTAGAGGATGGAGGCTGCCACTCCCAAACGTTATCCCGCTTTCAGCCAATTAGTATTTAAGTTCTCTCTCTAAGCTAATCTCAATCGCATCTAAATAGCAACCGTTTAGTTAGTTCCGACCAGTCTGTGTTTAAAAAACTTCATAATGCTTCGACTGCGTTATTGGTGGGATTAGTCGTAATATGATTACAAGGATTTTTTTTTGCTGGCGCTACATCCCATAGACGGATTTGACCGCCTTATGATAAAGTTTTATAATAATTATTTAACGGATATATTCCGGGACCTCCGAAGCTTAAACCGAGCATGCTAACAATCGTGCCACCAGGGCGGAAATAGGAAATTAATTTCTTTAAATTTGTTAGATTTTTGTAAGGCCTTTGTTCTATTAGTCATAGAATTATTTTTATTAAACTCTTATCTCAGTTTAGATTTTCGGTTTCCGCTGCCAAATTGCGTTTTTACTATCTTGATAATCTTTCTCAGGCAGTTTTTTTCGACAATTCTTTGTGTGATTTCCTTCCTGTAATTTTCGGCGTTTCTGTAAAATCCTCTATTCACCATTATTCATTTCACATGTTCGCTGCTGACGTTCAAATTTTTATAAATATTCGATTAGTTCATGATTCTATTGTTAGGAATATTTCTCTGTTAAATGAAGATTTAAGTAATATTCTTAGTTGGTTGGTCTCTAATTCACTCGTTTTAAATGCGAATGAATCGCAGCCATTTATAATTTATAAGAAATTGTTTGATACCTCGTTCTTTCCTAATATTTATTAAAAGGCTCGCTAATTAAATTTTCAAATACTGTTAGGGATTTAGGCTTAATTATAAATAAAACGGAGTGACCTTTAGTTGGTATTAGTAAAAAGATGCTTAGCATGCTGTATAAGGTAGTTACTTGTTTGTATAAAGCAGTAGGATTTTCTGATAGTCAGTTAAGCAAAAAAAAGTTTGTTTTTTTATCTTCTTCCTCATTTTATTTACGGTGACATAGTCATATTTTCAAAGTTCTCGAAGCTAAGCTGCCTTTTTATCTGTATAAAAAGTTGCTGTTCAGTAGGTTTCCTTCCTATAACATCTGCCTAATCCCTGCCAAATTTGTTGTAGCTCATTTAACAAATCCATTGTTGTCCGATGATGTTTTTTCACAATTTCTCACATATACATAATATACAACACAAGTTTACTTACTGTTATATTATTGCATGTATCTACACTCGGGACGGTGTAAGAATTCCACAGAAAAATTTACTTTGTAATAAAATTCTAAATAGCAAAAAAAAAAAAAAAAAATCAAAATATAAAATTTAAAAATGTTCAAGAATAGGAATAAATTCCGTAAAATGTAAATTGTTTATCTACTTCAATATTAAGCGGCTTTGAGGAGTTTTCCAATGTTCAGCGATTTTGGGGGGACATATTTTTGAAGCAATTCCTTTTTTCTGCATAGCTAAGAGTAATCGAAAACCGAAACCTGGCAATAAAATAAATGTAAAAACCGCTTAGACCAATAACTAGTTCTTTTTATAATGGTCCTTTGATAAACTTAATTAGGTAATAATTGTGTTCACTTTATTTATGTACAACAAATGTTCGTGTCTAATATTTACAGTGTTCTCCAGTAGAGAACGAGTTAATTCTCCGTGAATTAATTCCACCAAAAATTATGTATGGCGAGATTAATTCGTTTTCAATTTGAATTAAATTCGCGACATAAAATTTTTGAAAACAAAATTGATGTTAATGATTTGAATTCATCCCCCAAAAATGGGTCACCGAATTTATGTCGCGGAATTAATTAATTTTTTTCGCCGGAATTAATACATTTTCTAAAAATAAAAGTTGTTGGCCCAAATATAATTTAGTGAAACTTTCAGAGGTTAGTACTTACATAGAACCGAGCCGGAACTGGTACCATTGAAATATTTTAAGACATTTCACGGCTGTGTTTCCTGCCACCTTTGCCCAAGGAGGTCCCTTGCTGTGCGGGGTTTAGCATATGTCAGTGCATGAATTATAAAAACAAACATTTTTAAAAAATGTTGGTTCTCCTTCTTAAGGCAGTTGGTTTATTGTTATGTTTTGCATTAATTGTTTGATACATACAGTAGACTTTATTTATTTATTCCAAAATGAATTTATTCTATTTGTTATTTTTATAAAATAATAGGCTTTGGCTTGAAGAATTTTATATTTTGAATGTTTAAGAATTTTGTTATTTGGAATTTTAAAAATGGAACCTTTCTATGAAATAATTTGTTTTGGAATTCCGTACTTAACCCTCTTTATTTCGAATTTTGAATTTACTTTCGACCATTTATTGTGAAATAAACAAAGCACATTTTCACTTACCAATTTATTGACCAACCTCAGCAAGTCTTTTAAATACAACCTTAATTGAACATTTTGTTGCCAAATTTTAATATTTTATGTTAAATTTACCTGTTACTAGGACCCAGTTTTTCAACGCTCATTTTAAACTATAGTTAAATCTATACTGGTGTGAAGTTTATGACAAAAAAAAATGACAAAAAAAATTGCTAATGTATTGGTGATAAAAAACCTGACAACAGTTAATATTAAATTGGCTTATTCAATGAATAACTATGCTGAAAATAAATGTAAAATTAAATATTTAACCGTTTACACTACACAAGAAAAAAATATTAACAAAATAATTAATTACAAACCATTCCGTTCGTTATACATATCACTCATAAAACAAAACATATTAACACAAAAAAGTGTAGACAGTTGTTTGACGGCCAATGACAGGGCATCGTAGAGATGGCTCCCAAATTCCGAGTATGCCATCGTGTTGTCTATACTTCTCTTGATTATTTGTGCTAATCGAAATATTTGTGCGACCCGTCAGACAGTGATTTCTCGACTCTTCATTGGCCGTCAAACAACTGCTTACACTTTTTTTAGGTAGTGAAATTTTGTAAAATCAAAAAATCACTGTCTGACGGATCGCACAAATATTTCGATTAGCACAAATAATCAAGTGAAGTATAGACAACATGATGGCATACTCAGAGTTCGGGAGTCATCTCAACGATGCCCTGTCATTGGCCGTCAAACAACTGCCTAAACTTGCAAAGTTCATAAATTCAAATATTAACATAAATACAATTATGTATACATACAAATATTTCGCCGGATATAAATATCTATAAGTTTTCATTTTCAACATACATAATGGTAAACGCAGATCTGGCAACTTTCAACACAAAATCTAACTGTTGTAAGGTTTTTTGTGTGACTCTACACTTTTACTAACACATACACATATTTTGTCATTTGTCCTAAACTTCACGTTAACAAATCTTTAACCTCAGATTCACTTCCGATTAAATTCGAGATAACAATTTATTAAATTTGCTTTACGTGCTTATTGCTTTATATTATCAGTTTCAAAAACTCGATAAATTAAATATCTAAAAATTTGCTTAAAAGCACTATGCTCAGCTCAATTCTGGAAATGTAGATTTGGGGATACCATCATATTCCCAAAAACAATAATCCCAAAAAATACAAAATAACGTGCCCCATTAAAAGGAAAGACTCCATTAAATTTTTTTAACTACAATATGAAAAGAAAAGGATGGCTTTGGGGAGTTTATTATTGTAGTATGTGAAATACAAAGGTAAATAGTAATATAAAATAAAAATGATAATATTTTTGAAATTTTCTTGACGTTTTCATGTCATACTTGGGCAAAAAGTAAAATGCTAAGCGGCTTTGGGGAATTCCTAAATTTAATATGTGAGGAATTATTAACAGACAAAATTTTTTAAAAAATGGTCTAATTTCTACGAATGTTAGAATTTCAAAAAATCGTCAAAGCAGAGGTTTGGGATATTAGCCCCCGTCCTCTAAGAAAGTATAAAACGAATTAAATAATATTTGAAAAATTTATTATACATAATTAAAAAAAACTTGATTTTGAGGATTTTTCGTTGTTCTTGGGATCCTCTAAAGTAAAAACCGGGTTGGTATCGTTATCCAGAATAAAAAAAACCACTAAAACCAAAAAATCCCAAAAAACATAACATAAACATAACAAATTTTCGAAATATTATTTTAATTCGTTTTATACATTAGAGGATGAGGGCTGCCGCTCGTAGACGACTACGTCCATAGATAACAGGAAAACGGCAGAAAAATTCAAAAAATGATAACAATTGTAACAATATTTACGTCTGTATTTAGCATACTAAAATACAAAACTCCCCAAAGCCGCTTAGCTTTGGTTATTTCCGCGCAAGGATTGTATGAAATTATGTAGATTCCTTTTGTTTTCATAGTGTAGTTGGCAACAATTTAATGGGTCTTCCATTTCGATGGGGCACTTTACTTTGTAATTTTCGGTATTTTTTTTCGGGATTTTTCTTTCAGGATTATGATGGTATCGCGTATAAAACGGGCTTGTTATCATTATTCAAAGTAAAATAATTCCAAAATCCCCAAAAATCAATTTTTTTTTAAATTTAACAAATTTATGAAATATTGTTTTAATTCGCTTCTGCCGCCCCAAACCTCCACTTTGACGATTTTATGAAATTCAATATTTACATTTGTATTTCAAACACTAAAATAATAAAATATCCAAAATCGTTTAGCGATTTCTGCGCAAGGATGATAAGAAATTATGTATCTTCCTGTTGTTTTCATATTGTAGTTAGCAAAAATTTAATGGAGTATTCCTTTTTAATGAGGCACGTCATTTTGCATTTTTTGGGTTTGCGATTTTGATTTTTGGGAAGTTGATGATATCCCTATAAAACGAATTAAAATAATATTTACAAAATTTGATATATGGATTTTTTTTATTTTGGATAACGATACCCTAGAAAAAGTGTGCGATATCGAGGCTAACCCATAAAAGTTCAGAAATATTTATGGGGTTGGTATCGTTCGTTATCCAAAATAAAAAAAATCCCAATAAAACAAAAAATCCCGAAAAATCATGTTTTTTAAATATAACAAATTTTTGAACTATTATTTTAATTCGTTTTATATGTACATACCTTAGAGGTAGGTGTTTCAGTAGCGTATAGGCCGATTAAATGATTCTCCGCAAATTTCAAAATAAAACAATAATTATTAAACAACACACTGTATTTATACAAAAACACAATGGAAAAAATACAAACCCCAGCTGGATTAAATTGTTATTTAATATTTTTATTTATAGCTATTGCCATTATTGTAAGGGATTATAATTTAAAAATGTTACACTTACGATTTTCTGTTCTAAATTATTATTGTTAACTTTAAGCTTTTATATAGAAAAATATAAATACTTGTTGGTTACAGTCCATCGAACGTAAATTTTTATAAACATCTATAGCATTCACCGTCCCAAAACAGTAGGGTCTGCCATCCCAAACCCCCCAAATAGAGAACTCGAAGGATGACTGGAAAACGTCAGAAACATTTCATACATATGTATTTACATTAGTAAAAATATTTACGTTTGTATTTCACCTACTAAAATGAAAAACTCCAAAAAGTCGCTTAGCATTGGCCCTTTCCGCGGAAGGATGACAAGAAATGTTGTAGATTCATTTTGTTTTCATATTGTAGCTAACAAAAATTTAACGGGGTGCTCCTTTTCGATGGGCCACTTTACTTTGTATGTTTTGGTATTTTTTATTTTTTTTTTAATTTTTGGATATGATGGTATCGTTTGGAATTAGGTATAGTCAAAATAATATCTCGCTGAAAATTCCTATCCTTTCATTCCCGAGTAAATACAACAACAAATTCATTTTTTTTTGTTGTTTTACTCGAGAATGAAGGAATAGGAATTTTCAACGAGATATTATTTTAACTTATACAAATTAATAATATATATTTATTTGATCTGCTAAGCCTATTTGAAAAATAAGTTTTAAATTAATTACCAATAAAATTTAGATTTTAACACAGATTTAGAATTAAAACTTATTTATTTTTTTTTTTTTTTTGTGAAGCAATTCCCTGTCGGCAGTGAAATATTTCAAAAGGCATTTTAAACCGCTAATACTAATTGGCGACAAATCCGAGTTTCTCCGCAATGCAGAAACCCCTAACGTCATCCAATCGGGTTTTATAGGAAAAAAATGCAACCATTTGATGAGGAATTCTCTGATTTTTAGCTAACACTTTTCCAAAAATTCAACTAGATTTCGCGAAAGTTTGACGGAGCTTTTATATGAAAAAGGTTGATATCATAAGTGATCTTGAAAAATATTCCCAGTTGTTGATTGAATATTCAAATTAATTTTTAATTATTTATTTTATTTACATAGCTATTTCCGTTTAGGAAAATTAATTTTATTTTTTTATTTTCATTTTTCAAAAGATCGATTTCGATTACAGCACAGATTTTTTATTCTAGAGAGAAACATTTTTCATACATAAAACGAAAGAAATAAAACAATGAATGGGAAATTTAAGCCAGAAACGATTTATTCAAAATGTTTTATTGTACCCTAACTGCTAGTAAAAACAAAAATGTTTATTTGGAGAATTGAAAACATGAGACTAAATATTTTATTCAGATTCAGTTGTCATTGTATACTTTTTGGATAATCCTCCCAGTTATTGAGTTTAATTCGATATCAGCAAACGATTACTAGCCATCGAAATCTACCGATTTGGTATTCTGAATGGAATCTTTTATTTTATCGATTTAGTACAGATACAAAAGTATTGCTTATTAAAAATTTTAATCTTTGTCGTCACCTCAGTATTTAAGTGATACAAACACATTTTTATCATTTTGGAGTTATGTTTGCCATTATGTAATATGACGGTCCTAACTCCAAATTGACTAAAATTCATTTATGTAACTTAAAACTAGAGTGCTGATGTGGTTTAACACCGACTTTGGAATCTCATTTGACGATCCAGTCTACATTTTTACGTAAGTTGGCAGTTCTAACTATAAAATTATTAAAATGCATTTGTATCATTTAAATACTGAGATGACAAAATGTTAAATTAAATATTAATTTTCATGAAAATGTTCAACTGTCGAAAAAATAAAAAAATTACATTCATTTTGCTTAGAAGTCATTCAACTCTTAGATTCAGTTTTGCTAAACATTTATTGCACCTGTTTTTTAAAATTATCAGTGATGAACTAGTACTTAATTCGTATAGTTTTTTTAAACTCTTTTTGGCTCGATCTTGCCGGAATCGCTAGACCCAATGCATCGCCGCACTAATTCCACCGCAATTTTCCAGATAAGCTCGTTTGGTTATCACCCTCATGCTGCAAGCAGCACAATCACACAGCTTCTTCAATTCTGCAGAGAAAGCATCAGTTATTAAACTCCATCAAAGGCCACCTATTTAAACTCTCCTAACTGCTGATTGGTTTCCTCCTTAGATGTTAGTATATACCTAAACTCAACCACGGAAAAATCCCAAGTAAATTGGGGAATGATACTGTTGGCTGACTGATGGGCCTATTTTTAAATTTTACTCTCAATTTTATACACTCTGCTCCATACCGGAAAAAATGATATATTACGCTTTATTAAGTAGAGCAACCGAGAAGACACTGATGGTGGTTAAACATTTTTTTAACAAAATACAAACAACCACTGTTTTCAACCGAATGAATGCCAACCAATTTTTCAATTTTTACTTCGGTCTAAAAAGACCAAAGTACTGAAATCTATCAAAAATGGCGGTTGGTCCAAAACCACTTTTCTCGACGTTTTGAAAGTCCCTGAGTCTGAAAAAGCAAAAAAGGAAAAATGTCCGTCCGTCTGTCTGGATGTCAGTGGTATCTCGAGAACGGCTTGTCCGATTTTGATTTTTTTTTTCGCCAATCTGTTTCTATGGTCAAGGCGGAGATTTGAAAATCTTTTGGAGACTGTGCGTCTAGAGGGTGGGGTACCTGCCACACGAATTGACCCAAAATACTTGGTTTTATAAATATTTACGATTTTTTTATATAATATGCTGGTTTGATTATCGAATTGGGTATTTAATTGGGAATTGATTTGAAGGTTAAGTTAGGGGTCAATTTGCGGGTTGAGTTGAAGTTGAGTTGGAGTTGAGTTGGGGTTGGATTAGGATGTAGTGAGTAGTTAACAAATTTTTTCTATGATGGAACTTGCCTATTTATCAACCAATTACGATAAAATTCGACATGTGCGTTGGAAGTGGGACTTTAAAATGATTTTTGGATGAAATTCTGGAATATGTCCAAGTATGATGGAACATGACTATTTCTCATCACATGTGCGTTAAAAATGGGATTCTAAAATTTTGGATAAAGTTCTGCAATATGGCCAAGTATGATGGAACTTGCCCATTTCTCAACCAATTACGATGAAATTCGACATGTGTATTGGAAATGGCATTCTAAAATGTTTTTTGGATGAAGTTCTGGGATTCCAAAATGATTTCTGGATTAAGTTCTGGATTATGGCCAAGTACGACGTAACTTGCCTATTTCTCAATCGATTATTATGAAATTTGACATGGGTGTCAGAAATGGGATTCTAAAATGAGTTTTGAATGAGTTTCTGGAATATGGCCAAGTATGATGGAACTTGCCCATTTCTCAACCGATTATAATGAAATTCGGCATGTGTATTGGAAATTGGATTCTAAAATAAGTTTCGGATGAAGTTCCGGAATATGACCAAGTAGGATGGAACTTGGTTATTCCTTACCCGATTATTATGAAATTTGGCATGTACGTATTAAATGGGATTCTAAAATGATTTCAGGATAAAGCTCTGGAATATGGTCAGTTGCACGGTTAGAAATATCAGTATACTTTTGTATACTACTTACGGTATAAAGTCCTAAAATATGATTTTTCGTGGTAAATTGGATGTCTATACCCATGTTACTGAAGCTTTTGACCTGTTTGGCTGTTGTTGTATAAGTAAATATATGTTGGTTAAAATTGAAGTCAATACTTTTAAAACTGTCACACCAACTTTCCAACTTTATGACACAGGTGAATGCTATCCCCATTGAAGATACCAAAGACCGAAGTTCTGATCACCTCGTGAGGTTTCAGCCCTTTATTTAATAGTTAGTTTATTGTAGTATAAATATTAAGCATTGTCTAAGGAGGTAAATCGGAGAAAGAGGCCTTAGTAAGTAGTTTTTGCTGGCGCTACATCCCATAGAGGGATTTGGCCGCTTAATGAAGAAGTTTGGTAATAATTTTTTCTACGGGTAATAAGTGATCATCAAGATTTTTTCATCACCCACCAAAGCATGCTAATAACTGTGCCACTGGGGCGGTCGAATTTGAACAATATTCTTACTTTATTTATAAATACGAAAACTATAATTGAAATGGAAGTGAAATGAAAACGAACGGCAAATGTAATTTCAATCGAATTAGAATATTTATACTTATTGGCCTCCCCAAAAACGACTTAATGACCGGGCGTGTGCTAAATTGTTTGGCGATGTGCATTCACTGTTCTATGTTAGGGAGAGCCAATGTATTACATAACGTGGTTAGGTAATTTCGTCTAGCGCCACATTTTTGCAAATGCAAAATGCAGCCAAAAAAGCAAAAGTCCACCTTTTTGTTGGTTGTTTTCATTTGAAACGAGTGACCGATCCATGCAATCGACGCCTGCTTTATTTACATTATAATACACAATTGTTTCGGGTTTCATTGCTTGGTCTTGACAAAATTATTTGTAGTGCTTGGTGGAAAGTAAATTCACACACTTAGGCCCGTTGCACACCTAAGCTAAACTAAGTGAGAAACGTAGTTTATTTTAGCTTAGTTTAGCTCGCATAGCTCTCTCCATTGCACAATTGAAATATGTAATTACATCGCTCACAAATACATATGAATTTATATAATATAACATTGAACGCAAATTAAGATTACAACATATTTCATTCTGTCAATATTTTGTAAAGAATGGAATTTGTATAATTCTTTGCTTTTTCAAAACAAACAATAATATCTATGTATATATGAGCGATATAGCTGACATAGCAAGGCAAAGACAACTCGAGCTAAGTTAGTTTACATCGCTCATAACAGAAAAGCATAGCTTAGTTCAGGTATGCAGCGATCTATTTAAACTATATATATTACAAAAACATAGTTCACATCGCATAGCTTAGCTTAGCTTAGGTGTGCAACGGGCCTTATTCTTTTTTGGCACGTAGCTGCAAATTGAAGCCAAATTGTCATGAAATCCAAAACAAGATGAAAAAACAGGTCCTTATGGATTTCTAACCATTTGGAATAATAATCCATCATCACAAAATAATTGGTTCCAAAACACTCCATTAGATCACAACCTACTTTTTCAAAAGGTAAATTTGGAATTGTGTGGCTTATCATTGGTTGAGCATAATTAGACGATTGATACCTTTCACAAATGCAGCACTTCGATATGATGTTTTCAATGTTGGCGTTAATTTTAGGCCAATACAGAATTTGTTTGGCCCTTGCTTTTGTTTTGGACATTCCAAAATATGGTTCGTGCAACGTATCTAAGATTTCATCTCGTAATTTCATTGGAATAAACACTCGATTTTCATAAAACAGCAACTCGTCTTCAACATATAATTTGTCTTTCATAGGCCAATAAAATTTTAATGCGGGAACCAACCTTCCTTGTAGCACTTCATTAATGAATGCCTAATATTGTCCTTAATTAGTTCTGCTTTGATAATTTCTTGTTTTTCCTTGCTAATATTAATAGTATGTACGACGTCTTTCAGTGATGTTTCAATATCCGTTGAATCCAAATTAGAATTTCTAGATAACAAATCAGCAACATGTAAATATTTACCCGGTACGTACTGAACATCCAAATCATAAATCATCAATTTTATTCACATACGCTGTAATCTATTAGAGGGAATTTCAGATATTAACTTTCTTATAATCGATATTAACGGTTTATGATCTGTTTCCACTTTGACCATTCGCCCATAAATGAAATTGTGGAATTTTTTACATCCAAACACTATAGCAAGGATCTCTTTTTCAATTTGTGCATAATTGAATTCAGCTGAGTTTAAACTTTTTGATGCAAAACAAACTGGCTTACCTTGTTGCATCAAACAACTACCTAGACCATCTTTTGATGCATCAGTTTGTAAGGTAATAGGTAACTTTGGAATAAAACTTTGTAGCAGCGTATTTTCAGCTAGTTTGTCTTTAATTTAATTGAGTGCTTCAGTTTGTTTGTCCGCCCACAAGAACAAATTATCCTAAGAGACGTAATGATAGATTTAATTGTGAATAATTCGGAATAAAATTACGAAGATAATTGATTGTACCTATAATTTTTTCTAATTCGTTGCGATTTTTTGGTTCCTTGATATTTTGAACCGCCTGGATTCGTTCAGGATTTGCTTGCATACCATTTTCTGAAAATATATGTCCCAGATATTTTACGCTTTCAACACAATACTGAATTTTATTTGGATTAAATTTTATATTAATTTCACGTGCTTTGTTCAGTATACCTTTGTTAAGTTGTTATTATGTTCTTCTTTAGTATTACCACATACTAGGATATCATCAATGTATATAAAACATCCCGGCAAATTACCGAAATGTTTTGAATTTATTTTTTGAAAAACCTCTGGTGCTATTTTCAAGCCAAATGGAAGAACATTAAATTGGTAACAACCAAATGGTGTGGAGAACGTAGTATATTTTTTTGATTTGCCGTCTAACCTTATTTGCCAAAATCCTTCACGTAAATCTAAGACTGTAAAATATTCCATGCCTTGCAGGTGCCATAACAGATCATCCAAAGATGGTATTAAATAATGTTTAAATTCTAAATAGTTGTTTAATTCTCGTGGATCTAGACAAATTCGAATGGATTTGTCCGGTTTCTCAATTAGTACCACATTATGTGTCCATTCAGATGGACCGTTAACTTTTATTATTATATTGGCATTCTCCATTTGCTGAAGCTTTTTTAATACTTTCTCACGAATTCCTAATGGTATGCGACGAGGAGCTTTGCAGCTTTGTGTTGTATCCTTTTTTATTTTCAATGAGCATTTGTCAGGAAAACAACCCATACCTTCAAACACATCTTTATTTACCTGAATGAAAGAATTTACTTTTTGCAGTTGAAGCGAATTAACATTTGAATTTGATTATCATATTTCCAATTTTTAAATTTTCATACCATGATTTATCATGTAAATCCTTTATGACTTCTACTTTGCAGTTCACCGCACTACTTAGCTGAATCCACAAAGAATATATCCAATGAATGACCGTTATTATCCTCATTTTTGCAAGGTCATTCATTTTGGCTTGAATTTGCATCACCGAACGACATACATCAGCAAAGTGGTTAAATTTGTTGCATTTCTTACACCGCTTTCCAAACGCTGGGCATTGTCCATATAAGTGCTTGTAAGAATAATTGTTGCAGTTGAACGTCGTTCTATTTGCACTAGCAGTACCAGTTTGACTGTTTTTTGCATGATAGTATGAATTTGGTGTATTCGAATATCTTTGGAATTGATTTGATTTCATTTTACTACCATTATTTGCAAATTTTGAATGATATGAATTTTTTTGATACGCATTGAATTTTGACTGACCCAATTTTGAAGTTATTTTATCAATGCCACGTGGTGTTGCTGACGTAGTACCTTGTTGGATTTTCTTTGCTTGGACATTAGTTAATTCGGCTATACGGCTTATTTCTTTTGCTTTATCAAGTATTAGATCATCTATTCGCAATAACTTGGCTTGTAAGTCATTATTTGCTACACCAAGCACTATACGGTCCCGCAACATGTCATCCTCTGTGGTACCAAAATCACAACTTTTAACTAACTTTGTAATATCAGTCACGAAATGGTCAAATGGCTCATCATCCTTTTGACTTCTTGTATAAAATAAATACCGCTCGTAGACTACATTTTTACGAGGATTACAATATTCCTCAAATTTAGTCACAACTTTTTTCAATCTTTTTTTATCTGCCTCGGTTATTTTAAATGTTCCAAATACATCAATAGCCTGCTGACCTGCGATATGATGCAACAATTGCGCGACTTGTACCTCTTCACTTTCTTCTGTTAATTTGGTGGCTTTTGCATATATAGAAAAATGCATATAAATTTTTTTCCAATTCTCCTGTAGATTCCCATCAAGACAAAGTGGCTTGGATGTATTGAATCGAGCCATCGGCTGCGCCATGTTTTGTTATATTTGGCATGCGTCTTTTATGAGCCCGAATATGAAAAGCAATTTACAACACAAATTAGAAATAGAATTAAACACACTACAACTTTTAAATACATTTATTGTTAACCGATTTTAATAATTTTAGTAGCTTATTCTTCGACTTTCAGACATATTCTATATTGGTTTTTTTCTCTTCTTCTGATATGCCCTAGTATACTTTCATCAATGTAATTATGGCCACCTTGATTAAAGTAACTGCGCTCATGCCATATGTACTATATTATGTTCATAAATATAAAAGAGTTATGCTCTTAAATATACTACTTTGAATATGCCTCACTGACAATGTTATAGATAATATTCCAGCGACTGACAAAAATTCATCAATTTAGAGAGCTGTTCAAAATTGGTCACTTTTGAAAGTTTTACTATGTTTCTCTTTTGCGTTCACCAGGATATGACACCTATTAAACGGATTACGAAACAATAAATGCTCTTCCATAAAAATTGCCTTTTGCATATACCTATTTTAATTTATCGATCCTTAAAATGCGACTATCAAATAAGTGTTGTATTGCTTACATAATAACTATGCAGCGCTGTATATAGCCCGGTTAAGAATAATGTATTTAATGGGAAAGGTGTTAATTCCAAATTGGACTCAAACAAACAAATTTTCAGTCTTTAGACTGAATATGACTGTTAATTTTAGTGTTTCTGCTATGACAAATTCACTCTTTTTCAAGCTTACTGGAAAATACTAAATGTGTAGGTATATACACGCTTTTGCATTGTGACTAGCGAACTAGCCGTATGTAGCATCGTTTTTTTCTGCGTTTTGAAAAGGGCTAATTTTGGGACGATTGAGGTGCCCTCGAGACCCTATTCATCAGATTGTTTATAAAAATATACCATCAATCAGCATCGGTGCGTTAGGTTTAATGAGAAAAAGCAGAAAAACAGGAAAAATTTGATTTTTCACCCAATTAATTTTGAAATAATAAAATAAAATAAATTTGATTTTGATTTTAAATTTTTAATCATTGATTTTTAAAAAAAAAATCAATTCCGGAATTGAAACCGGAATTCCGGAATCGAGAGCATTCAAATTCGAAATTTCCGAAATCATATTTTTGCCAAAACTTGGGTGCCCTAACTGGAATACAAGACCCCATGTTGTCCCGAAAGTTCAACTCCACATTTCAAGCAATCACCGAAAAGTTTGAATTTGATGACCTTTTCTGATATTCAGTGTTCTGTTTCGCCTGGGACACAGTTGCTGATCTTTCAGCCCACCCACCAGCCATTTGTCTTCACAAATATTCTAAAGTATTTATAATTTTTCGCGGTTTACAAGATAATGATATTTTCTTTAATTTTTTTATTTTATTTCAATTAAAAACTTCATTAATTTTAAACAAATATAATTAACCAAAATTTAAAAAAAAAAAATATTTCATTGCTTGGAACAAAAATAGTTGACATTTATGCTGCTACCTACAATCCAATTACCCGCCTTTTCTGCGTGCTTCAACTCTCTGTCTCTCTACTACTACAACACAATAATAGAAGTCAAATAATCCGTGCTAATTGAATGTAAGCGATCGTATATAATTAAAAACTATTAACTCTGAATAAATATAACAACACAATTGAAAATCCGAAGAATTTACAATTATTTATCGTTTGCTGGTTTCATTTAGATTTTATTTCATTCGTTATTTAACTTCAAGACATAACATAATAATATACTCTTGTATACGATCGAATATACTAACAAATTCAATTCATAAGATCGCGCGCGCGGTTCTTGATCGCACACATTTTGTTGTGTATTATCTCTCTATAATTTTTTTAATTTTTTTTTTACTTTTCATTTTCGATTTTTGTTTACAATTTATTTAAGATTTTTTGTGTATTTCTTGAATAAAAAAAAAAAAAATTTTTTACAATTTTTTATTTTATTTTTTTATTGCATTTGATTTAAAATCGTTGGATCAGTCGCGTGTTTATCAATATCAAAACTTAATATAAAAATCGTGCGTTCTTCTTTTGTGTGTATTTCTCCTGTTGTGTTGTTTGGTAAAGTTTAAGGAACATAAGAAAAATTATCGTTTGTGTTGTGTATTCTTGTGTTTGATCGATTTGTGTGTTGTGTAGAAAATAATTTTAATGAATGAAATCGAAACCAAACCAATAAAGTTTAATTAGTGGTATAGTGTATTTATAGAGCAAAAAAAAAGAAGTGAAAAGTGAGATTTATGTTTGTGTATTAAATTAAAGTGTATTTTGTGATAAAAGTGTAATCAAAGAAAATTAATAAAATTAGTGATAATTATGACAAATTATATATACAATTATTTAGGAAATATTATTTAAAAAAAAAAATCAGACAAAATGTTTATTTACCAAATTCTTCTTCTACAGGGTGTTATACAATTCTTAAAGATTTACGGAAATCCAGAAGTCATACCAATTATGTGTAATCGGACGTTTTCGGTAAGTAATAGCATGTAAACGGTATTTATATGAATATTTAATAGTAAACACCATGTCGCGCATTTGATCATTTCGATGACTAAATTACGAGCTTCAGAGCTGTTCTACGTCGTTGTTAAACAATTAAAAATTTTCAACTCAAGATGAACAAAAAATATTAAAACCACTTGACTACTTAACTCTGGTACGCGCGCATACATTTTTTTAATTAATTAATTTTTTATGTATAGTTTTATAAAAAAAACACAATTTACATTTTATTTCGTTTGAAATTGAAAATTAAAAACAGATTTCAGCGGTTATGTTATTTTCAAATCTATAATGGAAATTAATTGTATAAAATTGATATTCCACGAAATTAATGAATCAAATTAGGGATTGGCATATTATGAACGATTCTTATTATATCTGTGTTTATTTGACAATAACTCATTGTACCGTGAAATTGCATGAACAATTATTAGCAAATGGGTTTAAAACTGTACCAAACCATCGCTTCTACTTGGATTAGTTTCAACGTTGAGGTGATGAAATAAACAACAAAAAAAAATATTATAAAGTATTGATTAAAATCTTAAAGATTACTAAAATCCACACTAAAAAAAAGCCGGTCAATGTTATCTAAACGCTATAATCTGTTTAGCTTGCCAAGGTCGTTCAATAAAAAGTCACATTTCTAGTTATAGATCGATTGTTTACATAAAATATTTCAGCTGGTTTTATTTCCTCATACAGTTTTTTTTTGTCAATACAGTGCTTTACACACTATTTTTAGCCGGGAGCACTTGCCATATAAAAATATAGCATTTGTGGTGCGCTAATAAAGCAAATAAATATTGTTTTTGTTTTGTTTTGATTAAATCATGTTATTTTTGATTTTAAATTCGTTACATCAATCAGAATTGGTTTTAAGTGCCGTAAAATAAACAATTTTATAACCAAGTTGCTCATAAAGCTATTAAATTTATAAACATCAAAGTGTAATGACTCATTCGTGCAAAATTTTTGGTATGTAGCTGATAGATTGATAAACCAGATATTCGGTTTTTGACCCGCCTATTTAACATATCTAATACGTAATCGATAATTTAAATTATAATTTGTTTAGTTCTTATACATAAACAAACTCTTTTTGTTCGTTTACAAAATATTGTTGACTATAGCTATGTTTTAAGAACACTAGTATGTATTTCGGAAACAGCTACACTCTATAACTCAGTTAAAATAATATCTAAGTAGATAGATAAATAGAAATGTTCACGATCACGTAACTTAACATAAGTGATACAAACAACATTTTTCCGTTTTGTAATTTATTTGTCCCCAACAAATAAAAAATATTAGCCATATACATATATGCGTACACAAACATATAAATAAAATTCGGTGATGTTAAGAGAGAGATATCTTTATTATGGTCAAAATGTCGTAAAAGTACATAATGATGAAAATTGATGTTAAGTTATAACATAATTTATGGGTCATAACAATAAAAATAGGTACGAGACGTAGTACATAATATAATACATGAGTTGAAATGTTACATGTTTGTGCTTGTGGAACTACCATAATATAAATTGTTTTTGGATAATAAAGCTATAATTTTGAATTGTGTACGATTTTACTACGCCAAAAAAATAATTTTGATTGAGCTAAATTAAAATTGGGAAAATTAGATAAGGGCACCGAGTCGTAAAGTGACTTGAGGTCAATCGTAATCTCATTTGGGTTTTAATTGATATTTTTAACTTGAAATTTTATAAAGCACAATAGAATTGTGAAATTTAAAATATTTCAAATTTTAAGTTTTTAGTTAGAATGCGCAATCAACCGATTATCTTAATCCAATATCCTAAAATTAGTTTCTACTTTTAATTTACCTCCAAAGCCTTATATGCGTGGTTTACATGCAAACAACACTATTCCGTGTGTTCGCTGATGGCTTTTTGACAGAAAATACCCGAGTTTTTTTGACAGATTTTACCCCCGCAAACTTCACTTCAATAAAAAACTCGGGTTTTTTTAGATGACATCAGCGAACAACTTTTTTACTTGACAAATAATTTTGGTGTTTTAAATGTCAACATTACATATTATTTTAATATTTTTTATTAATATCCTTATTCAAATCGAAGCGTTTCAAATTATTTTAATTTAAATTTTTCAATTCATCGAAATTTTGGATTTTTTTACACCGATAAAAGTAATAATTTTCGGTTGTCAAAAAAAAACCAAGTAAAAGTAGAGTTAAAAATACACCGACTCTTTTTATGCGTTCGTTTTTTTGCTCAAAAAAACTCCGATCTGTTTTACCCCGGTGGTCATCAGCGAACACTAGGATTGAGATACAACTGAACAGAGAAAAAACGCAATAAATCTAAAATCGACTTAAGGTGACGGTTATACGAAAACTAAAAAACTATAACGTTCACATTTTTTGATACATTTAAATAAAGAAAACAAAAGTTTGATGAATCTGTTCTTCAAGAGGTTAAAATCTTATTCTTTATATCTCAATGAGGAATTTTTGAGAAATAATTATCGTGTAAATGCGACAAGAAAATTAATCCACAAAATTCAAAATTGATTTTACAAATAATAAAGGGTTAGAGAATGATGACCAATCTTGGCGGAGGTTTGGCCACCTTCAAAAACGGTTTTAGGCAAGGTACACCTAATTTTAAAATTGATATCTAGATTTGGTGAAGTAATTATCAATCTTGATAAATGGTTTTTTAGTATAGCTACAGGCATACAAAAACCAAGATTTAATCATATTTGATCAACAAGTATCAGAAAAAGGCGGTGTTCTACTTGAATTTGTTCAGGCTTTGGCAGTAATTATTCTGTTCAATTTTTCATGGTCAGGTAGTATGCTTAAATTATTGTGCAACTTATTGGTGTTAATATTTTTAAAGGTAGTCAAGGTAGCTTATGAATACGACGTTAATAATTGGACATCAATCTTTACGAATCAAATTGTTTCAATTTGGTTTTTAATTGTTTGAAGAATAGATGACTAATTTTATCTATATTTTTGCGATACTTGGAAACTATTATTATTATTAGTGTTGTAGGGCCATGTGGGCGTTTAGCCACCTCGCACTGCGACCTAAAAGATCTTATGTTCTCCAAGCCCTGCTTAATTATGCGTCCAGTCAATATTCAGGCTCGTAATAAAAATTTAATTTAATTTAAACAACTTGTTACAAAATCCCCCAAAAGGGATTTTGTTAAACAGAACATAGCAATAGAGGTCTGGTTGCGGTATTGCACTGGCTGAAGCTCGCCGCTAGGCGTGGGGGTTACCAGACATATTACTATGCTTGAAAACCGCATAGAGATAAAACGAAGGGGACAAGAAAATTATTCTACTGTGCCACGACCACAGTGGTAGATAATCATAAAAACAAAATCTGTGTTCGACAGGGACGCCGGTGCCACTCCGGCGACCCTGCTCAAGGCCTAGGTCAGCATAAGGCCGCCCATCCTCACGCGATCACACGAACTAATTAGCAACACATCACTAAATGTAACCCGAAATCATAAAAACAAATCTGCAATTACGCATAAAAAACCCAAAGCGGAAAAAACGAAATGAAAACAAAAATGAAATGAAAGAAATTTGAAATGAAAATGAACCGTTAGATGAATTACCAAAAAAAACAAAATGTGGTGCGAATCGATTTGGGGTGTCGCATACGGTACGCCACCCGGAACCTGAAACCCGTAAAAATTTATGAAATTTAATAAAAACAATATAGTAATAAAACAGAAATCAAGTTCGGCTTACAAAATTTTACAATAATAAAAAAAACACGCGGTGCCACCGGTTTCTTATATATTTTTACCGGCTGGTCACCATACCTGAACATAAAACCTTGGCCCGTCCGACCAATCAAACAGCTACCAGCGCCGACGCAGCAGCCCCCTCTGGATTCACGAACCCCACTCCGTTCGTCGGAGTTGCTGCCACAAACCCAAATTCAATACAGGACAGAATAAAACTGTTCCCTCCTCAAGCATTTGATAAATTACTTTATCAGAGAGCTTAACTTCTTAGCATTAGGCCTCGTAATTTAAAACTGGGACCCTCACTACATGCACAAATCTCGAAATTCGGCTTTTATACGGTTTTTTTTTTCTCAACACGTTTTACCTTATGTAATATATTAGATTTGGTTTTTCACTTTACTTTTTCCTGGCAAAACTGTCTTATCACCAACTACCGTTATAGATGTATTTTTCTTTTATTTTTATCAGATTTAACCACAAACTTCAAACCGGTAGTAAAACGCACTTTAGGATTATTATTAATATTGGCAAGATAATTAGGTACAGGTTAATGTTTGAGACTAAAATACCACCATAAACACCAACAATATTTTTTTATTATAATTACACGTACTTTTATTCAAATTACTTTATAAATGTCTACTCAAAACATATACCATTGGCACTCATACAATATATAATACTCAAGTGCCACAGGGCAAAACAATTTATCATACAACAAAAAAAATTACGCCACTCGGCCCAAAACTAATCATATTTATTAAATATTTTTTCTATTTTTTTCTTTATTTATAATTATTATTGTTCAAATTATATTATTTTTTTTTTCAATTTACTACATACATATTTATCAATTAGTAACACTCAAACTTGACGTCAATTTTACCCAAAAAAAAAATATCCATATAATTATTCAAAACTCGACTTTTCAAAATTAAAACGAGACTTTTATTTTATTTTTGTTTTTTTTTTTTTTCAAAACTAAAAAACCCGACCGTATAATTTAAAATTCAAAACTAGACTCTCCCAATAAAAAAATAATACCGACCCGTACAAAAAATATTTTTCCCCCACCCAAAATTATTTACTCATATAAAAAAAACCCGACCGATAAATTTCGGGTGACGTACACATACGACATCACCCAAAATCGACTCGCACACACCAATACTATTTAATTTAATCACTGGAACATTCCATTTACATGGAAAATCCACGCGCTAACCAAAACAAAACAGATGAAGCAAAACGACACCACTACACGTCATTACATACCATCAAACAAAAAAAATGATAAAACGAATCGAGTAACCGACCAAAATAAGGAGAAGTATAAAATGCTAAATGGTACACTCTACCAAAAAAAAAAATATATTTTCTATTACAAATTAAGCCAAAGAAAGAATGACGTGTAGTGGAAGAGATTTTATGCAGCGCAGTGGATAAACATTGAACCTTGTTGGGATTTCCAACCGCAATTACAGATTTAGATTAAATAAAACATAACAACCACAAGCGGTTGTTACAAACTTTAAGTTTAAAAAGTTTAAAATACACTTTTTTTAATTCTGTTCATCATCAGGTAACCTTAGATTAGGGTTTTTTGTCAAGGTTTTCTCCTTTAGCGCCGTACTTTAGCCTGTCCCAAAAGGCCACATTCTGCCTAATGGTTTCAATTACTGTTACGTGCCTCTAATCTCGGCTAACACGACTTGCGTAGCGGATAGATCCCAGCGGATAATTGGGAGGTTCATACCGATATTTTGCTTATGAGACACAACAGAACTCTCGTGTTCTAAATTAATCAAACGATGTCCACTTCAAACGAATTCACCACATCACCACTTAATTATAAAAAAAAATAATTATTTCATTTTGACACTGTATTTCAAATACAAAATTTTACAAGAAAAATCATTACCAATTATGGCAAAATCAAACAAATTCTGTGGCGAAGTGCATGATTAGTCAGAAAACTATCGAAAAACAAAAAAATTTAATATATAAAAAAACTCACCCACAAATTATCCAACGAGTACTCCCAGGAGATATTTATGGCTGGAATTGCTGAAATATAATGTTTAGTTTTCCACAAACCATTACACCACAACACTATGCCACCAATTTAAATTAATTTGAATAATATCAAAACAATAATAAAAAAAATAATGAATCAAACTACTTTAGGCAAAAAAACTAGATAAACTATTGTTTTTATATATAAGAACAAATAATCGGCACTAAAATGTGCACTATCTGCAATCGTGATGAATTGATGCTCCAAATATGGTGTACAACAACAACATAAGATTCTTCATACCATTTTTAATCTTGTATTGCATCAATATATATATATATATATATATATATATATATATATATATATATATATATATATATATATATATATATATATATATATATATATATATATATATATATATATATATATATATATATATATATATATATATTGTATTTATTTCAAGTGAGACCCTGCCGCTGAAGATTCTGGCTGTACGCCGTTACTCGGTAATATCGTACAAGATTCCTACTATCGTAAAAATGGAGGTGTGGCCAACACACGACTTTCTTTTACGAACAGCGAATTTTGAGAAACTTTTATAATTCAAATTTCCCGCAAACTTAATTAAGATTGTTTTTATTATTTCATGTTTTCTGTAAATTGTATATTTTTGAAATATTTGTAAAATAAATTTTCTGTTTTACGGAATCTGGGAGCTGGGAGCTGGGACCCCAAAATTTATGTAAAAAGTTTAAACATGAAGTTGCAGTTTGATTGCTTGAACCATTTGGACTACAAATTGACAGACATACATATACCAACAGACACCACTTCAAAACTCAATTTTTTGAACTCATTAGTACACACGTAAAAGAAATAAAAGGTGATATTTATGAATTTAATTTTTTCTTTTAATTTTTTGGAATTTGTATTAGTGATTTTTTGTAAATCTTATACTTTTTAAAATATGTGCAAAACACATTTTCGGTCCCAAGAGAGTGGCCACTTCCGGTTGACCGATTTGGCAATTTAACATACATGTAGGCTAAATATTTTTATAACATACAGTACGTCACTGAAGTGTGCAAATTAATTATAATTAGCATAATTGGGCTAATACACACAATAATTAAAATGACAAATGCAAGAACTGCTGTAACTCCCTGTAAAAAAGTGTGTGGGGGGGGGGGGGGCAGGAGTTGCGAAATATTTTTGCAATTATAAAACGATATATATACTTAGGTATTACAAACCCTAATAAGTCGTTAAAAAAGTTAAGAAACATGAAAAAATGATCCACATTCAATTATGTAATATTTGCATTAAAAACCGGAAGTATGTCACCGTAGTGTGCAAATTAATTATAATTAGCATAATTAGGCTATATATACAATTATACACATATATTTATGTGTTGGCAAAACAATATTTAATTTTTTTTTTATAAAATTTTTAAATTTTTTTTAAATTTTTTTGTTAATTTTTAATTTTAATTTTTTTTTATTTTTAATTTGTTTATTTTTATTTTTTTTTGATTTTTGGAAACATTTTGTATTAGTAATTTTTTGTAAACCTTATACTTTTTAAGATATTTGCAAAACAAATTTTCTGGCCCAAGGGAGTGGCCACTTCCGGTGGACCGATTTGAAATAAAATTCACTGGGACCTCCTAATTTATCCAAAAAGCTTAAATCTGAAGTTTCAGTTCGATTAGTTAAGCCATCTGGGCTGTAGAGAGGACACAGACTGACAGACGGACAGACGGACAGACAGACGGACAGACAGACGGACAGACAGACTGACAGACAGACATCATTTTGAAACCCACTTTTTCGGACTCAGGGGACCTCAAAACAGATAAATCTTCAATAATCTCAAGGTCGAAAATTTTCATGATTACTATACTTTATTTTACTTACGTAAAAGAAAGTAATAGCTGCCGAACGGAAGTATTTATCTTCTCAGTTAGATAGGCCTTGTACAACCGAATAAATATTTAACTAATATGGCGGAAAAAATAAAAATAAGGAAATAAGCCGTGAATTCAAGAACCACTTTAGATTCAACAACAAAAAAAAATTCTTACCCGCAATGATGCTTAACTACATATTTGTATCCAAAGTATAGTTATTTACTTGTTTATAATTTTATATTAATTTATTCACACATTGGATAAATTGAATCAATCAAATTTTCAATAAATTTTTATTTAGATACAATTATACCTCTTGCCACAGTGATCTCACAATAAAAAATTATGTAATGATCGTCAGATAAATTTGGAAATTTGGTTTACCTATCTAATTATTCTTTAAGGTATTTACATATGTATATACAGTAGGGTGGAGTATATATTTAATTAGTATAAGTACGTATAAATATATCTGGTTCATTAAAACTTCCATCCAAAATATTGGTACGTTCACCCATACACAAAGAAAATACTCCTCATTTGCGAATAACATCGTATAACAAGCAATTTTATCTATAAATTTAAATCTGCACACCATTGTAGTCAACAAGCGCTAATTTCCCCCCACCACCTAATTTCCATCAACACAAAAAAAAACATTCAACTTTGTTTCCTCATCAGCATACCAAATACCAATAGATGTAATACCGAAACTCATATCACAAAACCCAAAAAAAACACAATACAACGACCAGCAAATCGAACAGTAGATGTAGAGCACGCGCGTAATTTTTCTACGGTCTGCACCAATTTAAAATAACCAGCCGTAACATTACCAGTAAAAACCCAATTTCCCAATTTCAATTACCCCAGGAGGTAGCACGTACACTGGCGAATTGTGATCAGGCTACCCATTACACAATTATACCCATTACGCAGCTGCCTGATACATGACCAGAACAGCTCACGTGATGCGCACCCTACTGGAAGGTTACGAAGCTGGTAGATACATTAATCTACTCAACTTTTGCCCCCCCCCCCCTGCAATAGACGCCAAATCACCTTGGAAAACTATTAAGTTGGCAACTAAGTAGTTGATATTTAAAAAAATTGAATATGTAGAAAGATTTTCCAAAAAATTACAAAAATTTTATTTTGTATTCAAAGTCATTTCCATTATGTTATACAACCTTTTGCCACCTTTCTTGTAGCTTTTCAATTAGTTGTTAATTGAATTACATTGCTGTAATAGCAAGATATGACATCTGTTCCCTGCTGTACAGAGCTCCTCAATTAATTTTTCTAAAGCTCGTCGAGCATTAATCGATTTAGGGTTGCCTAAATAATTGTAAGAGATTCAATTTTTTCGAATTTGAATATAGACTGAGTGAATTACTCAACAGTATAGTATTCCACATCATCTGGCTATGTTCTTGTGTTTTCAATGTTTATGTTTTGCGAAAATAAAATCTTAATTGTAATTTGTGAGTTAATCATGCTTGTATATAAAACTTAATTTTAGTTTTCTCGATACTGCCTAAAATTCCTAATTTAAATTTTAAAAGAATCTTATGTTTTGTAAGTATCAAGGTGAACATTCTTAATTTGTATTAGCCCAAATTGACCTTAAATGTGGTTTAAATACCGTTTTATCAGCTAGGATAAGCTATCGAATATAGCAGTTTGGTGTTGAAGCAAACGGTGTTTGAGAACAAACATTTTCAATATTGGAGATGTCTTCAGCGTCTGTTCTGTACCCATTTTGATTTCAGTCATACAAAAGTTCTTGAAATATGTAATTTCTTTTTAAACGTGTCAGAAAACTTTTTTTGTCTAATTTCAACTTACACCACTTATGTAACTGGGGCATTTGCATTTAAATCTCACATAAAAAAATTTAAAATATAATTTTTGAATCATAATTTAATTAATTTTTGAATTAAAAAAAATTTAAAATATAATTTTTAAATCATATTTCTATTTCTTTTAAATCTGGACGTGAGCAGATTTGTGTTTTGCATTTTTTTAAATAATCTTTTGTGCTATTTTTAATTTTTCTGTCATGAACGTTACCTAAAAATACGTTATTACGTTATTTTTAAAATTATTAATTTGAAAATACAAAAGATTAATATACCATTTGGAAGTAGACATATCACCAATGTAAATAAACGTTGATAAATTAAATTTATATTTTTGAATTTCACAATTTATCTAAAATAAGTATAGTAACGTTTCTGACAAAAAAACTCGTTTTTTTTAAAATAAAAGCCCAAAATAATTTAAAAAAATACATTTTCATAAAAGTCTGTATTGTGATCAAATACTTAACTTATACCCGTTAAAAATTATCTGTTAAATGCTAAGGGAACAAAAAAATTGCTTGGGGACAAAAACATGTGAGATTTAAATGCAAATGCCCCAACTATATCTTTATTCGAAAATGGTAAACAAACCAAATCAAATTTTATTCTGTAGTCATTTAAACCTCAATGTGTAAGAGAGGAATCATTAAGTAACTATTAAATTAATTATATTTTAAAAATAATAAATGCTAATTGCTGCAAATCAAATAAATCTACTCAAACACAAGTAGTAAAATGTTGAATGAGTAGTAAATTGAACGATTATTAAGGAACTGAGCCTTATATTTATTGTAATTTATCTCTTATTTTTAGAGTTTGATTCAACAACAACACCGAATTTGAAATTTAAAATTAAAGTTAAGTTCGGTGAATATTTTCAATGGAACCAAAATGTAAACAAAACCCTTATTTTAATATTCGAAGGATTTTGAGAAACACTTTAAGCTAAATTTTAAAGTTTGGAACTGATATTTAGCATTATATGTTTTTTCTCCACGGGTATGAATGCCGATCACCAACGTGCAATGCCGTTTGCACCAACATTTTATAAATCGTTGGTTTTGTCATTCATCTAGTAAATTGGCATCAATGACTCAAGTAAACAATTTACGAAACATGCCTTTTTTGCGGGACGAACGTGCTTTCCGGAATCTTAATTCAATCAGGTTCCAGGCCGCCAACAAATGGATATTTGTATAAAGCAAATTAAATTATATTTTCAATTTCAAATATATTTAAATTATCCGACTTGCGTTGTAGATTCCAAAAAAATAAATTTTCTTGACAAATGTATTTTGAAATTTTCCCATTCTCTCTCCATTAAGTTTCCTACTTATTATTGCTCAGTGAGTAGTTTCCTCGTCGTTTACTGGAAGCGACATAATTTAACGACAGGCCTCTGTATTTGTTCCTTGGTAGTTCTGATGCTACAATAACTCGTATTAGTCCCGATTTTTTCGATAATCCTAATAATCCATCCGAATCATCCGAATAGTTTTCAGGTCTGGCTCATGAATGCAAGTTATAGGTTCACTAATTAGAAAGTGTCCTGGTGTAAGTACCAGTAAATCAGGATCGGTGCTCAACGGGCACAATGATCGAGAGTTGAGAAGTACCTGGATTTGGCACAGCAGAGTTACCATTTTCTCGAACGTTATGGTGGTGTTACTGGTAACTCGATTAAGGTGTTACTTGATTGACTTAATGTTCGATTCCCAAACATCACCAGAGAGGGATGCACTATCTGGGTTAATCATGACTCTGGAGAAAAAATCATGTAGTAATTTGTTCTCGAAGCTCTCTTTGACCCTGACAAAGTTTTTTCCATTATCTCTTACTATCTCGACAGGAGTCCCTCTGCGACAACACTTTATTAGTGACGTCAAGCAACGATAAATGCTTTCGCTCGACGCACTTTATACACTTTTGGTAAAATTACATGATATACTTGATAAATAGTCCAAAATACAGATCAAATGAGTTTCGTGGATTATCATCCAGGTAAGTCTGTGGTTCTTGGTAATATGACAAGATGTTTCATGTCGAATTTGCATTCAAGATTTGATAGACATCCTCCCACCTTGCTGATTGGCCGAACCATCACAGATCGAAATTACGAAGTAGGCCTGGTGTGATTCCTCTCGACGCAATATCAGGAGGGTTGTGCTTCGATGGTACATAGTTCCAGTGAAAAAAAGCAAGACTTCTAAAACTTGAGTTGTACGGTTTGCGATTAATGTGCGCCACCTGTGCGAATGGTCTGTTATCGAACTTGGTGGTCTTTCAAAATATTTGACTTACTTTTGATGAAAATTGACAAAACGTTGCGGTGCTACTAAAAACGAGTCATAATTGTCACCAGATCATCTTGTAGTGAGATTCCAGTGTGTCTTTAAGAGATATGCCACTTGGTGCTCGAAATATCTAATTTGAACACCACAAGATAAGCATTGTAAGTAAGATACGTCTTCATCCTTTTTTGCGATTTCATTGTTAGGTCCTTGTTTCATGGGGAATAATGTCAAATATTACCGCATACATTTTTTGTACTCAGCTGCAAGTTGCGTATTATTTTCAAAATGACGTTCCACAGTTAGAAGTCGATACCCAGCCTCAGACCTAGAATGTCCCAATTTATCATGAGTTGTGGTAAATAGTAGCAAAAATCATAGTATATTAGAGATGAGTCATTCAGTATAGTAGTATGGTATATCTCCCAGACTCGTTCCGCTGAACTGACTGAGGGTAATATGTTTCGCACAGCTGATCATTTGGTTTGAGTAAAATCGGGGCTCCTCAAGCTCCGAAAATCGCTGAAGATTCCTATTTACATCATCGGCAGTGGTAGTTGTTGATCATCTTTTAATTGAGGCGCCAGAAAATAAAAATATCAAATAAAATGTCAGCTTTTTTACTGATATTTGGATCAGCTAGCTGCAATTATTGCAATTTCTTGTTAAACAAGTTGTCGTAATCGACTGTGTGGAGTGTTGGTAACTGTGACAGGATTTAAGCGCTAAAGTTCAGGTTATTTGATGGTGTAATCCTTGATGACACGTCGATGCGGACTAGACATCTGGTCGTTGCTGCATGTTTATCAGCCAGACATTTGTCGGATTATTAAGCGAGGAATGCGGTGAGGTAAGGACTCATCTTTTCTTGTCAAAACATGCCTGTTGACCAAGCTTTCTTTTAATTTGCTTCAGTCTCAAGACAGGCCAATTTTTGTAACACCGTCAAACTTTCCAAGTTGGACTTTGGTAGCTTAGCATGATCTTGACTCAATAGAGAACGGTTCGTTAATTATGTCGTTGTCGTACTTAATGTTTCGAACCAGATACATGTTGTTCTGGAAGAGTTGGATATGATGTATGTAGCTTGTTCCTATCGTAACGTCCGCATTAAAATTTCACATATGACGAGAGTTAGTTTCCTTCTTTTAAAAGGCAATGCAGTCAATGGCAGCAATTAATTTGAAATTTAAATACAGATTTTTTATGCAGAGGGAGAAAATTATTAAGAATTTTGCAAGTACATATTTCAGTTTCGATCTGTATGAGAATGATGAAAAATTTATTTTCTATGCAGTCAATCTTATTAGGCTATAGCGACTGAATAAATGCTCATACAGATCGAAACTGAAATATGTACTTGCAAAATTCTTAATAATTTTCTCCCTCCGCATAAAAAATAAAAATGATTTGGCTTGTACCGATAAAACCTAATATCTTAACATTAAATACTGATCTTTATTTCCATTGACTTTATTACACGGCAAATTAAAATTTGGAATTGAAAAGTTTATAAATTTTTTTGGTAATTTTACAAATGTATTTATTGTATAAATATATTTTTAGAATTACATAAAGGAACAACTATAGCACAAAAATAATTAATATGTACATAATTGAAAGGTTAAAATTATATTGACTTTTAAGTTAATTGGAGATCATTATGGTAATATTTTAGCCCCACTAGTAACTCTACGATAGTGATGTTTTTAATCGTTAACTTAATAATGTAGAATTTGATTTCACGACAAACAGGGCTTGCACAATTAGAACATCTTTAAACTAAAGTCACAATAAAATCCATCCATCAAGGTCATCTGTTTTGATTTTCAAAAATATTTTTTAGCAATTTTCGTAGGCTAAATAGAAACAAAATTGTGTTTACTTCTTATAAGTATATATGTAGGTGATCGTGCCGTGAAATAAGACCCGGAGCATTAATGCCCGAAGGAAATTTAGAACCTTAATTCGCAATTAAAGTACATACATTAAGGCTCGTATTTTTTTCCGGTCGTTTTTCCATTTTTGTAAAGAGAAATAACAATCGATAATTTTGAGAAATAATACCTTAATTATTAGAATCACTTTTTGTTAGAATTTTAAAATATTCTGATAAAGGGAGATTCATTTTCAAATTTGTAAGGAAATTTGCCGATTTCAGGATTATGGAAAAGGAAAACCTACTTTTAAAATATTCTAGAGAAATGATAAAAAATCAATAAATTTGAATGAAAATCTCTCTTTTCTAGATTATTTTAGAATTAGATCTTCATTTTCCATAATCCTGAAAAATGGAAATTTCCATTCAAATTTTAAAACTAAATTTCTTTTTCCATTATATTTTAAAATCCTTTAACTTGGTGGTCAAAGTAGAATAAAACGCTATGATTTTATTTCGCTTACCAGCCGAAAAACATTTTGGGAGCTAAAAACACTTTGATTGCAAATTAAAACCTTATTGTTGTTTTTTTGTGTATTAATTTTTTTAATTTACGTTAATTATGTGGCAAATAAATATCAAATTGATATAACTCATGACTTAGAAAATGAGCATAACCCAAACGAATAACATAACCTCGTTCAAATATAGAGCGTGCAAAAAAAAACTATTTCTTGGCATTCTTGGCTTCCAATTACTTTCAAATACTTCGGAATTATAATTTTAAAATTGTAGGACGTGCAGCTTCAAATTTAAATGACAAATTTTTTTCAAAAATGAAAGATGAAATACCTTTAAAAAAACATTCAAATATTGTTTACCAAGTATGTTGCAGCTTGCAGTTGCAATTCAACATACACACGGCCGACAAAGCAGTTTTTAGAAAAACGGATTTATCAACACAAAAGAGGCGCAAATCCAAATATAAATGCAAACATTAGTGCACTTTCACAGCATTTGAGAGATACAAACCATTTAATCAGTTTAGATAACGTCAAAATTCTTGAAAAACAAAAAAATTAAAAAAAAAAGATCGATTTTAGAAATGTTGCACATTAAAGCAAGTACAAATTCTATAAACATAGTGGAAGATTTTGTATACATATATTGGGAATTCATATGATTTGTTTATCTAATTTTTTTTTTGTCTCATACAAATTATTTTTGATTCTAATTGTACATCCTTTTTAAATTAAAATCATTATTGTACAAATTTATTTTCAAATAAATTGTCTAGGCTGTGCGTTTCTATGATAAATGGGTTTATTAAGGTAGCTTTGCAAAATTTAAAATTTCTATAAAAGAAACAATTTTGATATAAGGTTTTCATAATGCTTTTGAGAATGATTCCGATTAGGAATCGAAAGCTAAAGCTGTAATTAAGTTTTTTAAAAAAATAAAGAGCTCTAAACCAATATTTCAAAAATTTGTTCTAACATTTTTAGAGTTTGAGTAATATCGATTTCGAATAATTTTGCGTGAATTTGATGTTAGAAGTTTATGTTCGTTGTCGTGGTCATCATCGTGTTAATATTGGGATATACTTTATGTTATAATGATTGCGCGGGCGTCAAATCATTCATGTACTCGAATATTGCCTTATTTAACAACCGTAACAAAACCAGCCGAAAAACATTTCGGGAGCTAAAACACTTTGATTGCAAATTAAAACCTTAATTTTTTTTTTTTTTGGGGTATTACATAATTATTTACTTTACGGCATCATAATAATGTGGTAAATAAATATCAGATTAATATTACTTACGACAAATACTTAGAAAATGGACATAACCCAAACGAATAACACAACGTTGTTCAAATATAGAGCGTGCAGAAAAAAAAACTATTTACATATACCAGGCCAATGGTACAGTGTCGTGAAGCATATAAAAGGAACACGAACCCATATCATCATCTCAGTACTTAAGTGTTACAAATGACATTAATCTTAAATGAAATCGAGATAATTGAACCTTTAGCTTGGACGACTCCAAACGTAACCAAACTTTCATCTTAAATTAAAACAAATTTTTAATGAAACCCATAGCCTTGTATAAAACAGTTGGCTCAATGGAATTTTTTGAATGAAAATTGCAATCGGAAGTTCCCGTTTTTTTTAAACAAGTTGTTAAAATGTGTTTGAAACTTTAAATCACTAATGTCTATAATTGTATAGTTAGACCCCAGCGTTAATATTTACATTCCGTCTCATTTGTATCCATTGTTGACTTTTAGCTCGTTTTCTATAGGTCCCCGGATCAACTCCTTGCCATCGAGGTTTTCATGTAGTTATTTTGTGATTACCGGTAAACGGTAAATAGCAGGTGTATTTAGTAAGGGTTTGCATCATAGGTTCTCTGTGGCATCGATTGTAGAACCTTAGTGAGTTCCACCCAATTTTTAACAATATTGCATTTTTATATATTTTTGCATAGAATGGATTTGTTTGATGTTGGAGAGTTTAGATATGATCTGGAGTTTTTCGAAATAGTAACGAATTTTCGAAATTATTATTGTTGATCCGGGGCTATTCGCGATTTTTATTTGAAGAGGCTCTATTTAAAGTTTTCAAATGAGATTTTGGTTTTATTTTTTATTTTTGCCGCACTTAGCGTTAAATTAATCAATATTTTCGGTTTATTCAATATATTTACATGGCGGTGATTAGTGCAATGGTTGAATACCATTGATCTCTGATATTACAGACTTGTGACGTAACGATATAAATGCAGAACGCTACTGCAGTTTCTGTTACTACACTATAATTACAATAAATAACCTGGTGTGGTGATCTTAAGTTTGGTTTACTAATCAGAGTGTCTCTCTGCAAACTGTGTCAATTAGGAATAATAAACTTATATACTCATCTTCATCCTAATACAGTTATAGATAGCTTAAACCTTATGTGAGTGGAAAGCTGAATATTCTTTAAATAAAGACATATACAGTCTAAAATTAACTTCGTCTAAGGTTGCTGCATACGAGGACAATTTTCCGGATGCCCTAACTTTCGATTTGTGGCCTTGTGGCACTTTAATTCGGCCATTCATCAAAAACAGCGTGCCAAAAACGCCCGAAATATTCCGTAGCTCACGTTGAATTTGTATGAAGACAACTACAACCTCTTGGATGCTTATGCATCCAAAATTAATGCTTGCAAAGTCTTGATTGATTGAAATGATTATGACATAAATATTTTAACAGAAAACTGGTTAACGCGTTACTTAATTTTGAACTATACTTTTTCGTACTCAGTATTCCGACGGGGTTTTGATATCAGTTTTAAAGAGGGTGGTGTCATTAGAACGTTGAGGCGTGATTTGGAATGTACAACACATCGACATAATGAAAAAAAAAAAATTATGTATTATAGGTATTAATTATTATTAATTATGATTTGTTCTGGTTATTTGTTGTTGGAGTTTATTTCCCTTTTGATAGTGCACGAAATTTCTACAAAGTGTTTATCGATTTTCGAAAGCTGGAAAAGAATAATTTTGCTCCGAAGCTAATGAGAATGCATCACTATAAAAATTTGAACGTAGCTCTAACAATATCGAAACTAGTGTCGAGCAAGTCCTGAGCAAGCTCAACAAATGTGGAGGAGAGTTTGCTGAAATAAAATCAATGATCGAGAAACTCAATCATCTCAAGAATTCATATCCCAAGAGTTTGATGCCCTACGTACTGAATTTAAAAAACTATCCAAAGTTAGCAATGAAGATAAACCTATGGCGAAAGTAGCCAGATCAGAGGACAGCCAAGAGAAACAGTCGGGGCAAATAAATGAGTTAGAATCGAAGGTTGATCGAGTTAGTCAGGTGCAAATTCTTTCTCGGTCCTCGGCTGTAAAGAGTCATCGGCTGATATATCTTTCATAAAGTATATGCCAGTCTATGACCAATTGAAGCAGTCATCAATTACAAAAGGTATGAGAAACATTATGGTAACGTTTAAAACTTCAGAGGTAAAGTAAAAGTCACTGGTAAAAAATATGAAAATTAATCCATCCAGTCAAACTGGCTTTAACGTGCCTGAAGACAAACAAATATTATTTTCGCGATCATCTTACCCCTTATCAAAAAATTAAACAAACTGATTAAACACAGGTTTCTGTGGATCAGAGCAAATCTAGTATTTTTTTCGCAAAGAGGAAAAGGATAAAGTGGTCAAAGTCACGTCGGCAAATGAACTTAAAAGACTTATGGGAATTAACCACATCAAATTGGATCAACTTACATAGCTCGTAAACACAAATCTATTAGTACTATTATAGCAAGGAAACTTAAGTGGATTAAAAGGAAACAATGTAATGACAATATTGCTAGAATTATTGATAAACCAAATGAACTGTGGAATTATTTCAAACAAATCATCTAAAATAAAAGTCAGAATACCTCATCAAAACTGTATCTCCAAATAGGTGCGGTGAAGTAATAACAAGTCAACAGGAGGTCGCAGAGCGATTTAATGCTTATTTTATTAATGCCACAGTTGATTTTAGAAGACATCTTCCAAATCCAACAATTGACGATTTTGGATATCTACAGTATCAAGCAACGGTACCCTTTTTAGTAAACTAAACTTGTGACGCTGAAGTTACAAATATATTACTTGAGTTGAATGAAAACACTGCAACTGGAGAAGATACAATTTCTGTGAAGTTTCTAAAATACACTTCAAATTATGTGACACCCGTAATTACAAAGTTTATTAACCAATCTTTCATTTCTGGCTAATTGCCCACCTCCTTAAAATAAGCACGGGTCAATATATAAATCTGGCAATGAAATGGAGTTCTATCGCCCAACTACCATTCTATCAAGCGTTTCAAAGATCTTTAAAATTTATGTTAAAAAGGCGCAGTGAATTGTTGTTTATTATCAAGGTTGTTGCGGATATCCAATTTGGATTTACCCCGAATTCTAGTCCATCAGCTGCTTGTCTTAATTTGACAGATTTGTTGAGTAGCGGTTTTGAAAGGAAGCAATATTGTGCTTGCTTATTTCTGGATATTCGAAAGGCATTTGACTCAAAACTAAGCCTTACAGAAGTTGAATTGAATTGGTTTCAATCCTATCCGTCAGGCAGATAACAAATAGTGAAAATAGGGAATTGCAGAAGTGAATCTGGTAAATGGAATAGGGGATCCCCAAGGATCTGTTCTTGGGCCTACTCTATTTAATATATACATAAATGACGTAACCTTTTTTAATTTGCACGGACAAATTCAATTATTTGCAGACGATGGGGTTATATTATATACAAGTCAGAGAACCTAGCAGATTTACTCAGCAAAATTATTTCAGATATGATTCTTCTAAAAAACTGCCTTGCTCTAAATCATTTAGTGCTGAACCACGACAAAACAAAATATATGCTCTTTGAAAATAGGACTCTGAATAAGGAAATTTTACAGGTAAACTGAATTACTTATAACTCTTTTATAATTGAAAGAGTTCTTAAGTATAACTATCTGGGTTTTATAATTGATAGTAAGCTTAGTTGGAGTTCCCATATAGCGAAAATGAAAAAGGCGATCCTGCCATATATTTTTGCTACCAATCGGATAAAACATTTATACTACCTATAAGAAGTCCCTATTACGTCCCTATTACGCTTAACATATTTAAGCCCGATTTGATTGCGAAATATTACAGAAAAAGACATTGAAATATATTTTACATGTTCCAATAAGAGGTATCCGACGGAATTATTATTTGAGGAGTTTTTATCGGTTAGATTACTGTTTCAGCGAGAACTGCTAGCCTGGGTTTACAAAATAGTAAATGGGTTAATCAAACACAATATGAAGATAACGAAATTATCGAACATGCATAATTATGAAACGAGACGTCAGCCGCCTTTTCAAATAGAGTTTTTTTCAAGCTCTGCATCAAGAAATAATGTTGTATATCACGGACAGCGCCTGAATTTAATGAGTTACCGGCGGAAATAAGAAATTCGGCCACACAAAATAATTTTAAGCCGAAAATCATTGATTACACAGCCACACAAAAAAAATTTTTTTTTTGGCCTGGGGGTCTGACTATGTAACATATTCTATATGATTTTGGGGTCGTTGAATCCGAATCCAAGGTCGGTTTAACCCTAGCACGTTAACCTCAAAAAACCTAGTAAAATAAGGATTTTCAGCACTATTAAATGTATATAACTATATAACTTGAACGGCTAACTCCTAAAACCTATAAACCCATAACCTCATAACCCAATAACCGCATAACCCCAAAACACCGTAACCCCATAACCTCCTAACCCTATAACCCCGTCATCAAAATACTGAAACAGTATCGCTTATTCTTCCACCGCGAAACTATTCGTGGCGTAGATTTCATCAAATTAAACAGAATATCGTCATTATTCCCAAGTTATCTCTGTATAACCTTGTATAATATTTGTAGGACCGTCAGCATTAGCATTACCCAATGTATCAATGTCCACCGCGGGGAGGTTGCGTGACCGGATTTTATAGATCATATAGCCCTTATAAGGGCTGATTTATAAAATAATATAAAAACAAAGCTTTAGTCGGACTCTTTTTTTGAGCCATATTGCGTTCTCTTCTCTTTAAATGACCTGTGCAACGAAGTACGCTATCGTTTCCGACTTTCCTTCGATTCTCTCTTTAACGTCCAGCAAAAATCAGCCATCATGTTTACATCCCATCGTCCTTGATACCGAGTTTCCATGACGTTAATATCTTGGTGGAATCGTTCTCCCTGTTCTTCACTAAAGTCCCTAAGGTTCTCAGGAAATTTATCGAGGTGGGAATGAAGAAAATGAAGTTTCAAATTCATATTACATTGAAGCTTCTGAAAGTCAGAAATCATTTTTTCAACTAATTGTTTGTAATGAGGGCTTTTTTTATTGCCAAGGAAATCTTGAGCAACTGCTTTGAAGCTTTGCCAGGCGTTTTTTTCTTTCTGATTCATTGTACTAGTGAAGGCAGTATCTCGGAACATCGTTCTGATCTGAGGGCCATCGAAAACCCCTTCTTTCAATTTTGCCTCAGCCAACTTCGAACATTTATCAATGAGATATTTGAAGCAGGCTCCAGATTTATCGAGCGCTTTAACGTATTGCTTCATTAGACCAAGCTTGATGGAAGGGGAGGGATAAGAATTTTGCTTTGATCAACTAGCGATTTGTGGATGGTATTCCGGGAACCAGGAGTGAATGATGTTCTGGTAGGCCAATTTTTTTTTTCACATAATGATTTTCACGATCACGACTGTCCAATAAGCATAAATGACATGGAAATTTTGTGAATCCTGACTGTTGTCCAAGAAAAATCGTTATAATCATAAGATCACCGCAAAGTTGCCATCTATGAGTCTCGTAATCAATTTTTTGCACTAAAATATATATGTTGTCATATTTTTCCTGCATAACAATGGAATGAGCAATGGGAACTGGAGCATAAATGTTTGTATTGTGTAGCAAAACTGCCTTTATACTCCTCTTTGATGAGTCTATGAAAAGTCTCCACTCTATGTCATCATAACAATTTGGTTTTAGTTCGTTAATGAGAGCTACTATGTCTGTACTATACTGATCTATTAAAAAATACTGTCGAAATTGCATCTCTC
Source organism: Tipula helvola (assembly GCA_963556165.1). Classification (NCBI taxonomy): domain Eukaryota; kingdom Metazoa; phylum Arthropoda; class Insecta; order Diptera; family Tipulidae; genus Tipula; species Tipula helvola. Next base: position 113,913,878 of record OY744483.1, read on the forward strand.
TGTTTCTACAAAAAGAAACTTTCGTCTTTGGCTCCAACAGATTTCTCTCTTTAAGATAGGATGCTAAAATTTTGAACCATCCTTTGCTAATCATAAATTCGATACAAGATCGTTTAACGCAGGGTGGATGCACATGACTGACATTACAAGTACAACTGTCCTTGACTGCAGCTAATACTGGAGCTACAACAGATGAAACACTAATGTACACGATTTTTCAAAAAAAAAATTTTTTTTTGTGTGGCTGTGTTATCTGAAAATTAGAACTACGTTATGCTTCTTAAATCAAATTTTTGCACTGTGTGATTGTTCAAATTTATTATTATCGATATTCTTATGATTCTAATTATTTATTTGTTTCTCTTGTTAAAGTATTTATTATGTTAGCCAGCGAATTAAGCAATAGATGTACATGTAGTTGCCCTAACACTAGAACTACCGACCCGTCAAAATGACGGATTTAAATTTATTGATTGCTTGTTTTTTTATAATTATGTAATATTATTTTAGAAATGTATGATTGATGAGTGATGACTAATAAAGTAATTACATTAAGAATCAACAAAAATTTCCAAACAATTCAAACATAAATAATAAAATAAATTGAATTCAATAAATGCAAACCGGTCATTTTGGCCGGTCGGTAGTTCTAGTGCTAATATTAGCTATTTTTAAAATTCTCAGCTATTTCTCAATCACTGATTCCCAGTTTCACTACATTTTAATTTCTATTTTTTTTGTTAACGTATTGAATATTTGCGATGTGAAAACAAAATGGGTTTGCAAACGTTTTCGAGCTTTTTCTTGTGTTCCAAACGACATAAGTACATCAACGACAGATCAAATAGTAAATTCACGTTAAAGTACAAATATTTGCAATCGTTTGGTGATAATGTTTTTTTGGGCGAATGACTTTGCGGCTTTATACCCTATAAACTATCCAGTGTATAAAATAAAATAAATTAGACTCGCCTCTTAAAGGCAAAAACCCATTTCCATTTAACACTAATAGCATTTTGTTAAAACAGTATAACGCATATTTGCTTTATTTACGATATTTGTGCACGATTAATAATCCCTTTATTGTTTTAAGCATTTCTCTTTCACGGACGGTGCAACAATACATTACTTAAGAAAGTTGATTAATAAATAAGATAAGAGAGTTGGCAAATAATAATAATCGTTGACTGAAAATTGACTTTTATTTGTTATGCGAGTTTATCGTGTCGTTCACCCATCCAATAATATAAATGAATACGTCAATCAAAATGATAATAAAAAAATAAAATTCCATTAGTTTTTGTTTTGATTGTGCGCTATAAATTAATTTTTATTTTTTTTATTTCATTTTAGGTAAGTTCCTCATCAACTACATTTATTGAATATTGATCAGAATTTGGAAAGGTCAAATTTTCTGTAAGTACATACTCAAATAATATGTAGTACAACTATAAATCAATTATCTAAAAATGGTTAGACAAAATTAAAGGTTATGTTTAACTGATTTACATAATATACCTCTAAAATATAAAATAGAATTATGACGCCAAAAATAAATACAAGTTATTTACAATTATAGTTACTTAACACCAAAATTATATAGTTTTGTGTCACATGAACCAAAACACTTATTGATCGGGTACACAAATCAAATATTCAGAAAACGTTGAAACGTCATGTCTACTTTTCAAACCATCAATCTCATCACTGTATGTCTCTAAATGTCATGTTTTATTTACTAATTTACGAATTAACATAAGTCTATTAAAATCAATAGAAATTCTGTTCTACATAATACTATACATAAAGTGGTGTTCTTTCAATATCAAAATGTAATTAATACAACGTGAAAACGTAATTAACAATATGCGCACTCTGCGCCACAATGGAAAATAATGTATTCAGTTTCAGATGAATAGACATATGTAGATATACTCGTACAATCCCTGAAGCAGACATAAATTGCTTCATCAAAATGTTGTATAATTGATTTATATTTAATTATATAAGACATTTTACAATATTTAATTTAATTATATTTAAAATAAAAAATAAAAATTCAATTTGATTTATTTCAAATTTTTTATTTTTTTTTTTTTTTCAAAATATTTTCTGTTGGGCAGGCATTTATAAAGTTTTATTGTCCGGAAAATCGACCACACTAAAAACATTAAAAAATTGTTATTTTATGTGTATATGTATGTGTAGGTTTTGCCGGTCCGATTTAGAAAATAGAAAATTTATTGTTAATTAATTTCCAAATAAATCTTACGTCAATCGTAAATTTTATGTATATGTGCTCTGGTATACACATATGTTTCCTAAGATATAAAGATAAACGATTTATTTAATTAAAAATAGAATACCATAATACCAATATATTAAATTATTTGACCGTAACCTTAAGCCCTTAACCATCATTAAATATTATTTAAATTTGAAAACATCATTTTGGAATATTTGTGTGTACTAATTTGGAATACTTACTATGTATATAGAATACGCAATATGTGCGTTTGGTTGTTTGTTTGGTTAATAATTTAGCTAAATAACACACATTTTTTTTTGTACATGTGTGTGGATGTGTGTAATAAGATGGTTAAATAGATTTTTTTTTTTTTTAAATAAATATATGGTAAATATGTTTAGTTTATAATACCATAACATAATAACATAAATAACTTAACATTTTTGTTGCTGCCAGCTATATTTTAATCGATAACACCTTAAAGCATTAAATTTTTTAAACACCTGAATAGATAAGAATTTTTTAATAATCTCACGATTTTATAATAAAAATATGTAGAGTTTAGGCATATGTCTATAATTTTTGTTTCTCTCAAAACATTCGCAAAATTTACTTATAAATTAATGATATTTGCGCAACATCGTGGCGCAAATATAAATTAAACAAATTCGACCGGGGAGACTGTAGTCTAAACTATAATTTTTTTGTAGGCACATAAGTAATTTTGAATATATGTATGTAGATAACGGTTTACGAATTTTGTATTTACATTCACTTTAGCAATAAGCTCTTGTAGATATACCTAATATGTAAATTTTTGGTTTTGGAGTTGTTTGTCTTTATAAAACTATAAGATATATCGTATGTTGTTCACAAAATTCTTATTATTGTAAAATAATTAACCTCCACAATATTAAAATGCGAAACTGCAATTATTATCTGGTTTTAATAGTATAATAATTGCTTTATCAATGTTAAAAATAATTAAGCAATTAGCTGGTTTTTAATATTTAGTTCATGTGATCATAATTTTATACGTAGGTTAGGTTAGGTTAGGTTGAAGTGGCTGCTATCGCACACTTAGGCCAGCAATGGCCCGTTGTGATACCACAGGATCCCATCTCCCCATTACTCCCGTTGAAACCAACCAGAGCTATTTATATAGCGTAATAAATCTCGCACTCCACAGTCCGCGAGTTCCGAAAGGCTGTCCATACCGTACACACCCAAATACTTATGCCTTCTGTATGATAGCGCCGGACATGAGCATAGGAAGTGTTCCAAAGTCTCCTCCTCCTCTTCGTCCATGCAACTTCTACAAAAGTCATTCGTCTGTATCCCCAGCCTTCTCGCATGCTCCCCAAAAAGGCAGTGACCTGTCATTATCCCTACGACCAATCCTATTTCTTGTCTTCCCAGGGATATTAGTACCTTGGAGCGCCGCAAGTCCAGTTTTGGCCAAACTTGCTTTGCTACCCTGCACGTGAGAGTGTTGATCCACCTCTCATTTGTCAAGGCGATTGCCCTTTTACTGAGCGCCCATTTTAGCACTGCCATAGGCCTCCCCAGACCTACCATTTCCGGCTGCATCTGGAGAGTCGTTCCGTACCTAGCTAGTTCGTCCGCCCTGCAGTTCCCCGTGACGTCCGAGTGACCCGGGACCCAGATTATCTGGATGCTGAAATACTCGCTCATCTCGTTAAGAGATGATCGGCAATCCAGCGCCACCCGCGACTTCAGACAAACTGCCCCAAGTGACTTGATCGCTGCCTGACTGTCCACATAAATTGCGATATCCCTCCCGGATACCACATTATGCTTCAACCATGTCATGACTTGCCCGATCGCCACCACTTCAGCCTGGTACACGCTGCAGTAGTCAGGGAGACGAACAGAAATATTAACATTAAGTTTATCACAGAAGACTCCGGCTCCTACCTGATCGTCTAGCCTCGAGCCGTCCGTGAAAAATTGCACTGCCTCGTTTTCCAAGATTGATCCGTTTCTCCAGGATTCCCTTGAGGGAAAGATGGTACGGAAACCCTTATCGAAGCACAACGTTGGTGTGATATAATCCAGATTCGCCAGTTCTTCGCCAGCGAATCTACCTATCGTCGAGTGTCCCACCTGAAGACACTTCCATTGAGAGACAGCCAAGAGCCTCGTAGCCACGTTGGCTGCCATCTGTTTACCATAAAGGTCGATTGGAATAAGGTGGAACATAACCTCTAAAGCGCGTGTAGGTGTTGTCCTAAGCGCCCCGCTTATAAGCATACAGGCCGTTCTTTGCACCTTCTCCATCATACCTCTATAAGTTACCTTATCTAGAGCTGGCCACCAAACGCCCACCCCGTACATTAGCACAGGTCTTACCACGGCGGTATAGAGCCAGTATACCAGCTCCGGTTTCAAGCCCCATCTCTTACCTATAGCGTTTCTACACGAGTATAAGGCTACAATAGCCTTATTCACTCTTTCCAAAGTGTTAGGCTTCCAGCTGAGCTTACTATCAAAGATTATGCCCAGAAATCTCGCTCGGTCAGCAAAAACTAGTCCGCTGCCGTTTATGATAGGAGGGCTAACCACCGGAATTTTATATTTCCTAGTAAATAGTACCAGCTCTGTTTTGGACGGGTTAATCCCCAATCCACACTTGCTGGCCCATTTCGTAACGATCAGGAGTGCATTCTGCATAACATCCCTAATCGTATCTAGATATTTGCCTGAGACAGCTATCGCTACATCATCAGCATATGCTACAACCCCTATCCCCTCTCTCTCTAGTTCCAGCAGCAATCCATTAATCACTGCACTCCAGAGAATGGGGGACATTACACCTCCTTGTGGGGTTCCTCTAACCACCCGTCTTCTAATCTTGGACTCTCCCAGCTCCGAGGTAATAGTCCTGCTTACCAGCATCTGATTTATTAACCTACTTATAGAGCAGTCCACTTTCAAAAAAGACAATCCTTCCATGATCGCCTCCGTTTTTACATTATTAAAAGCACCCTCAATATCGAGAAATGCTACCATGCAAAACTCTTGCAAGTAAATTGATTTCTCAATTGTGCGTACTAGATCGTGCAGAGCTGTGTCCACCGACTTTCCCTTACAGTACGCATGCTGCGACATTGCCCAATTCCTGGGTTCAATTCTTGATCGAATAAATACATCTATCAACCTTTCCAGGGTTTTCAGCAGAAAGGATGATAGAGTTATAGGCCTCAGGTCCTTTGGATGAGCATGTGAGCTCTTTCCCGATTTCGGGATAAAGACTACTTTGACCTCTGTCCAATTCCTAGGAATATAGACTAGTTTCAGACATCCCCTGAAGATAACCTCTAGCCAGGGGAGGATGGCCGCAGAGTTCTTTTGGATCTCTGCTGGTATAATCCGATCCGGGCCCGCCGACTTATAAGGCTTAAAACCCTGCAGCGCCCACCTGATCCGCTCTCTATCCAATATGCCCTCCATATCTATTGGAGGTGTTCCTCGATGAGCTCCAGGCTCCATCGAGTCATCAAAGCTTCCCGGAAAGTGGGTATCGATGAGAAGCTCCAACGATTCCGCACTTGAAGCTGTCCATGACCCGTCTGGTCTAATTAAGTAACTAGGACTAGTTGGGTTAGTAGATAGAATCTTCCTAAGGCGGGAAGTCTCAGAGACTTCTTCCATTCTACCACAAAAGAGTCTCCAAGATCCCCTCTGTGCCTTCCTCAATTCTTTTTTGTACTTTCTTAGGTCCTCCTTATAGGAGTCCCAGTCCCGTACATGCCTCGTGCTCCTTGCCTTATTAAAGGCTGTCCTACACGCCTTCCGAAAGGTCTCCAACTCCATGGACCACCATGCCGGTTTCTGCCTGCCCCTTGGCTTTATCAGGGGGCAAGAAGCATTAAAGGAAAGATTGCATGCTCTTGTGACAACATCCACAATGCAATTCAATTCTTCCACTGTCTCCGGAGGTCCGGGGACCTCCGGCAATAGTTCCTCCAACACCTCCCCATATTTCTCCCAGTTTGTCCTTCTAGGATTCCTGAAAGGCTTCTGGGTAACAGGGTGAATGTTAAGGTTATAAGTTATATATTGATGATCAGAGAATGAGTGCTCCTTTATACGTAAAATTGTACGATGTTTGTTATTAAAAAAGGAGGTCCAATAAAAACATGATGCATTTAAAATAAAATAAAAATGCTTTGTAACAAAATAATTTCAGCTTCTCATAAGTGCATCTCTGCAAACCTTGTACGTTGGTCACTAATTTTCAGAATTTTAATACTACGTCTATTGATTTACAGTTTTAACATGTTCGATGACGAGAAAAACTGCTAGTGTCAAATTTAGGACTTTCTGAAATAAATTGAAAAACTATCAGTGTAATATAAACTATTGGATTTGAGTCAATATCCAAAATTAGAGTTGTTTAAATGCTGTATAATTTTAGGTATCAACAAGCATACAAAAATCGTGTTACATATCGATAGGAACTAATTTCTTTTAGCTTTTGATTTGTTTGATTTAATTACACTAGCCGACAATTTTGAACTTTTTTTTAATATAACTGTTATAAAAATGGGTATAACCTTGTTACTTTCTTTAGTTTAATGAGTAAGTAAAAGGAAAATTGTTCTACCACGGCTAGTTTTTGAGTTACAAAAATTTCCCTTTTTCTAATGGATACATAATTTTATTTATAAATGTTATTAGAAATATGACACATAAATGGAAACAGTACAAAAAAAATGAAAATAACAAAAAGTATAAACTTTAACTAGTGATGACAAACCGAAATTTTAATTCTATACAAAAACAGTCCCTAACTTACAAGAATTATGTATGTACAAACAGTTATTCTTCCTCTTATGTTCGCTATTAGCCTCTCTTAAGAGAAGCGGGATCCCGCCTACCTTAATACCGTTTTTCCATTTCTGCGATATCTTGGTGGAATCTTTCTCTCTGTTCGTCACTTACTTTTCCTAAATTCTAAAGGAAAAAGTTCAAATGTGAGTGCAGAAAATGAACTTTTAGCGACATTCGGCACCCTAAGTTCTCCAGTAAACTGACCACGATTTGTTTATAGCTTTCACTTCTTTGGTTTCTCGGAAAGTTTTCACAGAGATTTCTAAAAGAAGCACATGCTGCCAGCTCCAAATCATTCATGGTACGTTCAAAATTTCAGACTTTAAATAGCTTCCTAATTTGTGGACCAACAAATATGCCTTCACGAACTTTTGCATCAGACAACTTGGAAAACTTATCTCTTAGGAATTTAAAACATTTACCTCCTTTTTCTAGTGCCTTTACAAATGGTTTAATCAAGGCCAATTTAATGTGTAAGGGGGGCAAGATCACCAAATTTGAAACAATCAAAGGTTCAAATTTAATATTGTATTTCCCATTAACAAAGTTATTTCTTAGCTGCCATTCTTTCACTACATAATGTTGCTAAACTGCACGGCTGTCCCACAGACTTAAAAAACAGCAATATTTTGTAAACCCTCGCTGTAGTCCAAGTAATAAAGAAATAACTTTAAAATCACCACATATGCCAACGATGGTGAGAATATTCAATTAGCCTCCATATAGTTAACATACTATCGTACGTTTCCTTTGTGTTTGTAGAATGAGCTAACGGAATAGATGGTTTTACCATTGTTAACCCTCGTCCGACGGCATAATTTTACAACGTTAACAGACTCTCTGTATGTATTCTCTCTGTATTGATACAGTTTACGTAGCCTTAGTCAGAAGTGTCGCGTTTTTTTTTTTTTTTTTTTTTTTGTCTTCGGAAAAAAAAAATTATCGATTTTTGGGGCAAAAATTGGGGCTTACGGTTAAGTATTGTTCCTTTGTTTACTATTTCTTAGCACTTGTTACTTTGGATCGTTTTTTTTGTTTCTTCTCGTTTTAGATTTCCATTGATTTGGGTTTATTTTGAAACTGGACGAAGCAAAATTTATTTAATTTTATTTGTAAGTATTGCGTATCAATCACGCCCACGTCGTGTGTACGCTAAATTTTGATTTTGAGTTTGATTATGTCGCTTAGTTATCCCAATATAGTTCTAAAATCCATGTTAGTTGATAGGTCGTTATTGAATGTAGTTAGTTTGAATGTCCAAAGTCTAGTCCCAAATATTGACGAGATTCGTCACATTTTTAATGGCGCTCCAGTGGACATACTTTGTTTCTCTGAGACCTTTCTAAATCCAAATATCCCTAATTCAGCTTTTGCCATCAAAGGTTTTAATATATTTAGGAAAGATAGGACCGTACCTCCCCTTAATTATGGTGGTTTATGTATGTTTGTAGGTTATCATATTAAGGCTAGATTAGTTACCATACCTTCTTCTATTTCGGAATCGTTAGTATCGGATTTAGAGTTTTTATTTGTCAACGTTTTCATTAGTGGTCGTAAAATCTTATTCGGTACCGTCTATAACCCTCCAAAAACTAGTAAGAGGTCGTATAGACTTAGAAAGTTTGTTTAGTTATTTCTCTTGTAGATTCGATGAAATATATATATCAGGTGACTTCAATTTCGATATACTCCAAAATTCCGGCTTCCCTCGTGATTATTTGAATCTTTTAAATAGTCTTAATTTATCCGTCCACAACACTGTGGCGCCGACGTTTTGTTGTCCAACCGCTAGCGGTGCCTCTTATTCCCTTATTGACCATATCATCTCTTTTACTGATAACTCTATTTGTTTTTTTCAATCAGTTGTCTCTCGGTATGGGATCCCATCATGATCTTTTAGTTTTTTCTGTGAATTGTTACTCTCCACCTAAGCCTAACAGTTTTAGCCTTAGAGATTTTGCTAGCATAGATAATTCCCGCCTTTACTTAGTTTGTAACTCGGTTCCTTGGGAGGATATTTTTTGCCTTAGTTCGTCAACTACCCAAGTAGAATTTTTCAACTCGTATATTAGTTTGGTCTTTGATAGTTGCGTTCCGCTTAAAAAGGTTACTTTCAATGCAAAATCTCCGCCTTGGTTGTCTCAGGAAGTTTCGAATGCCATAAGTATTAGAGTTAGTAAATATCGTTTATGGAAAAGGTATCCTAATAGTCAGTCTCATTTAGATTATAAGCAGGCTCGTAATAGAGTTGTAGGGTTAATTCGGATTGCTAAACGTAATTATTTTAAGGACAAGTTAGACCCCTCCCTTCCTCCCAAGGTTTTTTGGCGTAATGTTCGTAATTTAGGCCTAGGCAGATGCAAGAGTAGTTCTAGTGGGGTGTTTAAGCCCAATGATATTAATAGTTATTTTTGCTCTAGTTTGAACTCGGGTAGTAGTACCGTCGATTTGTTCTCTAATGCGTCCTCTAATTCGTTTTCGTTTTCAAATATTTCTCTCGAGGATTTACAGTCTGTCATTTGGAATGTTAAGTCGGAATCTTCTGGTCTGGATAACGTCAATTTAAAATTCGTTAAACGAGTTTTCCCTTTCGTCTCAAAATATTTGTTACATATTTTTAATTTTATTCTCACATCCTCTTCCTATCCAGATCAGTGGAAGCTAAGTAAAATCATACCCATCCCAAAGATTAGTAATCCTTCAGAGCTATCCCATTTGAGGCCAATTTGCATTTTAAGTTCTCTCTCTAAAGCTTTCGAGATAGTTGTTAAAACTCAAATTCAATCGCATCTAAATAGCAATAGTTTAATTAGTTTCTTCCAATCTGGGTTTAGAAAATTTCATAGCACTTCTACTGCGTTATTAAATGTATGTGATGATATTAGGCGCAATATGAATAATAGGGAATTGACTTCTTTAACTTTGTTAGATTTTTCTAAGGCCTTTGATTCTATTAATCACTGAATTCTTTTTAACAAACTCTTATCTCAGTTTAGATTTTCGGTTTCCGCTGCCAGACTAATTTTTAACTATCTTTCTAATCGTTCTCAGGCAGTTTTTTTCGACAATTCTTTGTCTGATTTCCTTCCTGTAATTTCCGGTGTTCCTCAGGGTTCAGTGCTGGGTCCTCTATTGTTTTCTATGTACATTAATGACATAGAATCCTCTATTCACCATTGTTCATTTCACATTTTCGCTGATGACGTCCAAATTTATAAAAATAGTCGTTTAGATCAGGGTTCTATTGATAGGAATATTTCTCTGATAAATGAAGACTTAAGTAATATCGCTAGTTGGTCGGTCTCTAATAGGCTCGTTTTAAATGCGAATAAATCTCAGTCGATCATAATTTATAAAAAATCGTTAGACACCTCGTCCTTTCCTGGTATTTTTCTGCAGGGTTCGCTAATTAGGTATTCAAATACTGTTAGAGATTTAGGTTTAGTTATTAATAAAACTCTTTCTTGGTGTGTCTATTTAGTTAGTATTAGTAAGAGGGTCTTTGGTATGCTTAGTTGTTTGTATAAAGTAGGATTTTCTGATAGTCAGTTTAGGAAAAAAATGTTTTTGTCTTATCTTCTTTCTCATTTTATTTATGGTGACGTAGTTTTATTCGGTATGCTTCAAGAAAATATGAACGTTCTCCAAAGATGTTTCAATGCATGTACTAGGTTTATTTTTGGTATTAGGAAATTCGATCATATTTCTGCCTACTCTAGCCTTGTTTTAGGATGTAGTTTATCTACCTTTTACGAATTTCGCGTTTGTCTTTTTATTTTTAAACTTCTCAAAGCTAAGAAGCCTTGTTATCTTTATAGGAAGTTATTTTTTAGCAGGTCTCATTCCTCAAACTTCCGCCTGATTCCGGCCAAAAATAGTTGTAGGTCGCTAAACAAATCCTTTTACGTTAGGGGAGTTTCTCTTTGGAATTCAATTCCATTGGAAATTAAGAGTTTAGGATCGGCCAAATTATTTAAGTCAAAATTTTTGGAGTGGCGTGATTGATGGGCAATACGTAGTTTTTTTAAATTTATTTTTAATATTATTATTATTATTGTTAAATTTTAATATTATTTCACCTCTTGCTGTACATTTTATTGTAAATGAGCTATTGCTCAAAATAGAATGTGTATGCATGAGATGGAAATTGTTTGAAAAAATTTAAAAGGTTTTTCTGCCTAATGGAAGCAGCTTCATCATTTTATTTTTGTTCTTTTGTTCCGTTTACTCTGTTTCCATCTGTGCTTTTCCTTTTAATACTAAATTATTGTTAAAGTACAATAAATAAATAAATAAAATAAATAAATATTCCTTCCTGAAAGCATTCCTCCCTTTATGCATTTCTATATGATCTAGACTAACAATGTAGAAATCTTACGAAAGTTCCATACTCTATGTCTTATAAAAAAAAAGTTACTGCAATTTAAAAATCGCAAAAAGGTACAATTGTACCTATGCCGCCTGACGAGGGTTAAATAAAACGGCTTTAAGGCTTGTTTTTGACGAGTTAATAAACAGTCGCCATTCTGCAGGATTATGATCAATACCCATCTAATTCAAGAATCTATTTCCATCACTGCAGTGCAGTAACAAAAAGATTCTTCAACTTTGTATCATAAAAAAAGCTGAATTTTTCGTGGCGTCTTTTCAGTATAGATATACATGTCGATGAATGTAAAAGATTCCATTCTTTTAAACGGGATCCCAAAATTTGAGATTTTTCTTTGGTTAAACCCAAATCGCGTACAAATCATTAAGATCTGATTGTGTAGTAAGATGGGTTCATTGGAAGAAGCAATATACGTCTGATCGCTTGAAGTCGACGTATTTAAAATATCGGCATCGTTCGTATCTACATGTGTGTAACTGCCAAAAGAGTTTGAATGCACTAGAACTGGAAACTCAATGTTAGTACTTTGCACTGGTTTGCTCACAAATAAAACGTTCCATATGTAATTTTGCGTTTATTCTTTCTTGAAAATCCCTCAATTTTGACAAGGCAAAAGTAACAGTCTGTGATGTGATTTGTCGGTTCACACCAAATCATCGGTATTTTGAATAACACTCCACAAAAATTTTTGTTTTTGTTCTCTTGACTTAACACAACTCGAATCCAACTTACCACATCCCACATTTTGTACCATATCCCACATTTTGGCTTGATTTTTATTTTTGAAACCAAAGCATTGTTCATATCGTCGATGGATTAATTCACTTATGGGAATTTTTTGCGATTTAGTAACATATACTCAACACACATAACAAAAATTGTCAGGAGAGTTTTTACAGCCTCGTGCACGGTTTTTCATATTCATATTCACACTCAAAAACACTTCAAAAACTCAATTTGTTTAACAAAACTTCTAACCTTTTCAACCAATTGACATTTGAGTGACATTTCATTGTTTGTTAAAGCCATGGCTACTTGATAAGATGTTAAAATTACATATTTAACAACTGGAATATTTTTAAAATTTTGAAATTTACGTTAATCTTAGTGAAAGTCGATTAAACAGTTATTTTAAAAATGTGACGTGATACACTATGCTAGAATACAGTTTTTGGGTTTCACACAATGCAATATAGTAAAATTTTGCGTTGTGGTGCCAGTTACAAAAATCATGTCTGCTAGTGTTATTATTCTGCATTTAAACCAGAGTGAGAAATGGGTAGTGTTACTGTTGTAAATTAAAAAGCCAATTTATTTTTGTTTAATTTCACGATAACCTTTTCAACAAACCATAACAAATCTGCTATAAGTATTGTGTTATTTTCCATACCCATAATAAATTATTCTCATCTTTTCATTTAAGTGTAACCAATCAGCTTTCTAGGTAACGTACATTTTTTATTTTATTTTCGTACATTACACAGGCAAAATTAATATTCGCGGTGTAATGTAAATAGAGAAAAAACCACTTTCAATAGGCCATGCTAGTCAGAATATAATATAAGGGGAAAAGATAATTATTTGTGACTTTCCGATCAAAACCTTGTTATTTTTTTTAAATGTTGGAACTATTGGAACAATACTACCTTTTTTGCTGTCCTGTTTTGAGGAGGGTGAGGAAGACGAGAGGAGGATAGCAGTATAGGGTAAATCTAAAATCGATCAACTTGATTCTTAATGAGCACAGTTTTAAACAATGATACATTATTGAAGAAAGCTCAATAAAATCAAAATTAGCTAAATGTTTTGAAGACTCATCATCATCACCAAACAACCCAATGCCTTTCATATTCGTAATATCCTAAATTATTTTAAAGATCCTTGAAAATCTCAAAAAATTTTCAAAAAACTCAGTACATGCCAAGTTTAACTTAACTTTAACAACTCAACGCAATGCAAATCTTGGCAAGCTTTTAAACAAAAGTGCCGATTAATCATTAATTATAAAACCCCTTACAAATTTTGCAAAATATCGAAAAACATAGATAAAGACTGGTGTACTCTCGTTAAGTTCAAATATACTTAGAATTCTAGAAAAACTTTGATACTCACACAAAATTTAGAAATTTAGAAAAATATATTCAAATCCAAAAATTTATAATAATTCAAAAATTCAGCTCCAAGCTTAACTTGGATAATATCGAAAACTTCGAAAGTTATACCATAGACAATCATAATAGATTTCTCATTTGACTAAAAACAGAAAATAAGAACAAAAATTTTCCATTCAAATATTATCGATGTATTGCATATACGTATTATATTTGCAACGCATTCTAAAAGCATTGCATTATAAAATACACAACGATACATTGGAATTATCAGAAGTTTTTGTTTTTTTCCTTTAGTTACTATGAAATGAGAAATCTAGTATGAATGTCTATGGTTATACTAACATAATTAGACAAATTTTTATTTGGTTTAGGGCTCTTTCTTATTTCTTTTTTACTAATTAAAGCTTTAGCTTTCGAACCCTATTCGGGTTCATTTTCATAAGCGTAATGAAAAATATATCAAAAAATTCTTTCATTTACACATAAATCAAAAAATAAAATACAGTCAAACCTGTTTTTGTGCGGTCTGTTTTTATGCGATTTTTTTTTACCCGATTATTTTCTATGCGATTTTTTTTGTGCGATTTCTTTTATGCGGCATAATTCATATACCGCTTAAAAAAAATCGCACAAAAAATATCGCATAAACAAAAAATCGCATAAAAAACGACGGCACAAAAACAGGTTTGACTGTACTCACAAATATTTATTAAAACCGACTTTTCATGGAAACGCACAGCTACGTAGATATTTTTCGAATAAACCTTGCTAAGGCGCAAACACACTGTTGTCACGTCATGTGAGCTCACATGCTGTCACGAAGACAAATTTTAACCGTAATATCATGCTTAGAAATATACTGCTGTCACGTATTATCACACAACAGTGTATTTTGTATGATCTCTATGCCAGTTTGTCATTGAGCCATATCCAGCGCAGATATGTAGATCTCACTAAAAAAAATAGAACTCACAAGTTCTATGCGCTGGTAACAAATATTTCATTCAAAAATGTAGATTAATCTCACTGTTTTAGTGAGGTTAAAAAAAATTCTTGTCTACATTTGAAAAACATTTCATTTGTAGATCTAACTGCACTGGATACGCCCATTGTTTTTTACGATGGAAAATTGTAGTTCAACTAGTTCTTCAAATTTGGACCAATTGCAATGCCAGAGCAAACGGAAGATATGTGGACATCCATTGAAAATACAAAGAAAATAATCATTACCTGTTATAGGTACAATACATGTAACCTATTTTTGATTCTTCATCTAAAAGAAATGTATACAAAGCGGCATAATACCGGAGAACCAAAATCATATATGTATAGTCGTTGGAGATGAAGCGTTTACACTGAAAACTTACCTACTTTGCCCATATAGCAGAAATAACTTAAAAGACAATGAGCCAATAAAATATTTAATTACAGATTGTCAAGAGCAAGACGTATCGTAGAAAATGCTTTTGGCATTCTAGCTACGCGTTGGAGATGTTTTCGGAGGTATTTGGAAGTACAACCAGAATTTGTTGACGAAATAGTGCTTGCATCGTGCTGCCAACATAATATGTTATGTATGTACAGTGCATTTGAACCAGATTTCGAATCACTCTTCATCTTTCAGAATCAGCTTTACTAAATTTAGATTCTCTAAGAAGAAATTGCACTCGCGAATCTTTTCAAATTCGAGATAAATTTAGAGAATATTTTAATTCTGAAGCCGGTAGTGAAGTTTGGCAACTTGAGTATGTGCGTAAGGGAAGAATTCATTCATAAATAATCAAAAATTATGCAAATAAAAATATTTTTGTAAATACCTGATATTTGTAGTTCACTTCTAATTTCCTCCCAAGCTGCTTGTCGAATATGTTGATCGCGATCACTAGGCGATCCATGGTTACAAATAACCTCATGTTCCCCGACTTTTTCTATTAAAATCTCGTCCATTTTTAAATAAAACTAGAACTAATATTCCATTTACAAAGTTAAAGTTGTGATGTAAATTCAATTTTGTTTTGCCACAAATTTAAAATAATGGCAACTGTACGAGCAAACAAACGCACACTCAATAATTTCGCAGATTACCACCTATTAAATATTTCTTTTATTTCTAATACAGTCAGGATATTCATAAATTTGTAAAATAAAATAATTCCAAAAATAAAAATTTACGTGAGGTTACGTGACTCAGAAATATATAAATTTACAGAAGATAGAAGCGTGCTGCCACACATGAGTTTGATGACATGATGTGATACACGTGAGGTGATATTAGTGTGTTTCTGATCCATTAAAATAATATGTAAATCGATAATGTGCACTTTTTACCGGTGATGTGAGTTTGCGTGACAGCACGTAAGCTCACGTGACGTGATAACAGTGTGTTTGCGGCTTAAGATGCTTTCATGTAAAAAAGGTTGTACCTTTGAATAAAAATAAAGTTGCATAACGCAAAAACAATTTAGATGAACAAATCATATGAGTTGACAATATAAGCAAAATCTTGAACGACATTGATTGAATTTGCACTTGATTTAATTTGTAGTATTACCAAAATTGATGTTTTTTCTAAAAAAAATGTTTGCTCTCGAGAATTTTTATGTTATCTAAACTGATTTGATGGTTTGTATTTTTCAGATGTCGTATAAGTGCACTAATGCTTAAATTTTCATCTTTATTTATGTCACTTTTGTGTTGATAAAATCTTTTTTCTGAAAAATTGTTTCGTCTGTACTGTGTAGGCCGTGTTGCAACTACTTTGTACCTGAGTGATAAACAACGTTTCATTGTTTCTTTAAAGGTTTGTTATCTTTAATTTTAGAAAACAAGTTGTTGTTTAATTTTGTGGCTGCACGTCCTATAATTTTAAAGTTATAATTTTTGAAAAGATTTTGGATTTTTTCGTAAAGATTTTTAACGTAGGGAATGGCATTTGTTGATCGACAAAATAAAATTTATATGGACATTTTTTTGTTTTCAAACTAAGTGGTTTACTAATTTTTTCGGATACTTGTTGCGAAATAATGTACCTTTTAGAATATTTAAATTTTTATTGAGAAATTTAGTCGGAAAGTTTTAGAATTTTTTGGGTCAGAATTTTAATGGTGTTAATTTTGTAATTGTTGGGAAGCCAAGAATGAAGACCAAGTATTTTTATGGTACTAATCACGAAATTTTGCCAATTGGTCCATGGACCAGCAGAATGTCCAAAAATGAAATTTTGTTATCTACTTCTTTTTCTTAGGTAAATTTTATTCTGTTGTTTTTCGAATTAAATTTTTCCAAAATTGAATCAATTTTGTTTTTTGGTATTGCCGTTATTATATCGACAATAGATCTGAAGTAAAACAATGGTTGCAAATCTAAAGAATTTAAAACCGACTTTTCCAAATTTTCCATTACTAAATTTACTATGATAGGTCTTATTGGTGACCCTATACGTGAGCCAACAATTTGTTTATACATTTAGTTGTCAAAAGAAAATTCAGAATTGTTGAAAACTATATCTAAAGCAGTGAAAAGTTGTATTTTTCTTAATTTTGATTTAGCATTTTTCTTTATATTTCTCCAATTTTGACTGATAATATTTTCGACAATTTGTCTATCGACGTTGGTAAACAAAGAGGTACCATCTAAAGAGATTAACAGAAAATTTGGTGGGATCGTAACATTACTAATTTTATTTTTGAAATTTTCCGAATTTTGTATATAAGAATTTGTCTTTCCTACATTAGCTTTCAGAATACTGCCTAAAAATTATGCTAATAAATATGTGGGGCTATCTATGGAATTTACAATTGATCTGTATGGCAAATTTAGTTTGTGGATTTTGGTAAACCTTATAATTTTGGAATCACTGCGGTGTAACTCGTTAAATATTTTCATGTTTTTAAATCAATATTCCTAGATTTCTCCCATTCTTTTACCATTAAATTTGTTTTCGTCTGTATTGGTGTCGATAAGTCTCTAACAGTTTGTACGTAAGTTGAACCGTCATTTGCATAACCGTAAGCTTTACATTTTTTCCAGATAGTTCGTTCGTAAAGTTAGAACTTACATTATCCTTGTGTCTTGTCTGCCTTCGTGACCATAATCCCTGGATTATCTTTTAGAAAAGTCTTTGTTTGTTTTACATATTTTAAAATTCTTTTTTCGAGTGGCGTTAGATTTTGAAATGTTGTACTATTTTTATAATTAGTTAAAATGTTTATAAAATTATTCCGAATATTTAGACGATCGTTGTCATTTAAACCAAAAATTGCCCTTTCCACATCTGGAATAATCTTCAAATATGGAATTGAAGAACCGATGATTGGAGCACAACATTTATTACCTAAACTTAAAATAATTTTCACATGACGCGGAAGTTCGATGTTTGAATAATTTACCAGCCATTTTTCACATGTACCAAATAAACCATCCGTTAAAATATCTAAATTATCATTTATGATTTGTTCAAATTTTGCTATTTGTCTCACCTTAATTTCATTAAAATGAAAATAGAATGCCCTTTCCGCATGTTGATAAAATTCTTCGAAAACGCCGTTTGGTAAAATTCCCTGAAGAAAACGACTGAGTGTAGTTAAATTCATTTTTGTACATTTAATGTTTCTTATAGTAATCGAAATTTCTTTGTTTATTACACCGGAAACGAACGCATTTTTTAACCAAGACATCTTGGCTTATATTGAAAATATGTTTTAGTTTCCTCGTTTTTGGAAAAACTGTTTCATTTCTGCATTTTAACAAAATATGTTGCAACGCTACCTACACAGCACAGACGAAACAATTTTTAGAAAAAAGATTTTACCAACACAAAAGTGACATAAATAAAGATCAAAATTCATGCATTAGTGCACTTACTCGACATCTGAAAAATACAGACCATCAAATCAGTTTAGATAATATAAAAATTCTCGAGAAACAAAAAAATTTTAGAAAAAGATCAATTTTGGAAATGCTACAAATTAAATCAAGTGCTAATTCAATCAATGTTATTGAAGATTTTGCTTATATTGGCAACTCATATGATTTGTTTATCTAAATTGTTTTTGCCTCATTCAACTTTAATTTTAAATGTACAACCTTTTTTAGCAAGGCTTTTTCGAAAATTACATAGCTGTGCGTTTCCATGGAAAGTCGGTTTTAATAAAAATTTATGAGTGATTTATTTTTTGATTTATGGATAAATGAAAGAATTCTTTGATATATTTTTCATTACGCTTTTGAAAATGAATCCGAATAGGTTTCGAAAGCTAAGGATTTAATTAGTAAAAAAGATATAAGAAAGAGCCCTAAACTAAATAATTGTTGAGCACTAAACTAAAAATTTGTTTAATTGATAAATATATTGGCTCATAAAAATAAAAAACTAATTTATAATAACATAACGCTAAACGTCAATCAAATCTCGAATAAGTAAATAAACCTCAAAAAATTTGATAAAAACAAAATTTGAAAATCTCGGTATAATTTTGAAACATCTTGAAATTCGAATTAATTAGATTAATCTCGAAAAATTCGAATGAAAATTCTCAGAATCTATGCTTTAAGCTGTTCAAAATACAAAAAAAGCACAAGTTTACAATTTCGAGCCAAGTCACTAATCAAATCCTGAAAATCTAAATCAATCCAAATGCTCATAATATTGAAAAATTTCGAATAATATCTATATTAGGATTTACTGGTTAAAATCTCCAAACTTATAGCTCAAAAATATTTGAAAACATATTTTTTAAATGTATGATTAATTTTCTGATAGCTTCAACTTTGAAGAACATCAATTAATTTTTTTTTTTAAATTTCGACTTAACTTTATTATTTTTTAAATTTATTGTTTTTGTTTTATATTAGTTTTAAATTTTAATAATCGGTGATTATTTTTTTTATATGAAATCATAATGTTAATGACAAAATCGACTTCTTTATTTGAATAAATGAACAGGAGTACGACAGCGGGTGAAAGTGGATGGATTATAATAACTACTCAACTTGCTATGAAATTGAAATGCACTAGGCTCAAAACTTACTCCATTTCTTTCGTCAAAAATCTCCTTATAATTCTGAAACATCCTGAAATTCGAATAAGTTAAATTAATCTCGAAAAATTTTCAAACAAAAAATCACATATTCCCAAAAATCTCGAATAAAATTGGAATCCAAGAAAATTTTTCATTGAAAATTCCTTATGCTGGTCAAAATACAAAAAGCCATCTTTCTCGAAAAAATAACTGAAAAATCTCGAATAATCTCGATAATATTAAATAATGTTGAAAACGTCGATGCCAAACCATTAATAACACTAATCAAACCCTAAAAATCTAAATTAATCCCAAATTCTCATCAGATTGAAAAATCTCGAATAATATCTGTACCTATTGAGATCTACTCGTTAATATGTAAAAAAAAAACCTTCGAAAAATCACATAAACTATCGAAATTCCGGCAAATCGCAATTTCCAAACCAATAGTTCGAAATAACAGGAGTACCACAACGGCTGAAAGTGGATGGATTACAATAACTACGCAACTTGCTACATAAAGTTGAGGTACACTAGGCTGAACATTTTCTCAAATTCTTTCGTTAAATTCAATTTTTCACCAACATTTAATTAATCATAATCAGAATACAAGTTTTGTTTAGCGATTATTATTTTTTAACGATTGTATTTTGAAGCAGGGATCTGAGCAAGCTATTCGATAATTTTAAAGTAATTTGTTTGTTTATAGTATAAGAGCTAGCAACGTCAAAAAAAAAGGTTTTAAACATCCAGACATCCTTAATCGTTGGCGTTTGGAATGATGTAATGAACAATACCATGAAAAGTCCTTCTTCCTTTAGATGGGCCTGGTAACATTTCATTTGACTCATTATTGACAATATTTATATCCTGATCCCGCACAATATTATGGTATATGATTCCAACGGTGTCATGTAGAGTTTCTTTCCTATTTATTGTTTCAACGAATCTGTCAAAATTACCGAATGCCACACCTGTGCATAACAATGGATTAGGAATATTGTTAGGAGGACAAATTTGTGAACTGGCAACAGATGAAATGGTGACTTCAGTTTCCAAATATTTCAGGGTATTATAGTTGCAGCAATATCCAAATTTAGTTAAAATATTTACAATTTTCCGACTTTGTGTGTTACATACCAAGTGTTATGTGTTTAGACGGCTTAACAGTCCTGAATTCTTCCATTACACAACTAAATCTTATTAAAATTTTAACATCGGAAAATCGATCAAATCGCAATCTCCAAACTTATAGCTCGAAAAAATTTGAAAACTAATTTTTTAAATGTATGATACATTTTCTGACAGCTTCAACTTTGAAGAACAGCAATTATTTTTTTTTTTTAAATTTTGACTTAACCTTATTATTTTTTTAATATATTGTTTTATATTAGTTTTAAATTTTAATAATTGGTGATTATTTTTTTTTATATGAAATCATTGTTAACGACAAAATCGACTTCTTTATTTGAATAAATAAACAGGAGTACGGCAGCGGGTGAAAGTGGATGGATTACAATAACTACTCAACTTGCTATGTAATTGAAATGCACTAGGCTCAAAACTTGCTGCATTTCTTTCGTGAAATTATTTTTTTCACAAAATTTAATTAATCATAATCAGAATAAATGTTGTCGGTTAATATCAGATCGATTAACCGAAAAGTTAAGATTAACTGACTTAACTTTGAACGTTTTTTTGTTGAGATTATTATTTTTTAACGACGAGTATTATTTTTAGCGGCTTAGACAGCAAGCTATTCAATAATTTCCAAATAATTTGTTTCATTACGGTTTTGTAAAACGAAACGTTTGCTGTTTTAAAATAAAATGAGAATATTTGCTACTAATTAGTGAAGTACCGTCAAAAATGGTGACAAATTTGTGTTGAACTGAAAGTGTGTCAATCGCTGGTTAAAGTGCAGGCAAACATTTTGTACCTAATACATTGTTTTTTGTTAGATTTGAGTTCCTTGTATGTTATGGGTAAAACGTAGAAGTTTTCGATGACCCTTTGACTAATTGTTCGCGTTGTTTGACTTTAATGAAATTCTGAAATCTAATAATTGGTGTCAGGCTAAAATTTCTTGCAAATGTTACTTTAATACTTTTGTAGTACGAAAATCCGGTTGGTAGACGTTTGTCGCGGTCCACGACCCGGAGGAAAACTAGGATTTAAAAGTAAAATAAAATAAAACATCATGTTTGATCAAGGTGCTCAAATGAATTTCTAAATAAATCGGTATTTTGAAAAAAAATCGTGCTTGCGTGAAAACTTGATATATCTACTTACTATTGTATATCACCTTTCTATAATATGACTATGATCTGATTACCACTTAAATAACTAAATATGCAATATTCAGATGATTGATTTGGATCTTGGTTGTATGTAGTATAGTTTTATTAATGTTCTGATGTTAATCGAAACCTTGCATGCCAAAAGCATGTTTTATTCATCGTCAGAATCAAATGAAACAGAAAAATATAAACGGTTTTACCGTGATCAGAAACATGCTCTTGAAGCAAACATAGTATTGGGTTTCTCTTTTCGCATTATTCCAGGCACGTTACATTTTAAGAAATAAATTTTTATTTTTGAGACTTTTCGATGGTAATTAATTACACCTTTTAATAAAACCACACATCAAAAATATGCGACAAAACGCTATGTAGCACTCACAACTGAAAGGAGAGGCCTTAATTTTTTACGTAATTTACAGATTTCGGATTAAAAGTTGGAGAAAGGTAACCAATGTAAATAAAACACCTTGTATTCAATGTTGAAAACATTCCAAATGGCTTTTTTAAGATGAAAGTTACTTTTCAATTTTTATGCAGGGTGAAACTTTGCATCTTACTACATAACGGTTTTAAAGATCAGCTGATTTATACCAGCTTTAAATCGAAAAAAGTAAATTTGGTGAATTTTGGGAATTTTACATAGGTACCTATTTCAAAAACACCTACTTAATATTAAAAAAAAATCAATAATTGAAATTGAAATTAGCAGTGTTTTGATTTGTGATGAAATTCGAATTTCGAAAAATTTATATAACCAGAACTTCGTTTCTGAATTTCGTTAAAGCTTCCATGTATTCATTTGAAAAGTTTCCACCCGAGTTATCTCAAAAACCAAGCGTTTCTAGAAAATGTATTACATAAAAAAGATCTATGTTTTTGAGAAGGGAGATGGACAATTTAATTTATTTTATATATTGAGGTTATTTTAAAGGTTATTTTAAGGTCAAACTATCATAGTATTTTTGAAAAAGGAACCTATAGCAATGTATTGTATGTAAACAATAGAACATCTTTTATTTAAAATGTTTTTTTGTTCAAGCTATCTAGCAAAGTTACATGAAATTAGAAAGTTAAGATAACAGGTAAAAGTAAACAAAAATCTTGTTTGTTCTATGTGAATTTTAAGGAAAATGGCGGGGATGACTTCGCATCTCATTTTTTGTTTTACAAGGTAACAATGACAAATATCAATATTACCTTGGAAAACAAAAAAATTAAATACGAAATGTAGAAGCTAGACGAGTATAATTTACAATAAATTAATAGATATTTTAGGGCTACTAAAAAGGGGGTTGTAATTCTCGCTTTACTATAGTCTTAAATTGTAAAAGCTTTGTTTTTAATTGCCATATTAACATAATATCCATGTGTATTCATAAGTAAGACACTACGATCCTTGTATGTGTTGCGATCAGTTGAAAGCGTTTTGACTTCTTTGGATGAAAGTATTACTTTGGTATTTCAAAATTCATTCGGAATATGAGCTTGGTACTACACAAGCTTACACTTAGCTTGATGGTATTAAATCACTTAATATTTTTGAGGCCGTTGAAAGCTCTGATGGTATTTTAAGGTACCCAAATTAATTTGTAAATAATTTAAAAATGCTAATAAAAAAATTGATGCCGCCACTGACTATCTGTCTCTGTTTTTGTAACTGTTATTTTCCCAAATTTATTCCGATTGGCTCAATAGAAATCTCCTATTTTCTTAACTAAGGTTTATATCATTGAAACGTCAAGGTTGTCATTAAAAGATTTTGCAAAAAAATATTAAGTTAAAAGCCAAATAGTTGTTTTGTTATCAAAAGAAGCTTAAAAAATAAGTAAAACAAAATAAATAAACTTAATAAACGAGCCATTCTCAAAGCCTCTAGTCTATATTGTTTATGTAAAACACAGCAAACTTCGTTATGTCTACTAAATCAATCAATCGCACATTATAATCATTGTTTAGATTGAATTTGACGAAAAAAAAGTATCGAAGCATAAACAATCAAATCAAATATACTCTAAATTTGTATAATAATTCGTAATTTAAAATCAAACATTGTTCCCGAATTTGTTCATTTACATTCAAATGACCTACATTTTCATATTTCCTAATACAATAAATAATATACGAAATTTATTTAAAAAAAAAATGTCTACGTGTTAAAGAAAATTAAATACACAAAAAACTTATACACTTGTATGTGCTAGGCTACATAACGTAAGAAGAGGAAAATAAGAATAACAAATTTGGTTTTATTCGATTATCTCAATTTTATTTTTTTACTTCCATTTATTTGATAAAAAATAAAAAAAAACAAAAATTATACGAAAATTTCCCCAAAACACATTTTCTTCGTATTTTCTGTTTATCTTATTTTTATTTAATAAAAATTTTTTTTTCCACTGTCAATTTTACTTATATTTAATTCGTGTAATTCTTCCTTGATATTTTGTTGGTTTTTACTTGTTGTAAAAGTAAAATTGGATATAATTGAAAAATTGGAAAATAACACAAGAAAATATTGTGTATTTTGATACTGTACAAAAACTGTTCGGTGTTTTTTTTATAAATTAAAGTATTATTGGTATACAACTTGACTTAAATGATTTTATAAAAACAACAACTTTTTTTTTGGAGACAAATTTGGTGTTTTGCTAATTTGAGCCATCTATAGGCATAGCCAATTATATTAATTGATTAATGGGTATGGCTTCAGAATTTTCATCAAACATTTACCAGCATTTATACAGAAAAAAATATCAATTAATTTTAATTTTTTATAATAATTATTGGTTGATGCAATTAATTTTTTAAATAATAATTCCGATTTACCGGGTGAGCCATTTTAATCGAAGCATCCAAATATTGAGCATCCAAATGTTCAGACAAAAATTGTTAAGGACAACGGGGTCATCTATCTATATTAATGCCCTTGACCTTCAGGTCAATTTTCAAGGTCATATGAAGGTCAAGGTCATTTATTAAACTGGAAGCCACTATTTATGACACCGGATTAGAAAAGAATGGGAAATTTGTAAAGATCGCGTGAAGGAATATATTTTAGTTATAATGTTTATGATTTGCTATGAAAATTAACTTTTTTTTTTCAATTTTCATTGCAAATCATAAGCATTATAACTTAAATATTTTCCTTCAGGTGATTTTGGAAGGTTATGGAAAATACATATTCGTACGTAAAATTTTATAATCCACTAAAAAAATGACGTAGACTTTCAAATAACCTTGAAA
Source organism: Tipula helvola (assembly GCA_963556165.1). Lineage (NCBI taxonomy): Eukaryota > Metazoa > Arthropoda > Insecta > Diptera > Tipulidae > Tipula > Tipula helvola. Next base: position 113,939,053 of record OY744483.1, read on the forward strand.
ATTGTTCTCAAGGTCAAGGGCAGTAATATAGATAGATGACCCCCATTGCTCTTTACAATTTTTGTCTGAACAGTTTTTGTATATCAGACTTACCGGTCTATATATAGTGGCTAGTTTTTAGCTGTAGATACTTTGCGAATTAGAAGTTTAATTATAATTTAATTTATTAATTCACAAAAATCCTCTCCATACTAAACACTCAATTTAGAGCATATAAGCTCATTTATAGTGAAATGTATAGCAAGCGATTGACAACATAATTAACCAACTATTTTTGTTTTTAACTAAAATCACAGCACCTCATTATTGTTAGATGTTCCTACACTTAGATCCTGCTTGATTACTCTTTCTACTCAACGTCAGTAGTATAATGTAGTCGAGGTTCGCCAAGCTCATCCATTAGAGAACTACCTATAGTCGAGTGTCCAGTATTAAGATACTTTCACTGAGAAACGGCTGAAATTCGAACGGCATCGCATTCTTGTATGTTACTTTGTTCAGAGCGTGTGGTGGCTCATCCCGTACATGAGTACAGGTATCACTACACTGGTGCAGAGTTAGTGTACCAGAAAACGCCAGACCCCATCTATTACCAATGGCGTTCCTCCAGTAGCACAAAGCAATAGTTGCTTTTTTTACTCTCATCAAAATGTTGGGCTACCCTCTAAGCTGACTGTCCAAGAGAACGGCTAGATATCTTTATCAGTCACTAAAAGCGAATCTCTTGCCGATTAAGATATTTTGTATTTTTCAGGGAAGAATTCCAGCTCTGTCTCCAACGGGTTATTTCCCAGTTCGCATTTGCCGGCCCTTTTCATAATAATTAAGAGCGCATACTTTATTACGTGTATAATCGTGCCCTGGTATTTCCCGAAGACAGCTATTGCTACGTCATCTGCGTAAGTAATAACTTCTATATCATCGCTCCCCAGCTCCAACCTTTATTCATTTATCACTTTGTTTTAAAGAAGAGGGGACAGGGCACCAACCTGCGTTACTCCCCCAACTTCGAGCTATCAAATCGGCTTACAAACTCATGACTTAATAACCCACTGATATAAAAGCCCATATCTAAATAGAGAATCCTCTCCTGATTGCCTCTGCTTTCACGTTATTAAAGGCGGCCTTTATATCGAGGAAAGTTACCACACAGAACTTTCAAGTAAAACGATTTCACAATCATACGTACCAGGGCGTACAGAGCTGTGTATACAGACCGACCTTTCATGTACGTATGCTGAGAAAGTGCCCACTTGCTGGGTCTTAGTTTTGCTCTAATATAGATATCCAACCAGTCTTTCCAAGGCTTTCAATAGAAAGCATGATATAGTTATTGGTCTGACTTTCTTTGGGTATAGACTTGTGAGCTTTTCCCTTCTTTCGGGGTAAAGTTCAAATTACCCTCAGTCCACTTTCAGTTATATAAACCAGCTTTACACCCTTTGAATATTACCTCCAAATATGGTAGGATAGTTGCTGAATTGTTTTTGATTTCCGTTAGTACATGATTTGATCCGGACAGGCCGACTAATACGGTTCAAAAACTTGTACCACCTATCAATTTCTTACTAAAAATGTCCTCTATGCCAACTGAATGTTTTTCCTGATGAGTAATATGCTAGGCGTCAGAACTCCTGATGAGTAATATGCTAGGCGTCAGAATGTTTTTCCTGATGAGTAATATGCTAGGCGTCAGAACTCCCTGGGAAGTGGGTATTGAAGAGAAGCTCGAAAGATTCCCTACTATAAGCGATACACAACCGCCTGTTTTAATAAAAAAAACTGTTGCTGGTTGAGATTTTACACAGAATCTTTCTTTGAAAGTCTCTGAAACTATTTCCATTTTATCATTGAAGAGTCTCCAAGAATTCCTTTGCGCCTTCCTTAACTCTCTCTTGTATATTCTTAAGTTCTCCTTGTAAAATTCCCAGTCATGAAGGTCAAGAAGGTCTCTTGTATCTTCGGCTCTATTAAAGGTTGTCCTACGAGCTTAACGATAGGCATCCAGTTCCCTGGACCAAAATACTGCTTTTTGCTTTCTCCTTGGCCATGGGCAAGCAGCAATTTTAGTACTGGATGCATGCGCTAGTCACCCTCTTCTCCAGAGAGGCAAAAGGCGCCTGCACCTGCTTCACAATTTTACAATTCCTAGTTGTTAGATTTGGATTGCTAGCCTGAATAATTTTCATAACCTCGTCAGAGCTAGTCGGTTCCGATGGTAGCCAGATACGTGCCCTGGGTTGCTAGGAATATACTTCCTTTTGGCTGTCGCAAACTTCGCTCACAGGCAAACTTTTCCCACTGCGTCTTTCGCCTATTATAAAATTCACCGATCTTCTGCCCGATCATTCTTTTAACTTAACGCGCTCTTGACACCATCCCGCATCTCTGCAGGATGGTGGAGAAGGTATTCCCAGATTTTCTCTCAGAACCTTAATAAACTGAGATTTAGTGCAATAAAGACCAACATCCATTTTTCAGAAGTGATGCTAACATCTTGTTGACTTTTAACAATGACCGCTAGCACTGAAACAGGCTCCCTCAATACATTGCTGAATAGCTTTGACTTGTACTCCTTGCGTAAGCCCACAGTTGCGTTTTGCCCTCCTGTGAGCTGCTCTCTGAGGCCGTAGTCTACTTGCCCGATATCCTGAAAGCACATCGCCGGTTTCTACATCGTCGCTTCACCACAGATATGTCCCTCACTCCTTGTTCAGCATTGGTAGGTACCGCTGACTTCTGGCTTCGATACCAAGGTGTCATCCACCAGGGCTAATGTTAGCGGAACCAACGGGTTCGGATTACGGATTACACCATGAAGTTAGCTACTTGAGTTGAATACTTAACCAATCGGTTACTTATTAGGTTTGTAACGTGCGGATTAAATTTCTGGCCTCTGAACCAAAATTGTTGCCTTGTAAACTAATTTGGTTACATTATATTGGTGACCCTGGTTACATATTTCTGTGAGTTGAGAATAATTCAACTCATTTATCATTTTCAAAGACAAAGTGGAAATAGTACCTTCTTTATTACTCACTCAGTTTTTCTTTTCGTTAAACTTTGTATTGGGAGGTTTTAATCAGAGGGATAGCAGCAAATCTGAATACGGGTAAAGCAAGAATATAAAAAATTACCGAGGTTGTGAAATTTCTTAAAATTGTAAGTGTACAATACTACCCTAAACTAAATATAAGTAGGTGTGATTTGGGAAAGAGCTGTCGATGTACAAGCTTAAATACACAAAACCTCCATTTTAGTGTGGTTTTGATTGCCGATAATAGGTATTCGTATAGAGATATCTGTGGGCATTTTAATTTTATTTAGGCCAAATGAAATTTAATATAATAAAGTTTAGGTGGGAACTTCTGGACAAATCTGAGTGTATACTGTTGCCAAACGAAATTCGTTTTCCTCGTAATTTACAAAACAATTGAAAACATTCATTCAACCAAAAAATATTTCAATAGATTTTTAACAGGTATTAATAACCAGGTAATCTAGATATCTTCTACACAAATTGCAACCCGTCTCTAAACTATTAACATAAATTCATGGATGAGGATGATTTGAACTCGCTCCGGTTCAGCTATTTTTCATAATTTTGTGAATCCGTTTTCTGGACCAAAGCAAAATCCGGGTTGGAGCTCATTTTAAAATTTCAAACACTTTCCCAAAATAACCAAAACTCATTATTCTGCTCCAAACTTAACTTTAACTCCAAAATACATTCAATTAAAAGAAAATTCATAATGGAGTATTTTATTTTTTTGGTTAAATTGAAATTTTTATGTAAATAAATAATTCTTTTATTTTATTTATTTTTTACTAGAACTCGAACAGAACTCAATATTTTTTTTGGCAAGGTATGAAACGGTGATTTAAGATAGTAATTGTCTTAAAAAGGGAGCTGCGCGTCGGTAGATTAATTTAAACAATAAAATTTTTAGTTGGAAAGTTTAGGGTTGGTCAACATAGGAAATAATTACAATTGGTACAAATTTAACTAGTTTGAGAATAATTTCCATTTTAGTTCCCTCTTTGGTTTAGTTTCTATAATTTTGATTTACATACCCGGAGCACGATCATAATTTAAAGAAAATTAAAGAAATGTTGAAAAAGAATCCAAATACAATACAAAAGCCATACAACCAATAATTTAAATTTCAAACGTATAATTTTCATTTCTCTCAACAACAACGACAACAACAAAAACAACAACAGATTAGTGATAAAATTATAATTTTGATTGTGTTGTGTCAGTCAGAAGAGGAGACAGAGAAAAAGGGAAGAAAACATATTCAAATGATGTTACAAATATGAATAAAAGATTTTGAGTATAGTGTATGAAATTCTTAATATTCAAAAGACATGATTTTTCATAACCAACATAACATTTTTTTACACATATTTGGTAAACTTTGCTTTTCACATAACATAGATAATTTCAATGGCCCTTATGGCAAAATAAGTTTAATATTCTTTGAGGGTTTCTTTATTACCAAAAATGTATACTAATACTCGTATCCAGGAAACAAGATTTGATTATTTAATTGTCTTGTCATGTATGTTATTGCCCCAAGCTACTAAGTAGTTTTTTTTTGTTTTTGCTAGACCTGCGAAGGGTGATATTTTTGCATAATTTTTTGTAAATTTCAAATCACGTCTATGACCAAATTTATACATCAAAAACTTTCCATTAGTTTGAGCCCATATCCCATCGCACATGTTTCCGGCAATCCATTGGCAAATTAGATTTCAATATTTTAATTGGTTATTGCACTAATGTGTGCTAAACTTTTTCTGTGATAATGTTTCACCGGCCTCTTTTTTAATTTTGTAGTTAAAGAATGTCACAAGGGTTTTAGTAGCTTCTCTAATTTATATTCTTTTGGACAGTTATAATTCAATCAACTGTTTCCGGTAATTAAACCAATAAGTTTTTAAATAAAAATCTTAAATCTAAATACAAATTTCTTAGTGGCCTTCACGAGAATCTTGACATTCGTTAGGTAATTCTTGACGGCCAGATACCAAATTACTTCCGAAAAGTTTGGTTAATAATTTTTTCATGTGCTAAGCTTTTCCTGCCTAGGTTTAGTACCAATCAAAACTCTACTATTTCTTAAATCGTTGAAGCGCGTTTCCCTTTTTAAGTATTTCGCGATATTGGATCACATCACTTTTGTATGATACCTTTCATGATAATGCTGCTTGTAGATTAAGAGAAATCCGTTTTATTTGGTTTTAATTTGAAATGCCTTAACGAAGGAAGTTTTGATGTTTCCAATATTTACTGCCAGTCAAAATCTTAACAATCAATGCGTAATCTGGAAACCGATCCATGTTTAGCAAATAATCCTAAATATTCTTGGTAATTATGAAAAAATTTAGCTTGCAATTCTGACAAATTATGTGTTCCCTAAGAATTGATAAGGGAAGCAGGAATATTCTTTAATTATTTTCTAGAAAAGTCAATTTGTCGGTAAATTACGGATATTACATAAAGAATTATCGAGAACCTGAAACAAAACTGAACTAATCCTGTTTACTGAGCTATCATTTTCTATGAGCGCGTTCGGTTTTTTTTAAAGAACTCCTCATAAATAAAATTTCAAATTTTGAATATAAAATTGATAAGAGAAGAGGGTCAAAGCTTTCATAGTGGTTAATTACATTGAAATTGGTAGTTGAAAAAATCTAAAAAAAACTGTGGATAACTCTAATTCAATTTTTATTTTTTTTTAATGTTCCAGAATCTTCAAAGTTTGATAATTCTAAAGAATAAATTAAATCCAAATTTGATTTTAAATACCTAAGTAAAAATAATTTGACACAAACATTAAAAACGAACCAAATTCGGGTCGGGTTGAGATCAAATTAGAGAAACGTAAATCAAATTTGGAATAGTCGTAAGCTCAAAAATGGTTAGCAAAGTTTAGTCATGCTCTACTCATATGTACAGCTAAAATATTTAGCTTCGGAGATTTCACAGCTACATCTAATTTTTAGTTAGTTCCTTATGTAGAATCCTGTTATATTTTTTACAACCAAGCTTAATAACTTTCTGGAATTTTACAATTTTTGCATATAGGAAAGAAACCTGTACACCGGATGAAACTGAAAGAATATTTTGGCTTGGTAGAACATTTTTTTAAATTGGAGGGACACGAACATGAGGCCACTGAAATATTTGTAAATTCATTATCATTGAATAAAATTTTTATCGAGTTCTGGATTTTATTTTTTCAATTTCGGAGGCCGCAGTATCAAAAAGTTGAATGTAAAATTGTACATATAAAACTGTAGTGAAAGTAGTAAGCTACTCACGTTCACTTCATTATCACGTTGGATTTTTAATAAATCAATAAATGCTTTAGCTCGTAATTTATGCAGCCTCAATTGCACAATAAATTACGTTTTGTAAGGAATTGGCAGTAGCGCAAATTTGTTTACGCGACGATATACAAAACGAGCAAACGACATTCTAACATAGGAACTCAAAGAGGGTTCTCATTTTTGAAAGATTTGGTGTAGGTATCTCTTAGGGTAAAGTACGGGGGGATGATATTTCTATTTTTGTTAGTATACTCGTATACATTGATTGACCTCTTTATTTTCCTGATTTACCAAATCGAAAATATTGCGAATAGCATTACAATTAATATATTTTGTCAATAAAAAAGCCGAAAAAAAATGAAATGTATTTCCTCTTAGGATAAAAGGCCTTGGTGTACTTTAGAATAAGGTTATCTGCGAGAATACTAAATACCGCTTCTGGTCAAGCTAGAACATGCCAACGATTTTAAATTGTGTTAACTATAGTCCGGTCAATATAGACATTTAAAATAATAAAAATTCCCGGAGAGCCAAATATTGGTGGAGAGCTGGGGTTTACCATTACAAATAAAATTTTAAAAATCCCCATCGATCCTATGTGTGCTACAAAAGTTATTCGGAGTCAAAGGTCAAAATTTGAGGTTTTTTGGATTTTTCTCGAAAACGGTAAGTTTTATCAAAAAAAAAACCTCAAACCAAAGTTGTAGATCTTAAAATTCTCTACAAAAATGGTCTTCATGATTTTTTTCCTAAGAGTTACCATACAGGGTGTCAGGGATTGGGATGCTGATCCGTCAAGGGGTGATTCCTTGGTTCATTCTGAGAAAAAAATCGTAATTGGAGGGGGGTCCATTTTTGATATCCTTTGAGATACAGGGTGTTCAAAAAATTTTGTTCAGAAAAAAAGTACACTCAAATATTTAACTGTAACTTCCAAAATATTTATCGGAGAGCAACCGACTTAGTCTTATTTGACTGGTAATTGTATAGGCTATTATTAAGATCTAGGTGGTTATCTTGCATCAGCATCCGTTTGAGAGCTATGATGCTTTAAAGTAAAAAAAAAATATTTTTTTTTTTATAAAATTGAGTTTTTCTCAAAAAAAACCGTTATAATTTTTTTATTTAATTTTAATTCGCCATGATCTCCCCTACAATCTCCCAATACATTATTTGTACCCACATACCATAGTTTTTTACGTATATCGATTATTCTCAATCTAATTAAGAAATGTTGAAGTGTTAATATTGTAACAATTTTTTTTTATCACTAAAACAGTAGGCGATTATCACTTCCTTTGTTTAAATGTTGAAAAAACAAAAATTAAAGATTTTCATACTAAAGTCTACACCTGCACGCATTGCTACGCAACACTTTCTCGTTTCTTACCTCTTTGCCTACAAACTTTGTGGGAGAGGTCGCGTTCCTGACGCAAGAGTATTTACAAATATTCATAGAAGACTGCGAGATATCGTAACAACATCAAATACCCGGGCGGAGCCCCTTTCAGTATCACCAAATCATTTGGATGTCGACGAAGAAATTATTCTCAATGTAACAGCAAATCCTTCTATTAGCATAAGGAAGTTCGCAGTACAATTGAACGTCTCTTGCTACCGAATTCATCAAGAATTACACAAGGAGAATCTTCATCATACCATGATATAACACCCATTCAAGAACTATTAGCGATAGACCGCAATAAAAGATTGGGGTTTATTAATTGGTTGATGGAAAGGAATTTGGACAATGATAGTTTTGTGCAACGTATCCTGTGGCGGGATGAATCATAATTCACAAGAGATGACATAACAAACTTTCAGAATCTACACGAGTGGGCTGCTGAAAATCCTAATTCGAAAAAACAAACATTATTTCAGCACCGCGTATTTACTGGTGTAATTGGGGATAATTGTACCATTCATATTACCATTGAGATTAAATAGTGAACGTTATTTACAATTTTTACAAAAGGATTTGCCACTCCTCTTTGCTGATGTTCCTATTTTAAGTAGAGTCTCGCACACAACCAACATGATGGTGCACCTTGTCGCTACGATAAAAATGTTAAGAATTGGTTAAACCAAAATTATCCAAATAAATGGATTGGAAGAAATGGTCCAATTCATTGGCCGAACGTATGGTATTGGATTTTTATGTATGGAGAACAATGAAGGCGCTTGTATACTCCAAAAAATTGAAACAAAAGTAGAACTCATACAACGAATTCACACAGCAGCACACTAGATAAGGAAATAATTACCAAGAAATGAAATAACCAAAGGTATACTTAAACGAATATTAGCCGATAGTCAATCAAAAGGAGGGCAATTTGAGCACTTTTTATAACTTCTAGGTTCAAACTTTGTATTGGGGGATTGTAGGGGAGATCATGGCGAATTAAAATTAAATAAAAAAATTAAAAAAATATAACGGTTTTTTTGAGAAAAACTCAATTTTATAAAAAAAAATATTATTTTTTTACTTTAAAGCATCATAGCTCTCAATCGGATGCTGATGCAAGATAACCATCTAGATCTTAATAATAGCCTATACAATTACCAGTCAAATAAGACTAAGTTGGTTGCTCTCCGATAAATATTTTGGAAGTTACAGTTAAATAGAGTGTACTTTTTTTCTGAACCAAATTTTTTGAACACCCTGTATCTCAAAGGATATCAAAAATGGACCCCCCTCCCCTTACGATTTTTTTCTCAGAATGAACCAAGGAATCACCCCTTGACGGATCAGCATCCCAAACCCGGACACCCTGTATACATGATATGCACATATAAGCCACGTATATACATAATCAGGCACTTAAGACAAGTATAAATACCTATTTGTGTCTCTTTTATATATATTATACTATTCTGAAAACATTTCTCACGTGGCCTTGAAAAACATCTGGCTATTCTATTGTCCGTAGGTCTCGTTCATATACCTGTTTCTTTTAGTGCCAAAGGTTCAGTTCAAGTGAATATACGTACTTATTACAAGCGTCTACCATTTAGGTTATTTGTGCTATTTTATAGCTCGAAAAAATGTCTCAGTTTTGCTTTATTTGCAATAAACTTTTAACTTAAGGTGAAACAGTTGTGGTTGATCGTGGAATTCCAACTTTAATCGAGGCTAGTGTCGCGAGAGGTGATGAGTTTACTGAGTATTTAAGAACTCAAAAATCCGTTACAATTCACGTGGATCATACACCCGGAAAACTTCAATCGCTGCAGTAAAAAGACAACGTGAGGAGGAACAGGCTATTACTTCAACAAAAAAGTCCACCTCGTACTAGAACGCGAGTAAGTGAATCAAATTTTTGTTTTAAAAAATACTGTTTATTTTGTGGCAATGAAGCCAATGAAGAAACTGAGAAAAAGAAAGCACAGCATCTTCGAAAAAAAATTTATAACGTGAGTACACTAAAATTCAAAGAATCCCTGTTGAATTCAAAGGCTGTTCTTGAACGTATTAATTTTGAGTATGATTTAGTCGCTGGTGATGCAAAATACCATGACAGTTGTTACAAATCTTTCTTAAAACCTAATACTGGTGGTAAAATTGGCCGTCCACAAGATGAAACTGTAAACTATGCGATGGAGAAAATTTTTCAATTCATAGAAACGAGTGATGATTGCCAGTTTTCGTTGGATGAATTGAAGAATGTTTGTCAAGATGGAGCTTTAGATGACAGAACGATTGAAATTGGAGTATGGCAGTAGAATTATTATTACAGAGAAGCCTGGAAAATTAACATTTATTTGTTTTATTGACAATTACCAAGATATTTTAAGTCAAGTCTGGTCTGATAAAAAACACTTGGATGAAAAAGACAAGCGGTTAAAAACTCTGAAAGCTGCCGCAGCAATTGTTCGTGAAGATATTCAATCTTGCGTTTTCGATAATGCTATGTACCCCCCACTAGGTAGAATGTTCGAGGATATAAATAACGATATTCCCGAATCATTGTCATATTTTATTTCATATATTATTAGCTACTGCATCATGACTGTTGTTCGGCCTAGAACCTTTAAATCTAAACTACAGCTGGGTCTCTAATTTTTTTTTTCATCGGCGATTTGGTTCGAAACGTCTCATACAAATTTTCTCGTCGTTTGGTTTATGCGCATCTTACAGTGAAACAATGAACTATGAATCAGCAGCCGTTTTCAGTCGTCCACCTCATATTTTACCACCAGAAACAGGCACATTCATTCAATACGTTGCAGACAATGCAATAATGTAAATACTTTGGACGGTAATAATACGCTTCATATAATGGGTATCATCCAAATTGTGACTACCAAAGATTCAGTATTATTAGAAGAGCCGATGCCACGAGTAACTGAAGTTCTTTCAGCGAAAGATTTTGCAGCAAAGGCTCATTTTCCTATACAGGTCTATCAAAACACTGGCGTGGTTGGGTACAGCAAAATAAATGTTGGAAATTTTGATTATGAAAGTGAATCTAAAGTATCTTTTTTAAAAAAAGTTGATGTGACATTTATCTCTACCTGGTTGGAATGGTTACATTGAATGCGTGACAAGTAATATTATAGATTTTTCTAAGTCAAACAGGGGAAACCACTGTAAAAAAAAACGCACCGAATACACTACCTCACTGGTGGCGTGGAAATGTGTGCATATCATGTATAATGTGACTCTTAGAATCGCGATATCTCAGGAATGGTAACTCTTAGGAAAACAATCATGAAGACTCTTTTTGTAGAGAATTTTAAGATCTACAACTTTGGTTTGAAGTATTTTTTTATAAATCTCACCGTTTTCGAGAAAAATCCAAAAAACCTCAAATTTTGACTTTTGAGCCCGAATAACTTTTGTAGCACATATAGGATCGATGGGGATTTTTAAAACTTTATTTGTAATGGTAAACCCCAGCTCTCCACCAATATTTAGCTCTCCGGGAATTTTTGTTATTTGACCACTATTTTTATGTCTAAATTGAGCGGACTACTACAAATTATTTCACAAACTAGATCAAACTAAACATAAACCTTTCTACGTTTCTATATTTTTGCGCATCATTTCTTAATTGGCAAATTTTTTCCTACATTTACCCTTCTCAATTGGAACTACAGAGCTGATTAAATCCATTACATTTGAAAACACAACAAATTATAATTTATAATAAAATTAAATTGCACACTCACGTTGTACTTGTGCTGTAGGTACTTCTCAAACCAAAAACTTAATACTTAATGAGAAGTAATAGGGTAGGAAACACTCGTTGAAAAATACCTTTAGTGTGATGGATTCCCTTTATTTTTAAATTTATATAGAGTCAATGAAAGGGATTTATTTTGTTGAGTAGATGACCAGTTTTGGAATAACTTCGGATGTTTGAATAAAGTTTTAGTACTAATGGAGCATAATTTTGGTATAGAATGTTTTATAATCATAACCGGTGTTGTTATGTATAACTAGACAAACTATCTACTGAAAATTAATAACCGATTTGGAATAAGTTGGTTGGTTAAGTACTTTATTGAACCCTAACCAGTACAATTACTAAAATTATTTTCATTGTCTGCTGTTTGTCTTACGTAAGCTGAGTTTTCGTAACAAGACGATGTAATGTGATCTCAAACTTATGAACAGCAGTGTATTATAAAAATAGTGACAAATGATGACCAAACCTTAATTGTTCTCGCCTCTTGCCCAATTAAATACAATAACAAATAAGCGCATTATTTTAAATTTCCAATTTCCATTGATGTGCAATGTCGCATCGAATATATTGTATACATAAACCAATAATACAAATTCAAGTACATATAGTGCAAAAAAACAATTACATGACAAATCCGTGCTCCAAGCAATCAAATACGAGCAAAAAAATAAAAATACAAATTCATTCAAAATTGAAACAGAAAATTAAACCAGTTGAAATTAAAATGCAATTTGTTGTTCGTCGTACGTACACGTTTTGGCTCTCTATATGTGTTTCTGCATTCCATCAAATTTTTTGATTGATTTTTTGTCATCGATAAATCAAGTTTTATTTTTGCGTTTGCGAATGATATTCGAATAATAATTTTTATTTTGTGATACGTATCAAAGTATAATATTTAATAAATTTATTCATACTGGATATTCGTATTTTTTTAAATATGTATTTAAGACACATGGGTATTTGGTGGTCTTAATTGTGTAACCGACATGAGTTAGATGTCTAATGCACGTATGTGTTGAATTTCAATAGCAATTGAGAACAACGATCGAGAACGATTATCGATTTGCACAATTAATGGCATGTAAAACTCGCAAATCGATAAATTTAATTGGTTTTAAGGTTAAACAGCTTGTGATTGGTGCTATGAATGATGTGTATGTCTCATTTAAATTCACAAAGAAATAACTCCACGATTGTTTTTGAATATTAATCGAAGGCGCACGCGGTTTCTTTTAAGATTTTGATGAAGTGTTTGTAATCAAATAAAGATAAACATTTAATGAGTTTGGAATGTTAGATGGATACACCTTGCATGCAAATTAATTTGATTACGGCGTATTACATACGGTATGGCGTATTTCAGTTTCCCGTATAGGAATATACTATGGCATATTTTGATATAAAAAAAAATATTTATTTTGTTTATTTCAACTTATGACTTTATGCAGACTAAATATATTTACAAAACAGTGAATTGTTTACACTTTATAGATACTGTACGCGTATCTATAAAATTTAACATACATTTAATGTTGAAATAAGTAGAGCCTAATGAATAATTCAGTCAGTGGACATTTCTTTACAAAGTGGTATAACATTTTAAATTATGGGGTGAGAGTAAACATTTCAATAATTTAAATTAAATATTAAAAAAACAAAGTTTCATAACAGGTATAACCAATTTAAAAAAATTAAAAGTGTTTACAATGTTTCAAGTGATATAAATAATTAAACGTAAAATCGAGGACGTACGGCTATAGACCCGTTTTTTATCCATCAATTTAAGCCCAATCCACATATTTGTGTATATTAAATAAAATGGCACTGCTTCTAAAAAAAACCATCGCAATTAAAGCAGCTCAACTAACACATTTGTATGGGTTCATTGCGAGGTATCATAAAGCTGAAAGAATTTAAATGTTTACGAATTTCCACACAATTTTAACAATTAATTAATAATTTACTCAACTAAAAACCTAATAATTTACTCAACTCAAGGCAATGAATGCTTAACAACAGCCAAGGCAATAAAGTGATTTATTACTTTAAGCGTCCATTTCTTGATCTTAATAAACGAGCGAATATATTCTAGCATTTGGTATTATTGAATTATTTTTGAACACGTAATGCTAATACATATATGCTTTGGTTGGTTTATTGCGTTGGTAGCGTTTCACAGCAGACGTTGGATTGATTCCAGCATTGGAATATATAACCGTGACACATTTTCTGTCGTTCCATTTTACTGTGGTTATCTCGTGAGTTCCGTTGTTAAGTAAAAAACCTTCGCTCTCGCCTCTAGCCGTATGCCCGTCATTATTAAGTGGCACATTTTTTAACTTGTTTTTCTTTATAGTCTCTAAAATAAATAAAATATAATTGAATCGGTCTATGCGAAAAGGTCACATCTACTTTTTTTCAGAAATACCGCTTTTCTTTCTACTACACTCTAAATGAATAAACTGATATTTCTAGTGCAAACGGGAAAACCCACAACAGTTGTGGGTTTTCCCGTTTGCACTAAAAATGTCAGTTTATTCATTAGGAGTGTAGTACAAAGAAAAGCGGTATTTCTGATAAAAAGTAGATGTGACCTTTTCGCATAGACCGATTCAATTATTATTACATGCTCATAATTGAAATATTATAAATAGAATTTATAACTGTGGCACGGTATCTCAATTCACGAAGTTTGAATAGAAGAGGAACGGTAGTGAAATATCGATCAAAAAATATGAAGCCACCTTGATGAATAACAGTATAAACATACCTCTAGTCGACATTCGTTAACATAGAAAACAATTAAAAGTTATTATAAAATGAATAAACCATGAATTAAAATTTAAAAATAATGGAGAATGTTTCTCTGAAAAATCTTCCGCGATACCTCAAAATCGAGCAAATTTTCAACCGAGTTCAACAGAAGTGTCGATTTGTAGATCAATTCATTCTTCCGGCAATTTGTACTTCTATTAGGTAACTGCAAAAAAATGCACGTCTTTTTAAATTATGAGACGGTACATACATAAAACGAATAAAGCTTTAAAAGCTCAGAACATTCAATGTGTTCAAAGCAATTCAAGAGCTAATAACCGGCATCTCCCATTGTAAGGTGGCAATATGTAATCCGGACCACATATCTAAGAAAACGATTTTGAATGCTTTCGATCCTATCTGATAAGTTATGATTAAAGAGCGACCAAATGACAACAGCGTATACTCAATATGGGATCTAACAAATGCCATATATAATGCCATAACCTTTGCGAGGATGCTGTCAATATGAAAATTAAAAAACAAGTTAGGTGTGTATAGTACTCCTAAGTCTCGAATTACAGAAACTCGTTCGACCAGTACTCCTTCGGTTATATAATCGGTTAAAATAACATTCCTACTTCTTATTAATGTCATAGTTTTGCATTTAGAAATGTCAAGACATAAGGAGTTTATACTACACCATTCAGCGAAATATTTATATCAATTTGAAATGTCCCTAATAGTTATATAGATTTTTAAATCGTCCGCGTACATAAGAACTTCTGAGTTAGGCAGGCGCAAGCAATCACGTTATTCACAAAAATATTAAAAAGGAGTAGTCCTTGTGGTACTCCAGACGATGCTAAACACTTTCTGGAAATGGAGTTGTTAATTTTAACATGCTGCTTTCTACCAGTCAAATATGATCGTATCCATTGCACTGGTATTTGATTTGAACCTAATTGATAGAGTTTATTAATTAACAAATCATGGTCTATCTTATTAAAGGCATTACTGAAATCTGTATACAATACATCCGTTTGGAAACCTATCTGAAGCGCCTCTAAAACATGATTAATAATCATGGCGAGATTTGTAATCGTAGATCGACTTTTATATAGAAACCATGTTGTTTTGTCGTTATAAAATTTTTAATTATAAAAAATAATCGGGCATTAACTAGACTTTGAAAAAGTTTCGGGATTCTTGAAAGTATAACGAAATTTCACGATAAATGCGAACGTCACTACGTGAACCAGACTTAAAAGTTGGAATAATCGATGGCAATTTCCATACTTTGGGGAAGACTCCAGACTGAACACTAAGATTAAAAATCTTTGCCAACGGAGCCGCAAAGACATCAGCGCAATCTACCGGCCCCCTTTTTACAATCTAGCTGATTTAAAACTGTTAAAACCTCTTGATATGTTAAAGTTAAGTTTGAGTTAATACTTGTCTTATCACAACTAACCGAAGAGCAACTTGTATTATTCATAGTATATTATAATTTATACTTCTGCAAAAAAGTAAGCAAATAGATTACATGTCGCTTGGTTATAATGTACTAAATATAATGCCAGAACCGCCTAGGGTTTATTATGTCATTTTCGATTTGCAGGACATAGAAATTGTATAAAAACTTGTTCAATATATTGAGCCGATTTAGACGTGTTTTCTTGCATCAGTTTCTTTCCTCGTTTCTTTATCCCTCTCTCTATAAACTGATTTCGAAGGTCATATTTTTGTGATTCTTTTTTCAACAAAATTTTTTTGTGATTCTTGTGTTTCTCTGCACTAACACAAACAAAAAGTTATATAAAATTTCCGAAGGTCATATTTTTGGAATAGGTACGAAAGGCCGAATGTCGAAAGGCCGAAAACCAAACAATTTTTATACGAGAACGAAAATATTTTTAAAATTCGGCCTTTCGAAATTCGGCCTTTCGACACATTCGGCCTTTCGACACATTAGGCCTCTCGACACATTCGGCCTTTCGACACATTCGGCCTTTCGACATTCGGCCTTTCGACATATTCGGCCTTTCGACATTCGGCCTTTCGACATTCGGCCTTTCGACATTCGGCCTTTCGACACATTCGGCCTTTGGGCATATGGTCTTTCGACATTCGGCCTTTCGACACGTTCGGCCTTTCGACCCATTCGGCTTTTCGACATTCGGCCTTTCGACACATTCGGTCTTTCGACATTCGGCCTTTCGATATTCGGCCTTCCGACCCATTCGACCTTTCGGCGTTTGGCCTTCCGACATTCCGCCTTTCAACATCGAACGATATTTTTATTTCTATACCAAGTATGCGACGAGGTGGCATACTATGAATTATGATACTGGAAATATTTTTACACATACGTAGATAAATAATTCAAAAGAATCACGTTTCAAGGAAATGCTTGTAAATGCAATTTGGTTTTTTGAAAGCAGAGAAACGTAATGCAAGAAAGCATGTGTAAATTGCCTCATTGAATTCCGTTCGTCCGTATACCTTTTGAACTGGATTTTTTGGTAAAAGGCATAATCAAAGCACATATTCTCCAGAATTTAGGCGATAAATTTTGGCTATACAACTTAGTGCCAATATTAGCTTATATGAAACAAAAGGTTATTTAGATTTATCCCGGCCTCTTGGCAACAATAAACAACACTGAACGACTTCCACACCCTCCAACTTTGATCGTACATAGTCAATTAAGACATTCACTTCTGTATAGTAAAGTGGGGAGATATGGTATAATTTTTTTATTTTTTTTACAAGCAAAAAAATACGAAAGCGTTTTCCATGCAACAAAAACAGATAGATTCTTCATTTATAAAGGAATCAAAAACAAATATTTCATTATTTACTTATAAACTAAAAAAAAGTGAAACAATCCAAATTACCATATCACCCTAACCCCCGGGTGATGAGGGGCATTGCTTAAGGGGAATTGGTATACATGATTGTTTGATAGTTTTATTCCCACATTGGTTACATGTGTTAATGAATGATGAGCAACAGTCATGAGACCACCTTTCACATGTTATGCATTGAATCCATTCATCAGCTTTCTTCGTCGCAAAATAATTTTCAACACATCCGACACAATTATTTTCCTCGAAGTCCTCAGCGCTACTAGAATCGTCGTTTAATTGAAGCAGCCCTTGGTCTTCTTCTGAGGAAGACACATTTGACGTTGATGGTTGTGAGTGTTCTTTTCTTTTTCCCTGGATTTTGCTTCGGTTTTTTTTTCTTTTGATCAGGTTGTTTTTTTAATTTTTTTTGTTTTATTTTATTTACATTTTCTATCGAAGTTAAAACTCGTGCATGTTGCTTCGCAAGTTAATATTTTCCGATAGACTTGATGTCGAAGGCACTGGCGAAATTATATCTAGCAACTTTCCTGGAGTAATATTGCTACATTGAGGAGTTGTGGTTATTCTTTCGAATAGCTGTTGTGGTGGAGTAGTTGATCCTCTGAATTCTCTCGTAGTATGTCAGGATTGAACGGGTAAATACCTGTAGATGAAAATGCTGATACACAGTTACTTATATTAGCTGCCTTGCCCCAAGCTTTAGATAGTAAATTGCCAAATTGAAGGCGATTAATTTTCCGTGTAGGATTTGATTTAATATATGAATTGCATGCGTCATAAAAATGCAATATAAATGATTTGAAAATGCTCGATCTAAAGGCTGTAAAAATTGTGTGGTGTGCGATGGTAAGCAAAGAAGGATTATTTCATTATCTGCTGCGAATTCTAGCATTTCGATATTGTTGCAGTGGGATGAATGTCCATCTAATATTAAAACTACCTTTCCCTGCGATTTTCTAACGGAGAAATGTTCTTTTAACCAAATGAAAAATATCTCGCTATTGACGTAAGCTGATTTTGTACACATATATACAACCGATCCAGGAGGCATTCCGTCTTCAAATTCCGCTTTTTTATTTTTCCCTTTAAAAACGCAGGCCGGTGAAAGACAATTACCTTCTGCATTGCAAGAAGCAATTACAGTAATTATTTCGCCTTTTTCAGCCGATGTAATGCTCGTTATATTCTTAGATTCTAATTAACAGCCTGTCTCATCAACATCATCAACACAACCCACTTTCGTCTAAAATTTTACCCAGTAATTTGAAGTAATCAGTTATCTTATTTTTGTTCATACCATCAGCGCGTGGTTTTGAAAGTCCTGCCGATTTTCTTACGGATAAATCTTGGTGGCGTTTCATGAAAAGAGTAAACTAACCAGTTCCTGCTGTTTTAGTTCGTAGATTAAAGTTATGTTTAATTTTACTTTTTTCGGCTAACTCAAAAAGCAAAACAACACAATTCGTCTCTTGTAGGAACAAATTCATGGACTTGAAGTTGTTTAATGTGGACAACCAATTTTATATTGTTTGGCTGCTTCAATAATTGAACAAAGACGTCGTTTTATGTTTTCGATGGTACAGGTTAATTGCTCTTCCGTCCAATTGGATCTGCTAGAATTTTTACACATGTATATTGTAGGCATTTCTAAAGAATTAGATAATAATGAAAAACGAATAAAATTAATAAAAACGTTTGCAAAATATTTTAATAATTAAAAAAATGTAAACTCCGTAAATGTAATTGTTTTAGGATGAAATGGCCCAGGATACCATTTTACCTCAAATTTTAAACTACCATTTCCAATAATTACCCACACAAATAAAAACATAACCTAAAAACTGACCATGATACCCGAAAACCAATCACTGCTTTGTATTTTAAAATACGTTTAACAACAAAAAAATTATCCTTTTTTATAAAATTATTAAAATAATATTATTTACAGCGAATACAGAACAATACCGATTGAAGTCTATTTCACAATTGTCAACCCCTGTATCAACGCGATGGATTAAAGGGTGTATTATAGCGCAACATCCATATGTGGCTTGAGATATTAAAAGCCTTTAATTGTCCACCACTGGATCTTAGATCACAGGGATTGATAGATATTATGATGTAAGACAGATGTTAGATACAACCCTCACCTTAAAAATGACAACCCTTATATCATGGTGATGGATTTAAAGGTGTTTTATAGAGCTACATCCATATATAGCTTGGATGGAATATCAAAAATCTTTAACTTTGCACCACTGGATCTCAGCCCACAGGGATTGATAGATATTGTGGTGTATGGCAGATGTTAGATAGAACCCTTACCTTATTAAAATGATAACCTTTATTGCAACGATTTAATCTTCATTTTCCAGAATTTAAATTTTCGTTTCTGGTTAATGGAGATTTAATATTAGAATTAAAATGGGAATCTCCATTTTCCAGAATATTTGAACAAAAAATATTTCAACAAAATATTATGGATAAGGAGGATTTAATCTTCATTCCAGAATTTAAATTAGGAGCACTCAATGCCCCATTTTTTTTTTTTTTGAAAATTTTTAGCTCTTTTGATGACGTACACATGCAATTGGATTAGTAAGTTGAAATATTCGCTACCTCCAACATATGTACATATTATAAAACGGTGTAAAGGACCATGGATAAGTTTTCTTCAAAAACGTTTTTTTTTTGTGTGGCTTATGTAACGAGTAAAACACGTGTTCTCAGAAAACGCAAACATTGTAGAATATGCTTCTCTACGTTTGATCTCATTTGAATCCGTTAACTGTTTCGGTATTTCCGGTTTATTCGACACTAATGTGGCAATCACAGTTGTTTTTCTTGTAATTAACTTCGTTGCCAAAGGGAAACTAGTGAAAAAATTAAGAAACCTTTATAGATATAACAGTCACCAAGGCGAAGCACGAGCTGTGTGCTCAAATATATTTCTCCTGCTAATAGATAAGATTCTGATTTTATACATTCCTTTCTTACTTTTGGCTGGAAACTTTTTGAAATTTTCCGTAATTTCCCTCGAAAAACTTGAACTCAATTTTTTTCCTGCGATAGCTATTAACAAGTCCCATTAAAGTAATCCATATTCAGACATAACACTCTAGAGGCTCATTTTATTTTAGGTAAAATATTTTTTTTTGGGTTTTGCGAGTTTTCCACAATTTTCCACGAGGAAGTGGAGCCAGGTTTTGCCATATAAAAATATTAACAAAGGTCTTCATGATATTCATGCATCCTTAGTAATTTTTAGGCTAAATCTGCATTATCCAATTTGTGTAGTTTCGGCTGGAATAACAAAATCTGCGTCACCTTGATTTAATGTCGGCTGTAAAATTTTGGCTGGAGTAATACAATCTGCACGTCGACTTTTCACTTTCGGCTAACTTTAACAGTATCTCAGCCACCACATTCGACATTCCTGTGGTATAAACAATTTTTAAATAAAATGATTGAATTAACATGATCCACCTGGCTAAACGGCCGATGGGAGATTTTGTTGGCCAGAAGCCATTTCAGAAGTTGATGGTTCGTCAGGACTATAATTTCGCTACTCTCTATGTAGCCTCGGAGCTTGTGTAGTGCCCAAACTAGTGAGAGTGTTTTTCGTTCAGTGGTGCTGTAGTTTCTTTCAGTGGCTTTCAGCAGCCGGCTGGCATATTCAATTGGCCTCTCATTATATTTATCGCCTTGCAATAATACAGTCCCCAAAGCGTAACAACTTGCATCAGTCATCATGATAAATGGCTATTCCCGATCTATTTGGCGCAAAATCACGGCATTCGTTAGTAAATGGTTGAAACTTTCGAAAGCGAAGCTTTCAGTATTACTCCAAATCCACGGTGCGTTTTCCTTCGTCAAACAGGTTGATAATTCTCTGAAACCGCGAACAGGTTTGTAAAATTGTGCGAACCAAAATCGTAGACACTTTGGTTGAGTCGGTTTCTGTTCCAGCGTGAGTTATAACGCGCTTCAGGAACTGGAGCATCAGCCGAAAAAAAATGTGAACCAGTTCAAGGTCGCGTAACTGTTGTTCGAAACTGTCGGTAACTACAATTATATCATCGAGGTATGCTAGAATGGTGACGTTCGGCAATCCAGCTCGAAATCGGTCGATGAGTCATTAGAATGTCGCCAGCGCGAGTATTCCCAATGTATTATTGCTTTGGTAAATTTATAATATTGAATTATGTTAGTCAATTAACAGTTATCAATTATCTAAACCTATAGTATATTGTGCATTTTAAATCCAATGACGTTTTAATATTTTCGTCGTTGTGACAGTGAATAGGGTGTTTACTAAAATACATTTTGATTGATGCCAGTTGATGCCACGGCCTCTTACCGTTCTGTTTGTAGCGAATCATGATACATTTACCATGATTCTTAAAGTTAGTTTTGGGTGGTGTTCAAATTCGAGTTACAAGCGTCTCGGTGCCAAGCTACATTTAGTTTGGTTACGGGATACAATAGATAAAAGATAACAAAAATAATAATTTTAGAAATCGATAGTTGAACTTAATATTAAATTAAAAACGTTAAAAATTAAACTTACA
This sequence comes from Tipula helvola, assembly GCA_963556165.1. Lineage (NCBI taxonomy): Eukaryota > Metazoa > Arthropoda > Insecta > Diptera > Tipulidae > Tipula > Tipula helvola. The sequence goes on from OY744483.1 coordinate 113,960,785, forward strand.
TATAATTTACTTTATCTTTAAAGTTTAAAACTTTTAGATTTAAGTTAATTTTATTTCTCACTTTTAATTAAGATCAACAAATTATTTTTAAATCTTCACATCCAGAAATTATATAAAAATATACTTACTACATAATAGTACGTTGAAAAAGTGACAACAACAAAAAATATTCTTTCATAAACTTTCAAATTAACTTTTTAAACTATTTCCAGCATAATAGATAAGAACAAAAAAAACGAATTTTATTAAGAAAATAAAAACAGTAGAAAATTAATTTTCCTTTGAAATATAATAACTGAAAATAAAATATTTCTTAATTAGAAAAATTACCTTAACTTAATTTCTTACACGCACACAAAGATTTTTACTTCACTGAACTTGAAATAGTAATAATATTTTTATCTTACACACACACACATTAGATGATAATTAAATGAAACTTATTATTTTGTTCCTTCCTAATATAATAATTTTTATTTAATTTTCAATAATTTATCTACTTCATGTAATAATATCCCAACCATTAACATCCTTAAGGTGAGTAATAATGAAGTAAGCAGCACAATAAAAAGGTGAAACAAATTTATATTTATCATCTAACCTTACTTTCCACTCTGCGTACGTAGTGTACGTATATGTAACGATATTTTCGGAACATTTTAGTAGATTGTGTATAAATAATTTCGTAATGTGTTTGTCTATACTCTACTTGTGTAAGACCGAAAACTTTTACTCCTCAACTTAAGACATATTTAATCAATTTATTTTCGTTTCATTTTGTATTTTCTTCCTCTTCATTGTACTACATATACGAGTATATGAGATGGTTCAGAATGGATATCCAGAGACCAATTTGTATATTTCCCTTTTTTTTTTTGTTTTGTGTCTACTTATTATTATAATTATTACAGTTTTACACTCATTCGTACACTAATTTATACCAAATTGTGTTAATATTTTAACAACATTATAAAAAGCACATCTAAGATAAGTAACACCAAAATAAAATAGCAAGTTTGGTTAGAAGGTGATATAAATTACCTTCAATTTTAAGTCTATTTTATTTATATATGTACATGCACACACACAAATCCACCCACCTTTATAAAGTAGGTTTTGGTTTCTTGGGTAAACTGTTCTGTTCATTCGTTTATCGTGTTTTATATAGTAAAACATTAATTATATCATTAGAATGAAAATAATAGAAATTTATTTCGTTTTTTTGTTGGGTGTCTGTGAACTCAAGTTACAAGCATAAAAATTACATATAAAAACCAACCATGAATCTTTAGGAATAAACCTAATAAAATTGTGGTTACTACTTTAATTTAAATTAAGATTGTTCCCCCCTATTCATGAATGAAAAATGTTTAAATACAAACGTTAGAAGGAAATTTTTTATAAGTAAGCATTCTACAACGCGGAAAGAATTGTACATGTGTTTAAGACTAAAACGTGATATTTAATTGGAAAATTCATGGTGGTATGAGAATTACGTAAAATTTGATTTGAGCATGATTTTTTTGTTGAATTTTTAGCATTGGATAGTTATGATTGCAGACATATAGAAGAAACATAGATTGACACTAAAATATCTATAATTAGTCATAGTAATGTATTGAATAAGTTATAATCATTTGTGGCTGATTTTCTGATTTTAAAGAAGACCCACTTAAAAAAAGTGAGTTACCTTACCAGCGCATATTTCTGCTAAGCTGTACAAAACAATCTTTTGCGTAAAAAACAGTAGACATCTGAAACTTAGCGTGTTGAATTCAATCAAATTGTTGTCAATTATTTGTGACACTAAATTTTCAACTGTGCTATCAATTGATTGCTCACTGGATATTTTTTAACCTTGCACCTCGAAAATTCTTCTCATTATCCTAACATTGCGTCTATTCGGTTTTTTAAAAATAATAATGAACATTTTATTGAACTTTCGTAAGTACACAATCTGTTTAAATTTACTTAGAAAGCGCTAACGATCTTCAACAGTCATCGTAAGCCTTCTTTAACATAATGTTAAACAGCAGACTAATAATAGATAAGGTGGCGTTATTTGTGATCCATTGTTTACGGCACATTTTAAAACGGATTATGACAATATGGCATGTATACAATGCCATATTGTGATGAAAATCGATAAGTGCGTTAAGTGGAATTCTAAAATGAGTTTTAACGGGCTAGATACTCGATACTCTAGCAATTCGCAACTCTGCAAATATGGCGGATTTGCTAATCGAAAATTAGCTTGCGTAAACTACTCGATTATTTTAGCAAAGTAAAATTTATTTTTGTATTTCGCACAAACGCTAAAGTGCATTAAAGTATCCCATTTTCTGAAATTCAGAAACAAATTGGGCTGCTAAATTTGCGTGTATAACATTTTCAGCAAATTCGCAAAAAATAACTGCTTATCTGCGCTTATCCGAGTATCGAGTATCTAGCCCAACATCACAAAATAAATAAATAAATAAATAAATTTGTATCGGTAATTACTATAATATCGGGAAGTGATTTCCACGCCAATTCTGTGGAATTTTTTTTAGAAAAATTGACAATTCTGAAGCAATCAATTTAGAGAACGCGACAATTATGAGGAAACACAATGCAGAGAACAAAAAATCATTGAAATTATGTTTAGAACTAGTTGGATGTTAAAACTTGAAAGGCCGAATGTCTAAAGGCCGAATAGGATGAAGAGCCGAATGTCGAATGGCCGAATTTTCATGAAATTTTTCTTCACTTAATTTATTAAAATCAATATTTTAAACCATTGAATTATTTCCTTATTTAAAATGGTTTAAATAAATTGAAAATACGTGCTAATAAATATGTATGTAGCATATTGTGTAAATGCTATATAGCTATTGACAACCAGGATGTTTGGTACAGTATTTGACATCATCACGCTGTTTAACATCTATCACTCTATTTTGTATTATAATACATCATACAAATGAGATTAATTATTGATATAAATTATATTCGGTCTTAATTATAGACCGTTTATGTTTATTTAGTTTTCATTTAAAAAAATTGCTGTCGCCGATATTTCGATGTTTCACATCATTTTCCAGGCGGTATATTTAGTTTACAAATTTTATTTTTTATTTTCCGCGATTCAAATTTTTCCCCAAAGGCTACCAATTCAATAATTTATTTGTTGTCTTTGACCCAATATTTATTTACGAAAATTCAAAAAACAGCTGACCAAAGTTCAAAATAAAAACATTGTGACGTAATAATTTAAAGATTACATGGATTTCTGAATGAAAATTTTGATTGTATTATGTGTGGTTTTTAATAATATCAATATAGACAGATTGTAATTTATTTGTGTTCACTCTGTAATTAACTGGATTCTTTGCCAACCAGATATGGCATGCTTCCTTAAATAACCTTTTGTTTTTCTTTGGGTGATACTCCAAGGTGATTGCTTTATCGATATCGAACTCGTGTTTCCTTTCGTTTACATGTTTTACAAGAGCTTATCTATACGTGGGCGGTTGAGTATTTCAATGCCTGTAATATGTGAAACGTCTGTTTTATGTTGAATCATTCGCTCATTTTTTATTTTCCCTAACTTTATAGATTAACGCATTTTTTTGGTCCGCCGGTATTTTATCTTTTAATTTAGTGTAGGTATCAGACATTTTACTTATGATTTTGTTTGCGATCAATAGATTTCCCGAATGGTTTTTTAAAGTTTTGCTAATTTTTTCTATGTAATTTTGTGTCTAAAAACGGAAGTGAACAATTATTTTCTTTTTCAATAGTAAAATTTAGTTTATTGTGAAAAGAGTTAAATGAAGTTTGTATCTTATCTACATTGGACTCAACCGTAGCTAAAATGATATCATCAACATATTTATATATAAAAGTCGGTTGATTTTCTAACAACGGGAGTTTCTCATTAAACAATTTTTCCAATACTATATCCGCTAAAATCGGGGATAATGGATTTCCCATAGCTAATCCGAATTTTTGTTTGTAAAAAATGTTATAATTATCACTTACACATATCTCTAAAAGTTTCATAAATTCATTATTTGTTAATTTACAATTATTTGAAATTTCATTCCACCTTTCTGATATCGCAGTTGTAGCAATCTGTAACGGTATATTTGTAAATAGGGATACTGCTACTAATGGAGTTTAATTGGGTCAAGGACAACAAATAAATTATTAAATTGGTAGCCTTTGGGGAAAAATTTGAATCGCAGAAAATAAAAAATAAAATTTGTAAACTAAATATACCGCCTGGAAAATGATGTGAAACATCGAAATATCGGCGACAGCAATTTTTTAAATAAAAACATTTAAATTAAAAACTAAATAAACATAAACGGTCTATAATTATAGCCAGTAATTAAAAAATTAAAACACACATTTTTAAATTTTTTTTAAAAAACACTTGTTAAATATTTCGCAAAATTACAAAAGGTTTAAAAAATCACTCGATCGATTTCGGCTTATTAGGCCATCATCAGGAGTATCTTCTAAACTGTAAAAATAAAAATGTAGTTATATATATATATATATATATATATATATATATATATATATATATATATATATATATATATATATATATATATATATATATATATATATATATATATATATATATATATAGTTGGAAAAAGCAAAAAGTGAAACCAAAATATACCAATAAAAAAATGTGGGAGTGGTAAACAATAAAATTGGTGACAGCAATAAACATTAAAAATTAAAAATTAAAAGAGGGTGAGTTAAACACAGGTATATGATTATTGATTAGTCAACGGTCGAATAACAAAATTCCAGATGTTGATTTTTTTTTTTTTTTTTTTTTTTGAACCCGGCGAATTAGTATTTTTATGGTATGGAATGAGTATGTGAATAAAATAATGCGGGGTCGGTAATTGGTAAGAAACGGATTTCTCTCTGTTCGTTGAGGATATTTTGGTTAAGAAATATAGCTTTTCGGATTTCGTAAGATTCTAAGTTGTCTAAACGTCTGCTTTTTGGTTGTCAATCAAGGCAAGTTCAAGGCCATTTTCTTGGAATTTTTGGAAGTTCAGGGCCATTTTCTGGGAATTTCTGGAAGTTCAAGGCCATTTTCGGGGAATTTTTGGAAATTCAAGGTCATTTTCTGGGAATTTTTGGAAATTCAAGGCCATTTTCTAGGAATTTTTGGAAATTCAGGGCTACTTTCTGGGTATTTTTGGAAGTTTAAGGCCATTTTCTGGGAATTTTTGGAAGTTCAGGGCCATTTTCTGGGAATTTTTGGAAATTCAAGACCATTTTCTCGGAATTTTTGGAAGTTCAAGGCCATTTTCTGTGAGCTTTTGGAAATTCAGGGCTATTTTCTGGGTATTTTTGGAAGTTCAGGGCCATTTTCTGGGAATTTATGGAAGTTCAGGGCCATTTTCTGGGAATTTTTGGAAGTTCAGGGCCATTTTCTGGGAATTTCTGGAAGTTCAAGGCCATTTTCTGGGAATTTTTGGAAATTCCAGGTCATTTTCTGGGAATTTTTGGAAATTAAAGGCCATTTTCTGGTAATTTTTGGAAATTCAGGGCTACTTTCTGGGTATTTTTGGAAGTTCAAGGCCATTTTCTGGGAATTTTTGGAAGTTCAGGGCCATTTTCTGGGAATTTTTGGAAATTCAAGGCCATTTTCTGGGAATTTGTGGAAATTCAGGGCTATTTTCTGGGTATTTTTGGAAGTTCAAGGCCATTTTCTTAGAATTTTTGGAAGTTCAGGGCCATTTTCTGGGAATTTTTGGAAGTTCAAGGCCATTTTCTGGGAATTTTTGGAAGTTCAGGGCCATTTTCTGGGAATTTTTGAAAGTTCAGGGCCATTTTCTGGGAATTTTTGGAAATTCAAGGCCATTTTCTGGGAATTTTTGGAAGTTCAGGGCCATTTTCTGGGAATTTTTGAAAGTTCAGGGCCATTTTCTGGGAATTTTTGAAAGTTTAGGGCCATTTTCTGTGTATTTTTGGGAGTTCAAGGCCATTTTCTGGGAATTTTTGGAAGTTCAGAACTATTTTCTGGATATTTTTGGAAGTTCAAGGCCATTTTCTGAGAATTTTTGGAAATTCAAGGCCATTTTCTGGGAATTTTTGGAAGTTCAGGGCCATTTTCTGGGAATTTTTGGAAGTTCAGGGCCATTTTCTGGGAATTTTTGAAAGTTTAGGGCCATTTTCTGGGAATTTCTGGAAGTTCAAGGCCATTTTCTGGGAATTTTTGGAAATTCAGGGCTACTTTCTGGGTATTTTCTTGGAAGTTCAAGGCCATTTTCTGGGAATTTTTGGAAATTCAAAGCCATTTTCTGGGAATTTTGGAAATTCAGTGCTATTTTCTGGGTATTTTTGGAAATTCAAGGCCATTTTCTGGAAATTTTTGGAAGTTCAGGGCCATTTTCTGGGAATTTTTGAAAGTTCAGGGCCATTTTCTGGGAATTTCTGGAAGTTCAAGGCCATGTTCTGTGAATTTTTGGAAGTTCAAGGCCATTTTCTGAGAATTTTTGGAAGTTCAAGGCCATTTTCTGGGAATTTTTGGAAGTTCAGGGCCATTTTCTGGGAATTTTTGGAAATTCAAGGCCATTTTCTGGGAATTTTTGGAAGTTCAAGGGCATTTTCTGGGAATTTTTTGAAATTCAGGGCTATTTTCTGGGTATTTTTGGAAGTTCAAGGCCATTTTATGGGAATTTTTGGAAGTTCAGAGCCATTTTCTGGGAATTTTTGAAAGTTCAGGGCCATTTTCTGGGCTTTTCTGGAAGTTCAAGGCCATTTTCTGGGAATTTTTGGAAATTCAGGGCTACTTTCTGGGTATTTTTGGAAGGTCAAGGCCATTTTCGGGGAATTTTTGGAAGTTCATGGCAATTTTCTGGGAATTTTGGAAATTCAGGGCTACTTTCTGGGTTTTTTTGGGAGTTCAAGGCCATTTTCTGGGAATTTTTGGAAGTTCAAGGTCATTTTCTGGGAATTTTTAGAAATTCAGGGCTAATTTCTGGGTATTTTTGGGAGTTCAAGGCCATTTTCTGGGAATTTTTGGAAGTTCAAGGTCATTTTCTGGGAATTGTTAGAAATTCAAGGCCATTTTCTGGGAATTTTTGGAAATTCAGGGCCATTTTCTGGGTGTTTTGGAAGTTCAAGGCCATTTTCTGGGAATTTTTGGAAGTTCAGGGCCATTTTCTGGGAATATTTGAAATTTCAGGGCCATTTTCTGGGAATTTCCGGAAGTTCAAGGCCATTTTCTGGGAATTTTTGGAAGTTCCAGGCCATTTTCTTGGAATTTTTGGAAATTCAAGGCCATTTTATGAGAATTTTTGGAAGTTCAGGGCCATTTTCTGGGAATTTTTGGATATTCAGGGCTATTTTCTGGGTATTTGTGGAAGTTCAAGGCCATTTTCTGGGAATTTTTGGAAGTTCAGGGCCATTTTCTGGGAATTTTTGAAAGTTCAGGGCCATTTTCTGGGAATTTCTGGAAGTTCAAGGCCATTTTCTGGGAATTTTTGGAAATTCAGGGCTTCTTTCTGGGTATTTTTGGATGTTCAAGGCCATTTTCTGGAAATTTTCGGAAGTTCAAGGCCATTTTCTGGGAATTTTGGAAGTTCAAGGCCATTTTCTGGGAATTTTTGGAAATTCAAGGCCATTTTCTGGGAATTTTTGGAAGATCAAGGCCATTTTCTGGGAATTTTTGTAAATTCAGGGCCATTTTCTGGGTGTTTTGGAAGTTCAAGGCCATTTTCTGGGAATTTTTGGAAGTTCAGGGCCATTTTTGGGGAATATTTGAAAGTTCAGGGCCATTTTCTGGGAATTTCTGGAAGTTCAAGGCCATTTTCTGGGAATTTTTGGAAGTTCAAGGCCATTTTCTGGGAATTTTTGGAAGTTCAAGGCCATTTTCTGTGAATTTTTGGATATTCAAGGCCATTTTCTGGGAATTTTTGGAAGTTCAAGGCCATTTTCTGGGAATTTTGGAAGTTCAGGGCCATTTTCTGGGAATTTTTGGAAATTCAAGGCCATTTTCTGGGAATTTTTGGAAGTTCAAGGCCATTTTCTGGGAATTTTTGGAAATTCAGGGCCATTTTCTGGGTATTTTTGGAAGTTCAAGGCCATTTTCTGGGAATTTTTGGAAATTCAAGGCCATTTTCTGGGAATTTTTGGAAGTTCAGGGCCATTTTCTGGGTATTTTTGGAAGTTCAGGGCCATTTTCTGGGAATTTTTGGAAATTCAAGGCCATTTTCTGGGAATTTTTGGAAATTCAAGGCCATTTTCTGGGAATTTTTGGAAATTCAGGGCTATTTTCTGGGTATTTTTGGAAGTTCAAGGCCATTTTCTGGGAATTTTTGGAAGTTCAGGGCCATTTTCTGGGAATTTTTGAAAGTTCAGGGCCATTTTCTGGGAATTTTTGAAAGTTCAGGGCCATTTTCTGGGAATATTTGGAATTTCTTGGGCATTTTCTGGGAATTTTTGGAAATTCTTGGGCATTTTCTTGGAATTTTTGGAAATTCTTGTGCATTTTCTGGGAATTTCTTGGCCATTTTTTGGGAATTTTTCGAATTTTTGGGGAATTTTGTGGTATTTTGTGGTATTTTTGGTAATTTGTTGCTCTTTTGGGAATTTTTTGGTAATTTTTGGTATTTTTGGAAATTTTTAATTAACAAAAAATAACCAAAAAATACCAAAAAAATACTACCCAGAATTTTCTGGGAATTTATGGAATTTCTTGGTCATTTTCTGGGAATTTTTGGAATTTCTTGGGACTTTTTGAGAGTTTTTTGCTTTTTCTGGGAATTATTGGAATTTTTGGGGAATTTTTTGAGAATATTTGGGAATTTTTTGGGAATTTTTGGAATTTCTTGGGAGTTTTTATATACTGGGAGATTATGATACTGTAGAGTATGCTGTATATATATATGACACTGGTTTTTTTCGGCATTTTAGACCAACTTTTTTCGGCTTCCCGCACACTGTCTGGAAGACCCCATTCAATTTGTTAACTATAATATGAAAACAATAAGAATTTACATAATTTCATGTCATCCTTGCGCGGAAAGGACTAATGCTAAGCGGGTTTGGGGATTTTATTTTTTTAATATGTGAAATATAGTACAAACGTAAATATTGTTACAAATGTAAACATTTTTGAAATTTTTCTGACGTTTTCCTGTCATCCTTGCGCAAAGGTGCCAATACTAAGCGGCTTTGATGAGTTCTCTATTTTATGTGAAGAATTATTAAAAGAGAACATTTTTAAAAAAAATTCCAATTTCTACGAAATACGAATGTTAGAATTTTTAAAAATTGTCAAAACGGTGGTTTGGCGCGGCAGCCCCCATCCTCTAAGGTATAAAACGAATTAAACTAATATTTGAAACATTTTGTATATTTAAAAAACTTGATTTTTGTGATTTTTTGGGATTATTTTATTCCGGATAACGATACCAACCCGTAAAAGCGATACGAGCGATACAATTCCTTTGATCTTTGTCTGCAACGTTGACGAAGCAATTTCCAGTATCATAAATATTAAGAAGTTTTCGGAACAACTCAAATTTGATAGACATTTCATAAGTTATAATTTTAATTTGGTCCCCACATTGATATTTGTGTTTCTGGATTTTTGTTTTTCTGAATTTTTTGGTTGGATTTTTTTTTCAGGCATTTTTTCGGGATTTTCAGTTTCGGTATTTTTTTTTCTATAGATACGGTACGCCAATCCGCTCAGTCAACCTTTCAGATACAGATCAAACAAATTGTATCGCTCATATCGCTTCTACTGAAACATGATTCAAGCTGTGAAAAATGTCAAAAAAAGCCTGTTAAAGTTTTTTATCATTTATTTTAGATTTCTTTATTCGGGATTTGTTTTGCTTTTGATTTTAAAATTTTTGGATTTTTTTCAAATGTAGTGGTCCCTTTTCCTTCACTTAATTCCCGTCACTTTGATTCGCCCTTTCGGCTTTAATCGCATTAATTCGGGTAATATTAGGTCTTTTGACCCTTTCGGCCCTTCGATATTCGGCTTTTTAACACTTTCGGCCTTTCGACCGAATTGGTGGACTTTTTGACATTCAGCCTTTTGACATTCGGTCTTTCGACATTCGACCTTTCAGCCCTATTCTGGAACACCCGGTATGACTCTGAGCCAAGAATTTATTTTTTAGGTATCGTGCATTGTGGTAAACGAGACAAAGAATAATAAAAAATTCAAAAAAATTAAATGTTTTCTTATAGTTTGGACATGGCGCGGACTTCTTCACTGAATATAGTGATTTTATTCTAAATTAATTAAAAATGTTCGTGTTTTCGATTTGTGGCATCAAGTTGTGGATGATATTTGAGATTAAGGCTCAGAACAATTTTTAATGATCTAATAACAACGGATAATGAAAAATGTTGAAGTCGTTGAAATTATAATACCTCTTGGCATGATCGCTCATATTGATTTAAAAGGATATTGCATGAGATTATTTAGACTCGCAAAATGGCAAAAATTAGAAATGCTAAACTTTTAATTTCAGATTAATATTTGTTTTTTTTAAATACAAAACGCACTTCAAACCAAAATATTGTTACGTATAAAAAAATTAAACTTATCCCCTGTGACGATTAAAAACTTACTCAGACCCTTAATGATTAATATAAACGTTTGGTATTTTCAAATCATGCTCTCAAAATTAATCGTAATTCATTAGGTAATCAAGTAAATGACATGACCATTAATTTAATCAAAACATTTTATTAATTTCTTCGGTATCAAATATAAAAACAGTATTGATTTTCTATATGATGCTTATACGTTTTATAGTAAAGTACAACTCGATTTTTGTTAATTCATCATTTCAACAAAATATTATTTCAACTTTGATTGATAGTAATTTTGGTTTAACACAAAACTTTATTAAACATAAAACCAACAATAATTACAATTATACGAACTTATATTTAGGTATGTGTATATAATATTATGTTTGTACATATATGAAGTAAAATAGTTCAATTTGATTGATGAGTAATGAGTAAGAGTATTATTTTACTCTTCGTGTTATAAAATTATATATTTGTTTATTTATTTAATCAATTAAATTAATTTTAGAAAATTTATTTCGAAAAATGAAGAAGTTTTTATAGGATGTGTAAAAGGATCTTTTGTATAAATACTACCTAATTTGGCAACAGTACAAATTCAACATCAAATTAAAGAGCATAATGAATTAAATATAATACTATGCGGTCAAAATTTGTTATAGCGTTGCCACACTGCGGTTTAATAAATCGGATTTAGCTAAACTGGATCAGGTACTCTATGAAACAAACGCGACTAGGCAAAAATAGGGGTTGATAAACTACGGCTAAACTCTCACTAAATCCGATTTATTAAATCGCAGTGTGTTAATAGTATTATACCTCTGACAGACTGCGGTTTAATAAATTCGATTTAATGAGAGTTTAGTCGGAGTATATCAACCTCAATTTTAGCTAATCGCTTTGTTTTGCATATGGTTCTTAACCGAGTTTAGCTAAATCGGATTTATTAAACCGTAGTCTGTCTAGGGTATTAGGCAACCAAAGGCATTTATTAAACAATTATCTTTTTAGTTTGTTTTGTTAACCTTTGATCACAGATCCATATCAAATGGAGTTAACTGGGGAGCCGCTTAAATTGCAAACGACATTTAACAAAGTTACGTTTCATCAAAATATCTTTGGCAAATATCATATGACAAAACAAATTGAATGGCAAATGTATGTTTAATCAAAAAATCTATTATCAATTTAACAGGTACGATGTAAATGGAATTTTAAATGATTTTGGATACATTTTTGGAATATAACTGGCCTATAACTTAGCTGTTTTTAAACCTATTGTGATTAAATTTGACAGGTACGGTGGAAATAGGATTGTAAAATGATGTTTGGATGCATTTTTGGTCATTTCTTTCGGGATTAGGAAACATTGTGCCAGGTATGGTGGAAATGGGATTTTTAAATGATTTTTAGATGAAGTTTTTGAATATGCCCAATTAGCTTGTAACTTGGCTATTTCTGAACTGATTGTGATGAAATTTGGCAGCTATGACGCGCGCTGGAATTAATAAAAATATTTTTGCTTCAAAACGGAAATTTAGAATTATCTGGAAAATAAAGATTTATTAGTAAAATTAGAATGGAAATCTCAATTTTCCAGAATATTTCAACATACAATTCTAGAAAAGGAAGATTAAATCTTCATTTTCCAGAATTTAAATTTTCATTTTGAAGCAAAAATATTTTTGTTCAAAAAAAATGCGAGTGAAGTTTATCCTAAATTAATATTAGATTTTACAACAACAACAAAAATGTATATGTATGTGTTTAAAAGTATACATTCGGGCGAATAAGAAAAAATTCATTCAAATCAAATATTTGAACTTAATGCTAAATTAAAAAAAATCCGAATATTCAAGATTTATAAAGATTTAAACTATTTAGACGTTCACAGAGCCAATCCTGTATAGCTTAATAACGGACCAAAGCATTAACAACATATAAATCGACAATGTTTGCCAATTTAAAAACTTAATATTATTATCAATATCTCAGAAAATCGATATCTCAAAACTCTCTTCTATCGGCAAACATGCCACTATGATTTTCAGATAGGCCTATGTGTGTTCTTTAATCATGATGAACTGCTAAAATTTCATATGGGGTTTACCTATTGAAATATCGATTATTCGAAAAAGTGAAATTTAGAATCTTAAGCATGTCTAAGAAAATCGATATCTCAAAACTTATTTCTATCGGCAAACATGCCACTATGATTTTCAGATAGGCCTATGTGTGTTCTTTAATCATGATGAACCGCTAAAATTTCATATGGGGTTTACCTATTGAAATATCGATTATTCGAAAAAGTGAAATTTAGAATCTTAAGCATGTCTAAGAAAATCGATATCTCAAAACTTACTTCTATCGGCAAACATGCCACTATTATTTTCGGATAGGCCTATGTCTGTTCTTATTTCATGATGAACTGCTAAAATTTCATATGGGGTTTACCTATTGAAATATCGATTATTCGAAAAAGTGAAATTTTGAATCTTAAGCATGTCTAAGAAAATCGATATCTCAAAACTTACTTCTATCGGCAAACATGCCACTATGATTTTCAGATAGGCCTATGTGTGTTCTTTAATCATGATGAACTGCTAAAATTTCATATGGGGTTTGCCTCTTGAAATATCGTATATTCGAAAAAGTGAAATTTTGAATCTTAAGCATGTCTAAGAAAATCGATATCTCAAAACTTACTTCTATCGGCAAACATGCCACTATGATTTTCAGATAGGCCTATGTGTGTTCTTTAATCATGATGAACTGCTAAAATTTCATATGGGGTTTACCTATTGAAATATCGTATATTCGAAAAAGTGAAATTTTGAATCTTAAGCATGTTTAAGAAAATCGATATCTCAAAACTTACTTCTATCGGCAAACATGCCACTATGATTTTCTGATAGGCCTATGTGTGTTCTTATTTCATGATGAACTGCTAAAGTTTCTTATGGGGTTTACCTATTGAAATATCGATTATTCGAAAAAGTGAAATTTTGAATCTTAAGCATGTCTAAGAAAATCGATATCTCAAAACTTACTTCTATCGGCAAACATGCCACTATTATTTTCGGATAGGCCTATGTGTGTTCTTATTTCATGATGAACCGCTAAAATTTCATATGGGGTTTACCTATTGAAATATCGTATATTCGAAAAAGTGAAATTTAGAATCTTAAGCATGTCTAAGAAAATCGATATCTCAAAACTTACTTCTATCGGCAAACATGCCACTATTATTTTCGGATAGGCCTATGTGTGTTCTTTAATCATGATTTTCTTAGACATGCTTAAGATTCAAAATTTCACTTTTTCGAATAATCGATATTTCAATAGGTAAACCCCATACGAAATTTTAGCAGTTCATCATGATTAAAGAACACACATAGGCCTATCTGAAAATCATAGTGGCATGTTTGCCGATAGAAGTAAGTTTTGAGATATCGATTTTCTTAGACATGCTTAAGATTCAAAATTTCACTTTTTCGAATAATCGATATTTCAATAGGGAAACCCCATATGAAATTTTAGCAGTTCATCATGATTAAAGAACACACATAGGCCTATCTGAAAATCATAGTGGCATGTTTGCCGATAGAAGTAAGTTTTGAGATATCGATTTTCTTAGACATGCTTAAGATTCAAAATTTCACTTTTTCGAATAATCGATATTTCAATAGGGAAACCCCATATGAAATTTTAGCAGTTCATCATGATTAAAGAACACATATAGGCCTATCTGAAAATCATAGTGGCATGTTTGCCGATAGAAGTAAGTTTTGAGATATCGATTTTCTTAGACATGCTTAAGATTCAAAATTTCACTTTTTCGAATAATCGATATTTCAATAGGGAAACCCCATATGAAATTTTAGCAGTTCATCATGATTAAAGAACACACATAGGCCTATCTGAAAATCATAGTGGCATGTTTGCCGATAGAAGTAAGTTTTGAGATATCGATTTTCTTAGACATGCTTAAGATTCAAAATTTCACTTTTTCGAATAATCGATATTTCAATAGGGAAACCCCATATGAAATTTTAGCAGTTCATCATGATTAAAGAACACACATAGGCCTATCTGAAAATCATAGTGGCATGTTTGCCGATAGAAGTAAGTTTTGAGATATCGATTTTCTTAGACATGCTTAAGATTCAAAATTTCACTTTTTCGAATAATCGATATTTCAATAGGGAAACCCCATACGAAATTTTAGCAGTTCATCATGATTAAAGAACACACATAGGCCTATCTGAAAATCATAGTGGCATGTTTGCCGATAGAAGTAAGTTTTGAGATATCGATTTTCTTAGACATGCTTAAGATTCAAAATTTCACTTTTTCGAATAATCGATATTTCAATAGGGAAACCCCATATGAAATTTTAGCAGTTCATCATGATTAAAGAACACATATAGGCCTATCTGAAAATCATAGTGGCATGTTTGCCGATAGAAGTAAGTTTTGAGATATCGATTTTCTTAGACATGCTTAAGATTCAAAATTTCACTTTTTCGAATAATCGATATTTCAATAGGGAAACCCCATATGAAATTTTAGCAGTTCATCATGATTAAAGAACACACATAGGCCTATCTGAAAATCATAGTGGCATGTTTGCCGATAGAAGTAAGTTTTGAGATATCGATTTTCTTAGACATGCTTAAGATTCAAAATTTCACTTTTTCGAATAATCGATATTTCAATAGGGAAACCCCATATGAAATTTTAGCAGTTCATCATGATTAAAGAACACACATAGGCCTATCTGAAAATCATAGTGGCATGTTTGCCGATAGAAGTAAGTTTTGAGATATCGATTTTCTTAGACATGCTTAAGATTCAAAATTTCACTTTTTCGAATAATCGATATTTCAATAGGTAAACCCCATAAGAAACTTTAGCAGTTCATCATGATTAAAGAACACACATAGGCCTATCCGAAAATAATAGTGGCATGTTTGCCGATAGAAGTAAGTTTTGAGATATCGATTTTCTTAGACATGCTTAAGATTCTAAATTTCACTTTTTCGAATAATCGATATTTCAATAGGGAAACCCCATATGAAATTTTAGCGGTTCATCATGATTAAAGAACACACATAGGCCTATCCGAAAATAATAGTGGCATGTTTGCCGATAGAAGTAAGTTTTGAGATATCGATTTTCTTAGACATGCTTAAGATTCTAAATTTCACTTTTTCGAATAATCGATATTTCAATAGGGAAACCCCATATGAAATTTTAGCAGTTCATCATGATTAAAGAACACACATAGGCCTATCTGAAAATCATAGTGGCATGTTTGCCGATAGAAGTAAGTTTTGAGATATCGATTTTCTTAGACATGCTTAAGATTCAAAATTTCACTTTTTCGAATAATCGATATTTCAATAGGTAAACCCCATAAGAAACTTTAGCAGTTCATCATGAAATAAGAACACACATAGGCCTATCCGAAAATAATAGTGGCATGTTTGCCGATAGAAGTAAGTTTTGAGATATCGATTTTCTTAGACATGCTTAAGATTCTAAATTTCACTTTTTCGAATAATCGATATTTCAATAGGGAAACCCCATATGAAATTTTAGCAGTTCATCATGATTAAAGAACACACATAGGCCTATCTGAAAATCATAGTGGCATGTTTGCCGATAGAAATAAGTTTTGAGATATCGATTTTCTTAGACATGCTTAAGATTCAAAATTTCACTTTTTCGAATAATCGATATTTCAATAGGTAAACCCCATATGAAATTTTAGCAGTTCATCATGATTAAAGAACACACATAGGCCTATCTGAAAATCATAGTGGCATGTTTGCCGATAGAAGAGAGTTTTGAGATATCGATTTTCTGAGATATTGATAATAATATTAAGTTTTTAAATTGGCAAACATTGTCGATTTATATGTTGTTAATGCTTTGGTCCGTTATTAAGCTATACAGGATTGGCTCTGTGAACGTCTAAATAGTTTAAATCTTTATAAATCTTGAATATTTGGACTTTTTTTAATTTAGCATTAAGTTCAAATATTTGATTTGAATGAATTTTTTCTTATTCGCCCGAATGTATACTTTTAAACACATACATATACATTTTTGTTGTTGTTGTAAAATCTAATATTAATTTAGGATAAACTTCACTCGCATCAAAAAAATTTGTTCAAATTTAAAAGTTTTGGCAAATTATTCTTCAATGAATTTGCCATTCATACTTCTTTGCCAAAGAAATGTTTGCCAAACGTTTTTTTTTTTTTGCTAAAAGTAATTTGATCAAACTTTCATTTGCGAAAAGTTTTTTGCTAAAAGACGTATACCCAGTTAACTGATCATACCAAATCATTGAAAAGCAAACGACTTAGCAACATAGTAAGAGATTATAAAGACTATTGGGTAAGAGAACGAAGAAAAATGAAAAATAGCACACAAACATTGCCTAAAAAGAGGATTTTCTCGGGCATGTGTCAGTTTTGTATTTTATTTTGTTTTACCACACTCTTGATTTTCTGTCTTATTTTTGTGTGTGCGTGCGTTTTACGATTTTTTGTTGTTTATTCTCTTTGTCTTTTTATCTTATGTTGATTGCATATCTGCACGATTTTATTTTATTGTGTGTGTAGCTATTTTTTTTACCCTCCGCGGTCGCACTCTAATTTTGCTACTTACGCGGTCGCACTGCGGTGGAACCGTTCACGTACAATTTAAACGTGTTAAATCGCGTTAAAAAACCTAAACAAAATTCATGAACACTCTTGAACCCTTCTAGAATTAGGATCCACAATTATTTAAGTACAAAAGTTATTATATGTTTTACAATAAATCGGCATCTGAGCGAGAACGCTAGGACAACGTGTCTTACCCTAAATTTCAACAATTTAAAAACGCGACATAGTAAAAAATAAATGACTATAGATTCTCATAATGGACACTCTAATGTTCAAGAAAAACCGGGGTTTGACCGTTTCTGTCGAAAAAAGTATAATTATTGATCACTTCAATATGCATAATTTGCGGCGTTATTAATGTGTATGAAATACACATTGAGTGGTGTGAGTGATAAACGACTAAATATAATTTTTTTTCATATGGCTTTTCGTAGTGACTAGGTGTGTGTGAGTGACGCTCAATGGAGGAAGACGTTTTTTTTTAGTCTTTCTCGGTAAATAAAATTTTTTTTTTCTTTAAATTATCAAATTTAGTTTTTTAGTTTAGTTTAATTTAATTTAATAATTTCTGTAAATTCAGTGAAGTGATAAAGTGTAAATCAAATTAAATTAGCTAGTTTAGTGAAAATAAGATAAATTGTGTCCCGTCAATTAATGTATTTACAATGTTTCTATGTGTTTTGGTGTAGTGTGTGTTATTAATAACATTTTCTAAAATGAAACATTCATTTGACATTTGACTAGAAACAGGATCTTTGTGTTAAAATTTACATAACGGTACTAATCAGATGTCGTTAGTCAGGTAATAATTAATATAATTTTGTAGTTTAATGAAATCCTACGGTAAATACCGTTTTTCGTTTATTGTGTTGTAATGGCATTGAACGCGATCGTTTTGTTATTGTTTTTTTTTTCAATTTACTTTTTATGTGATGCAAGTAAAACTTGTTTAGGCATATAATGAAAACAATTTTATTAGATGAAATGCGTTAGATCAGTGCTTTTCAACCTTTTCATACTGCGGCTCTCGAAATCGGAAAAATAAAATCGAGGGCTCTCAAAAATGTTATTCAATAATAGAGAATTTACAGCTAAGCATTTTGGGAATTCCTGTTCAACGATCTCAGATGTCCCGCGCAGCTTATCAATAGTAATATTCCGTGTTCCGCAATTTAAAAAAATACCAGCCCAAAATATTCCTTCAGCTTCATCCGATTTGAAGGATTAAACAAATGTATAAACGCAAAAATTCTATAATTCCAGAAAATTATTAAACAATTTTAAAAACATAAAATGATTCGACATAAGTAACTAGGTATTAAAAATAGGATGTAACTGTAAAAATTCCGAACTAAATATTTTAAGTAGATATACTGGAGCTAGCAAAAAAATTTTAGCTAAATACTTTTGAGCTCACTAATTTGGATATGTCCTGAAATTTAATTGTTGCACGTTTCTCTAATTCGACCGCAACTCGATCCAAATTCGTTACGTTTTTAATTTTAGCGTCAAATGGCTTTTACTTCTTAAAATTTTAACTTGAAATTCTTGAAAAATATAAAAATTTAGTTTTTCTGTACAAACTTCAGAGTTATCCAAAATGGGAAGATTATAATTGACGTGTCGTGGGATAATACGTGGGAAAGATCATTTTTAGATGCCTTCTATTTACATATTTCGAGTTTGTAAATTGTGTAAATAATCGACGGAATACTTTTTCCAGAATAATTGAACTAATTGGGTGACTCTTTGCCAGCGCGATAAATGGTTGGACGCTAGACTAGTTAGAGAGAGTTCTGGCAATGCAGTAATACCCTTGACAGACTATTAGTGATTACTGATTAGTGATTAGCGATTAGTGATTTTTTCGAGATTAGCTGTAGTGTGTCAAGTTGAAGATTAGCTAATCTTGTTTTATTGGAGGATTAGTGACTAATCGAGATTAGTGCACTAATCTTTGAAAATTTTAAAGTTTATCTCGTTGTATTGGGTTTCAACATTGCTGATAGTATAAGGCGTGAGTTTATTATAGAAGTTATAAAATCAATATCTTAAATAATTTGTGCTGAATACATTTTGAGGTTATGATTATAAATAGAAAAACTAGTATGTTTAATGTATAAATCTTAGAAATAATGAATTAAAAAAACGAGTCCAATTAATTTACTAGTTATATTTGAGCGAATCACCATCATAGTATTTTGCTTCTCTGTTTAGGAAACTAATCCCTAGTCTGTCAATGCAAATGGATTTGTGGTGGATTAGCTAATCTTGTTTCACTAATCGCGCTTGGCTGGTCCCTGGTCTGTCAAGGGTGTAATAGAGCTTCACGTAAAAAGTGGCCAAGTGTGAATACCTGTGGGTCATTTGGGTCATGCGATAAGGAGTAGAGTGGGCGGGAATTAAGTGAAGGGATCCCTCCAATCTGTATTAAAATGGCATTAAATTCTTCATAATCTAAATAAGCATTAGCCGAAATTTTCTTCAAGTGGGTTTTGAATGATTTAACTGCCGACTCCCAGAGTCCGCCGAAGTTTGGTGAGCTCGTTGGAATGAAACGCCATTCAATCTGTCCAGTTGCAGTTACCAAAAATTTATTAATCTTTTCAAAGTTTTCACTCGATTGAAATTGTTTTAGTTGCCTTTGTAATAAATTATGCGCTCCACGAAAATTTGTGGCGTTGTCAGACCAAAGCTTTGAACATTTTTCACGACACGGGCTGTACATCTTTTTAAGCATGAAATAAGTGATTCTTCTTTCAAGTCGGATACAATTTCCAGGTGAATTGCCTTAGTTGCAAAGCGTACAGAAACGGAGACGTACATTTTTATATCTGGACTCTTTCTTGGATATTTTCTTTTTATAATAAATGGTCCACAGAAATCGACCCCAGTAATGTGGAATGGTATACAAGATCCGCTTCTGTCCTTCGGAAGATCTCCCATTATTTGGAGCAGCATGATTATTTTTGACATGATAATATCGGAACAATAGATCTGTAAAATGATGATTTTGTCGAACTCATAATCGGAATTTCTCAATCCTCCACCAACCCGCAAAATGTTAAATACATCGAGAAAAAGATTTAAACCCTTTATGTTACTTGTGTTTGGTAATTCTTGATTATCTGACAGTTTTTTTGTTTCTGAGCTGAAATGGGTAGAAATTTGTTCGCACGTCAAAAAACCCAGTTTCTAATCTCGCCCCTCCCACCGCCCAACCACCGATGGAAAAAGTAGTGGGGTCACAAATAATTAATTAAATTAAGGCTTCTCAGATCTTACGGTTACAACAGAGAGGCGCTGTATTACAAAAAATTGTGTTGTCTTGTAATTAACATGTGTCAAAAAAAATAAAAAATACTAACAAATTTACTAACTATCGACTACTTAGGTGTCCGGAACCGGGTCGAGTCTTTAATGCTAACATACCTTTCCTTTCTTCGGTTTTGTTGTGTGTAAAGGGTGTACGGAGGGCCCGGTGTCATCTTGCTTAGGCTTGGTCGTACATTCCGATCAATCAATCAATCAATCAATATGGCTTTTCGTAGTGGCTAATACACCTAAAAATTCTATTATTTGTATTTGCATATCAGCAAAACGATCAAGCATTCTAGAGAGAATTTTAGCAGGTTTTGACAAAATATCATCCCTCTTGAATTTTCACTTAAACTTACTGGTTGCACTGGGGCGTTTTCGTCCGGTTAAACACTTTGTGCCGCTGTTACTCAGAAACTAACTGGCGGAGAGCGGGCAAACGAACCGTGAAGGACCATACTTGTACTAAGTTTTTTAGCAAGGGGTGCTAGGCCCTGCCCCTTTTTTGTTTGTCAGGAATTTCCAAGTGAAATTTCGCTTCGGACGAAATCATGCCTTGGTGCTTTAGGGTCTCTTTTTAACCTTAGGGAGTTCTACACATGACGATGGGCAGTTGAATTGAGCCGACAATTGTTGTCGCTGCCAAATCATCATGTTGGGGTATTGTAGTGAGGTTAGCAAAGTTAAAGATATCCGGAGTGGCTGTCAGCTTTCGATTGATGCACCTCCGAAATATTTTATGGTTGGGCGATGACCCTCCAAAACATTTCATTGTACTCACCTGAGAATCCTAGCTTACCTTCTAGTAATATCAGTGCCATGCATCCTAAAGTTTCAACTAATAGATGGAATGTTGATCATCACAAGCGGGAGCCTAATCTCTTTTTAATTGAGTACAAGGTTGACCAATAGTCCTTCGGTTCGTGGTGTTTATAATGTATTCCGTGCTAGAAATAAAACAGATCAATTTGAACTATAGCAAATCAGCTTCTCTTTTGAATTACGGAAGCTGCTCTCTGAATCGCACACATATATTTGTCTAATTCAGGAACTTTGCCTACTGGATGTTGTTGTTTCTGTATAAAAATCTACTAAAGGGGGAATTTTCTATCAGGGTTCTGTTATTGAAGCTAGAGCTTGTATTTATATTTCCAATAATATTGATGTTTCTCTGATTCATAAATGTAGTTCAGTTAATCTTGCGGTTGTACTCACAACGTTGGATGTGAACCAACTTTTATCAATTCTATTAGGCGAGACGTTATTGACATTAGTTTATGCTCTTTGTCTATACAATTGATTTAATTGTAAACTGGAAAGTGGCAGGTTATATTCTCTCATCGGATCACTTGTGTATCGGTTTTAACATTAACCTTAAAAGACTACCTTCTTAAACCATATCGCAACAGAAATTTAACTAATTGGGAGGTCATTTTGTCTGGGAGGCCAAAATACTTTCTGCAGAAAGGTATGTTATCACTTTTATTGTTCCTTCGGGTATTGATGAATTACTTCGACTCGATAGAATTCGACTTTCTCGCTCAATGCTATGCTGATAACCTGATTTTAAACATTTCAGGTAAGTATTCAAATGTCTTGCCTAATTATTATGGGGGAGTGGTGTCGCGAGCAGAATTTGCTCATCAACCCATATAAAACCAATTTGGTTGTCTTCACCATTCGCCGAATCTTTGGCGTGCCTCCTCTTTTCGGTGAGATGATTACTAAATCAGACTATGTTGAACATCTTGGACAGTTTTTCTGGAAATAGCACCTTGAATATAAAGTTCAAAAAACTACTGCCATTCATTGGCAATGTATAAGAGCAGTTGGTAAATCTTGGGGTTTGAGCCCCACTATGCTAACTTTCACTAGTCATTCGTTATATCTGCGCTAACCTACGTTTCTGTGGTTTGGCGAACTGTAGTTAACCTAAAATGCACCACAATAGATTGCAATGGGCACTATTTTGTTTTTGCTTCAATCAATGTCCTTCATTTCAGCATTGCTTGCTCTACTTCATTTTCACTGAGATGCATTGGGGCGTGGAACTTTTTCGAATTAATTGGAAAATTCTAAATTCGTACAGCCCATTTATACCAGAAATAGACATGGTTAATGTTGCAGTGAAACCTGAATTTGGTTTCGCATTGTTTTTCTCGATGGTTTATCCTTCGGAGGATTTATAGTTCTCGCCGGACTTTCTTACGTGGGTGATTGAGCGGTTATTTTTTCTCTTACGGCTCTCTCTGTCTATGATGTCGGTGCGTGGTTTGGTACGTATTGTCCATCACTTGACCGTAGATCTTTGCCTCACCCGGACAATTGTAGAATTATTATTCTTTGCACAGAGACTAGGGTTTCTCCAACAGAATCCCGATTTTCCGAGTCATAAATTTGACTAGAATATGCTATTGATGAATTAACTTCTATGTCCCCAATCCCAAATTTGGCTCTTAAACCGAGGTTTCATTGTAATACATTATTCCTATGCCGTTATATTCTTAAACGAGTATATAAAAGAAAATCGAAAGATGGGAAATCTCGGAATTTCAGGTCACACTTTTGAGATCTCGGGGTCCCATTATTATTGACCCTAGTGTAAACCTGTGCTCAACTTATTGAAGAATCCTTTAACGGTTTCCAAATTGTCAGGAATGGTAAACTATTCATTAATCTGCTTTGTTCCTGCTACCGTGTCGCATATGTAGCTTCCTGCTCATATTGAGTGACATTGAGAGTAATAAGGTTGCTAATTTATTAGGTCAAACTAGTTCACATTTGATTTTTAGTTGTCCTGACTGGCTGCTTTCTTATCCTTTTATAGTGGTAAGAAAACAGTCGAGAACATTATTCTGAAAAAATTAAGGGGTTACAGTACTAGTTGAGTACTGAAAATAAATGTATTTTTCGGAATTTTTCACAGAAAATGGCTTGGACGATCGATTTGAAATTTCACATTTTAATTAAACACAATTTTTTGTATGGCCTTTTATAGACACTATATAGCGGCCGGAAGATGGCATCCTCGAAAAAATGTCACTAGGCGGGTTGACAGCATAACTTCAGTTCCGATTGTCTGAAAAATTTTAAAAATATTATTTAAATATAGCTGAATGGCGATGGCCGCATCGTACAAAATTTGAAATAAAAATAAAATGATTTTTTCAAGTAAAATCACGCAGTAAATTTTTAACAAAAACGATGCGGCGATAACGATACATTTCCTGAACAGAATCCATTTTAAATTAGGTCGATCGGACGAAAACTGTCTCTACTATGCTGTCAGCCAGGTCAAAAAACTTGATTTTGAGAAAAAGCGTTTAAAGCCTCCCAACAAGGAAAAGCTTGATGAAAGTTTGTTTGTTAATTTACCTGTACTTTTTAGAAGCCGTAATTTCGTCATTTTTGCTTTGGGGGCATATTCTAGGGATAATATACTATCGATTTAAGCAAAAAAAATTCGATTTTTTCAAGCCGCTACACTTATCTAGGTAACCCCCTTAAGACTAAGATCGGCGAAATTCGTACGGCGAAATGTTTTATTAGTGAGCAAAATTTGAGGTTAGATTTGCTCAGTTTCTGTTTTGAGAATTATCTTCAACGAATAGGAATCTATCTGTTAGGATTCTCTCGAGTAAATTGATGACTCGGTTACAAGTATTTAAAGCTAAGTCCTTGGTTTAAGAGCAACTGTCATGCCTTGGTTCAAATTCATTCAGATTTCTTAGGCTGCAGTTCACCTATGTGAATTCGGATATAATCCCTGGTTGGAATAAGCCCATTGTGGTATTGAGTATGGGACCTTTGTGGGTTCCAGCGAATTTTAATAATAATAATACTTGTAGGTATACAAATATAATATTTGTTACGTATTGCAGTTCTGGGATAGGCAACAAATGAAAATTGTAGGTTCACCTATTAACCTCAAATTAGGAATTGAAATTTCGATAATCGATAAACCAATAAGTTGGTCAAAATCTGTTGTTTTAATTTATCAATAATTTAAGGTACATATTTTCATGGTAATGTTTAAGAATCTTTACCGTGGAAGGATAGTTTGAACATAAAGTTAATAATTATAATTTTACACATATTGGTAAACCGATAAATTTGAAAAATTTAGCGAATTATCGGTAATTGAATTTAAGGGAATTTTTGATTCTGAACCTCAAGTCCAGGGCCGGCTTTACCCACTAAGTAGATTATGCCTCGCATAGGGGCGCCTACCAATTAGGGGCGCTGACAATTCTTCTTACGCTTCCTAACAAATTCTTCTACTAAAAAAATATTTTTCATTAGAAATTTTTAATTTCAACTCATCTCGATTACACAAGTTTCATCGAGTTTAAAGTAGCTCAACGAAAACCTAACTGAACTCTGTTTCTATGAACTCCAACTCGTTTTCAAACTACATCGAAACATGATAATAGTAATAGTTTCAATACTCGTCGTGCGAAAACAGTAAACACACCAAAAAAATACAAAAAAGCTCACCTCTCAAGACGTCGAGATTGGTGGTTATAATACTAATAATTTTTCAAAATCCCAACCGAAATATAAATGAGGAAATCAAGGACTTAAATAAGTTAATACCCTACATTAAACAAATGCGAACGGATGAACGTTTCAATCGTGTTCCAGAAACTGCAAAAGAATTAGCAACTGATTTAGAAATTAATCCTCAGTTTAAAGATAATGCTCTGCGAAGACGTAGAAAAAGGCTTTTTGATTACGAATGCTACGACGAAACTTCCACTGCTCCACAATATACATTTAAAATTTCGTTTTGTTTCCTATACTGGCTACTGTACTTAATTCGTTAGATGAAATATTTGAGGTCATAAAATCAAATGATGAGGAACTCAGCACATTGTGACGCGTTAGATAATATGTTAACCGATAGCGATGACAAAGATATTTTTGCGGTAGAACTATCTAACGAATGATTACAGATTTTAAAAGACACAATGAACAATTGTACTAGTACTAAGATCCATTGTTTATATGACAATACATTTAATCGAATGCACTATAGAGCAGTACTTCTCAAACTTTTTAATACTGCGGCCCCCGAAATCGAAAAAATAAAATCCAGGACTCCCAAAAATTTTATTCAGTAGTAATGAATTTACAGTTAAGGATTTTGGGCATTCTTGTTCAAGGACCTCAGATGTCTCATATCCGTGTCCCGCCAATTTAAAAAAATTAAAAAATGTTCTACCAACCAAAAATATTCTGTCAGCTTTATCCGATTTACATGTAAAAATATTCATATACGCAAAAAATTTGTAGAATTCCAGAAAATTAAGCCTGATTTAAAAAAACATGAGAGGATCTTACATAATGAACTATTAAAAATTAGATGTAGCTGTGAAAACTCAGGAACTAAATATTTTAGCTGGACATATGAGTGGAGTAGAACAGTTTCCGAAATGACTAAACTAAAGTTAAAGCCAACCATTTTTGAGCTTACGACTATTCTAATTTTGTCAAAATTAATTTTTGCTAGTTTTTCTAATTTGACCGCCAACCCGACCCGAATTTGGTTCGTTTTTAATTTTTGTGTCAAATTATTTTTACTAATTAAAACCCAACTTGGATTTAATATATTCTTCTGAAAATTCGGAGTTATTCAAAAATTTTTTTAGGTTGTTTCAACTACCAATTTTCAACGTAATCAACCAATTTGAAAGCTTTGGCCCTCTTAGCAATTTTATATCCAACATTTGAAATTTTATTTATGACGAGTTCTTCAAAAACACAACATAGTATAGAAAAAGATAGCTCATTCCAAAAATTTACCAACATTTCGGTAATCAACCGTTTTACCGAAAATCGGTATTGGATTCCCTAAAAAAACTCGGCATTAGAATCCTGAAATTTTTGATTTGGAATTCTCAACACTAACCTGATATACAATTTAAGCAAATTGAAATTGTTGAAGCCAAATTTGACAAGCTGACATTTGAAATTTCAAATTAAATGAAAGTTCGAGTAACTTTCTAAAATTACATACTAAATTCGTACATTTTCAATATCCAATTTCTCAAATTTTCTTAGACCTAAGATCCTATAATTTTAGTTGAAATTTAGCTCCAAAATTTCCGAGAATTTACTTCGGATATCGACCTCTGATTTAAAAATGTTGTTACTTCATAAAAAGCCTCAATTTTAACCATGAGTTTTTTTGGCCCGCAGATCAAGGTTTGCGATCTTAAATTTCTGTTCATGTTCATTGTAGAATAAGAACTACCCTATCAAAATCCCCGTACCTCACAAAAACCATTAACAGCCCAGAAAACAGCAGCGGTGTTTGATAATAGGCATATTCAGAAATTTGTATGCGATGCGTACGATTGTGCGGTTTATTATAGATATTAGGGCAATGTTTTAAAGCTTCCTGGCAACAGCTCCTCGGCTTCCTAGGGGACTGCGGCTCATTGACAATCACTGCACTAGAGAATATATTTGTGAACGTAACGATTGCTTTACGGATACTTTTAAGTCTTCCAGTTCCCGTAGGTAGTGGTCAATGATTATATTCAAAACTGAAAATAATCAAAAAATTGATAAAGAAATTGGTGACAAAATCGATTTAAGTCAAAAGCTAAATTTTTGTTCCTGAATTATAAAAAGGGCGCAAAGTGTTCTAGAGCCGGCACTGCTCAAGTATATTTCTGTTTTCACGAATAATAAGGCTTAAGCTCGGAAACTCAACAGGAATGCCAATACGTTCTCCCACAGGCAAAATTCAACATGTTTCAAAAATAGTCCTAATAAAATATTTGATCCTAATAAACCTGGTCAGCTATAAATTATAAGATACGTAACATGACTAACTAAAACTGAGGGTGATACTTGACATATCGCGAAAAATTTCCGAAAGGGTCCACCTGATGCTCCATTAGATATTTAAACAATTTCCGTATTTCCATTGATATATAAAACAAAATTTTAGGCGATTTAAACAATTAAAAAAACTACTTTCACTATCCACCATCAACGTTATCGGTTATTAAAACTGAAATAGTATACCATGATACTCTATTTGGCATTTTCTTAGGTACACTAAATGACCTGGTTTTGCGAAATCACAGCGAATTTCATTATTTTACAATTTCATAGTATTATACAGTTCTTAAAAGTAATTATAAGAACTTATGGTTCATGTCTTTGCTAAATTAACAGCCCTTCGTGTATTATTTCAAGAGTAGCCACAAGCAACATTCTCCGCTATAGTCGAGGCAATGAAGCATACAAGTTCGTAATTTTTCCATAAAGACGGATCGGAATGCGGGTTTTTGCATTCGCTTTCAAAAATTATTTGTAAATGTACCTACTTTGTACCTATGACAAATCGGAAATTGCATTACTGCAGCTAAAAATGCATTCAAAAAAATTATTTTTTGAGACGTCTTTTGGAAGATTTCAAAACTTTGCAAATAAGAGTCAGAACTGGCCCAAATCGGGTACTCGGGGGTTTTTGAGGTCGCTGATCACGCTGATTATGATGTTCAAATTGACCCCCTGAACACCTGCAGCTCAGAAACGCCGATTAATGTCATCTCCGTGGGACTCTCCCACAAATCACGTGGGTAAGGAGAGAAACTCGGCGTTCGGGTTTTTTTTGGGTCGCCGAATTCAAATATGCCATCGTCGAACACCCCCCGGACACCTGGTGCACTCGAACCTGGGCGTGGACGTCATCTCCGAGAATTTTCCTGACAAGATTGACAAAAACAACCCAAAAATCAATGTGGGGGCGTTTTTTGGGTCGCCAATCCAATTTTCACATCGAAAATGACCCGCTGTATACTGCCTGAAGACATTGAAGAGCAAAACGATGAAAATTACAGAACAATTACAGCAGAGTTTGAAAAAGAACTTGAAAGAATAGAAGGACTCAATCCGACATGCAAACTATGGATTCAATATTGTCGAATGGTATTCATAGTTAAAGATTTCATTCGCGCAGAAAAAAGTGGAGATTGGCAACTACATTTAGATACAATTGAACGCATGTTACCTTTTTTCCATGCAACTATGGGGATTTTCCATATGCAAAATCTGCTCATGTTTATTTAGAAGCCATGAAAGCTCTCGAGAGCGTATGGGTGAGTCGGAGTACAAAAAATTTACCACGGAAGGGTATTGGATAATTCGCAGGAGCGACAAATTTTTTAGTGGGATTTTACGGACCAAACTATTAAGCAAACACTTATGGGGTTATTGAAGTATAAAGGAGGCTTATTTCGTAGAGGTGTAACTGGAAGTGTTGCGCACCAATGGATCAAAACTTTCTTGTTCATCAAAGACCTTATCGAGGGCATGGAGGATTTCACGAAATGTGCATTTGCTAAAAATTACCAACATAAGGATTCAACAGATTCCAGGATCAAGGCAGATTTGAAATCTTTGAAACTGATTGAGAACTTCTTTCAGCAATAAGATCCATTCCCTGAATCCATAGAATGCCTCATAAACATAGCTAATGGAATGAGTGGGAGTCCCGAAAGCAATTGTCACAATGCTTTTGAAGAAGGTGTCAAGGTTATGCAAGATATTTCGGGATCAAATTTCAAGGATTTAAAATTATCACGATCTAAAATCGTTAAAACTATCGCCTCTTGCAACTCTTAAATAAAAGTCGGAAATAAAGTGATAGAAATTGTGATGAAGAAATGATAGACTACCTCAAGTGGGAGTTGCAATATGGCGTTACAAATACAACAGGATAAATTCTTACAATTTTGAGTTCGTCTTCTTCGATTGTGTGAGAAAACCCCTCGGAGACGACGTTCAGGCCCAGGTTACGGTGCACCAGGTGTTCAGGGGATCGTTTTCGACGTGCAATTTGGATTAAGCGACCCAAAAAACGCCTCACAATGATTTTGGTGTTGTTTTTATCAATCTTGTCAGGAAAATTCTCGGAGATGACGTCCACGCCCAGGTTCGGGCGCACCAGGTATCCGGGGATTGTTCGACGATGGCATATTATTCAGCGACCCAAAAAACCCCCGAGCGCCGAGTTTCCCTCCTTCCCCACGTGATTTGTGGGAGAGTCCCACGGAGATGACGTTCATCGGCGTTCCTGAGCTCCAGGTGTTCGGGGGGTCAATTTGAACAGAGTGATCAACGACCTCGAAAACCCCCGAGTATCCGATTTGGGCCAGTCTGACTCTTATTTACAAAGTTTTGAAATCTTCCAAAAGGCGTCTCAAAAAATAAATTTTTTGAATGCATTTTTAGCTGCAGTAATGCAATTTCCGATTTGTCATAGGTACAAAATAGGTACATTTTTTACAAATAATTTTTGGAAGCGAATGCAAAAAACCGCATTCCGATCCGTCTTTGTGAAAACAATTCCGAGGTTTTGGCCTTTTTAGTGCTTCATTGCCTCGACTACTAGTTGATATTAATTTACAACAATGCAGCTAAAATATATTTTGTAAACATTTATTTTAATACAATATTTTGTTAGGTAGAAATTAAATGTGAATTAAACATTTGAAGGTGATTATGTTTTATTCATATCATAATTTTTTGTATGTTCCAAGCGACCATTTAGCCGAGACATATTTTCCGGAGTTATAAATACTTGCAGTGATCGACTGGAAATTCACTAATAAATTAAATCCTTAATTTGGGTCTTTTCTTAGTCTGTATTTTTTGTCGTAGTGATATTTACTTGAAATCTTTTATTGTTACTTGGGCAACATTTAATGACCAGAAATTTTTCTTTTTTTTTTCTGCCTTGACATAAGACATCTTCTAACATTTCTTTTTTATGGTCTTTTATTGTTTTTTTTTCTGTTTGCTTATATAGTTGAGAAAGCAAACTTTAAAAAAAAACACACAAAAGAAGTAAGTTTCTTGTGTGCTTTAGATTTCTGAGGGAGAATTTTTATTGATTTTTATCTTCGTACTTATAGCAGTAGCAGCAGCAGCAGTAGGGATAAAATAAAATTATTGTTTTGTTATATATTTCAAGGATTATCCAATATTTTATTTGTCTAACAATCTAAGAATTCAACAAAAATTTTGTTATTGACTTTGTTATTTTTTTGTTTTTCTTGAAAAAATAATTTATATAATGTATAAAAATCTGTAAAACAAAAAGTTGATTTATTAGGGATAGTACGAGTAAGTTAGTTTTGTTTGGTTAGTTTTTGGTTCAATGAACAATCATCTAGACCTAGAGTTTAGCAGTTGTATTGT
This sequence comes from Tipula helvola, assembly GCA_963556165.1. Lineage (NCBI taxonomy): Eukaryota > Metazoa > Arthropoda > Insecta > Diptera > Tipulidae > Tipula > Tipula helvola. The sequence goes on from OY744483.1 coordinate 113,991,588, forward strand.
TCAAGTTGAGATATATATCGCAGATTTCAAAGTAAAACAACGTAAATTTAGATCTGCCTATTTTGTGTGTGCTAATCAATATAATAGAGAACAGTGATTAATGTAGGATTAACCAAAAACTATATATTCTATTATGATATTTAAGCTTGAATGTCATCAATTCAATTTGTCAATTCATTAAAACAAAAAAAATTTTTTTTTTTTTTGTATACCTGATGATTACAGTCCTTGATTTTATTCATTCAATCCATTCATTGGAAAGAAGAAATTGTAAAAGATACATTTTTACGATATTTTAGGGTTTTCTTTTGATTTTTGGGTCATTTCTTATCAGTTTAAAAAAATCTTTTCTCATTTCGTTTTTTGTTTAGTTTTTTTTTTCAGCATTCATAAATTAATCTTGTTTTGGTTTTGTTGTGATTATAGCTGTACAGTTTTGTGTTATGTTGTACTTGTTTCTTCTATCTTGATGATTGTTCTATTTTTATGTTGAATCGCGATAGTGTTTTTACTTTTAAAAAGCTGTATTACATGATTTATTTTTGTATTTTGTTGGAAATTAACCATAACCAATTCGTTTCTCTAAAGGAGAGAGAGATTTTATTGCAGATAAAATAATCGTGTGGTAGATGATTTTCTTGTTGAAATTTTTATTTTTGGTATAATTCTATTAAAACCACCTTGAAGTTAAGATAAAATGTAAGTTCGATTTTAATATGTAATTGTAGGACTTGGGAAGGTTGTATGGTTATTCCAACAACAAAAAATACCAAAAAACACGTTTTTTGAATATAACAAATTTGTGATATGTGGCTACCGACACAACTACTTTGACGATTCATAGAAATTTGAAAATTGTTAAAAATGTATTTTTTAATAATTATTTACACCTTACGGTGTCACCGTATTGTGTTGCCCTCGGTGGAACAGTGGTAGTGCCTTGCTTTGCCATTTAGGATTCCCGATTGGTGGTAGCAAAAAGAAATTTCTCACAATTGGGTATTATGGATGTGAATGTAGTATTACTAGCTTTCCATCAAAGGACATTAAATCCCCTGAAAAATTAAGATCATATTAAAAAAGTGCAAATGGTTCTTTATTTCACGAAGCTCAGAGTATGCAGTTCTAAACTCACCTCACCACGTAGTTGAATAAACTTGACTAACGATGTACTGTGTATTTGATGCTCAGGCTAACATACTTTAGCTTCTTGTTTCTTAAATAAGAAATTCTACTTGCATAATGCACAATACAAAAATTAACGTTGCGCTTCTTAATGACGCCACATAAAAAAAATTAAATAACTTAAATTAATTTCGGCAAAAACATGGTTGCTACCACCAACAGGAAAAACTTAAACACCTCTGTATTAACTACTTAAATTCTATCCGAATGGTCGTCGTTTTCTCGCCAAGTTTTATTATTTTTCTCAACATTTCCAATAAGGCCATCTCATTTTTCGACCAAATCTATTCTCATTTTTAGTCATTTACACTAACTGTTTTTTTCGTACTGCCTACAAAATTGAACCGTAGGAAAATTTACTCAATTAACAATTTTTTTTTTACTCTAATTTGAATTAATTAATTAGTCCGTATAATTTCTAATAAGCAACCGATCCTAAGACCATTTTAATGTGTTTTACAGATAACACGTAAAAGTATATCAGTATATACGAACAATTATTTATCACCCCGTAGATAGACAGGGAGGCTATTTGTGAATTCGATTCGAACGGATTCGAATCTTCGAAGTATTGAATTCTTATTTGAATTGAATCAGATTCGTTCGTTTCTTATTTAAATTAAAAATACGAATCTTATACTTCGAAGAGTCGAATACATTCGAATCGAATTCACAAATAACCCCCCAGGTTTCAATATTAATAATTTTTAATTTGTTTGAAGTTACTACTTTCGAAAAATTGTAAGAGAATTTAATCCAGTTTCGAACTGATTAGCTTATGATTATGAAAAATCAATCTTCTCATCAGGCCGCGGCAACTGGACTGATTGTACTACAAGTCACATTCTATATATCGTCGTCCTAACTGTGAATTAACGTATCTGACATTTTCTCAAAATCTCATCTCTGATACAAAATGGTTCATCGGGCGAAACTCTGTCTGAATTTTTTGTACCTACGTTGGTTCACCGTTAGGTCGAAGATGTCTCCTAAGAGTCAATTTACTTTGGTGCCGGAATTCGGCTTCAGTTTCTCAAGACGAACATTTTGGTATCAAAGATGAGATTTTGAAAAAATGTCAGATACGTTAATTCACAGTTAGGACGACAATATACAGAATTTACTGTGCAGGTTGTATTAGCGAATTGTACTAATACAGAAATTAATTCAAATTAGAGTAAAAAAAAAATTGTTAGTGGATAAAATTTGCTTACACAGGAATAGAGCTATTTGAATGTAACGAAGAAAAATTTGTAAGAGAGTTTAGCTGTATTAGTATAATTCGCTAATACAACCTACACAATAAATTTTATAAAATAGAATGTAAATTGTGGTACAATCAGTCCAGTCGCCGCGGCCCACAGATAATAAACAAAAGGATAGAAGATAAAACAAAAATCCCATATAAAATCATAAAAATAATTGAAGCCAGTTTTTTTGTTTTTTCTCTTTCTATATTTACCAACGCCATATTGGTTAGAGAAATTTTGTAATTTGAGGTTTAAGTTTTTTAAAGTTTATAAGGCATTTCTTGAATGAAAAATTAAAGTGTACTTTCAAAAAATAAATTTATTTGTTAAAATCGTACATAAGTGTTGTGTGTATAAGTGCAAAAATACCAGATATAAAGCAAATATTGAGAAAAAAGGGATTACATTTCACCGGTAAATAAATTTTTATTTGTTTACAAATATTTATAACACTTGTACACAATCATTTTAAATTTTTTCGAATTTTTTACACTTATTTTGTACACATCAGTAAATTCACTATGTTTTAAAATGTTCAAAATACAAAATTAAAATAAATTTATTTCATAAAATTGTAATTAAAGTAAAAATTTCAAGTTTCATTCACACAAAAATCTTATTTTGACAACACATATAAATCGTCATGGCAACATGACGAAAGCAAAAAAAAAAAAATAGGCGTCCCGTTGTATTCAATATTAGGGGAGTATATTGAACGAAATCACATATGAGAAAATAGTATTACAAGTTTTAAAAGTTTTAATATTTTAGCTATGTTCTAAATTGGTATTTTTATGTTCTTTATAGTAACTGTAAACCATTATAATAATAATATTTATGTATGTTGTTTACGCAACACACATAAGTATATTGTTATAATTATGTTGGAACACTTATAACATTAACTATTTTTATATTAATTATGCTCCTTTTAATAAATTTACCCTACGTAATTTACATAAATTATTACTATTTGCCTAAAACCTAAAAGATATGCAACGCCACTGAAAAAAAAAACAAAATAATTTGTCGACCATCATGAATTTTTCGGCCATCTTGGTTTTTGAAAATGCTTCACTATTTTAGTTTAGTTTCTGTTCTCTTTGTTATTTTTCTATGCCGCGGCCTGATGAGAAGTTTAATTTTTTCATAATCATATTATAAAGTCTCCAAAACCACTTAGCATTAGAACCTTTGCGAGAGGTTAAAGATAGTCTTTCTAAATTCGTTTAAGGATTTATAACTTAGTACTGAAAGTTTTGTTATACAGGGTGCCACAAGTTAAATTAAACATACGAGAGCTCTTGCTCTTTGCAAAGGTAGGCATTCCTAGTGAGGCAAATGATAGTATATTACTGTTATTTTTATGATTTGATTCCAAAAAATAGTCTGGAACGGGATTTTCCAATGTTTTATCTGTATGTTATGTTGCTATAAGCAAACGATGAACGGTCGCTCTGGTGGCATCGGTTTAACTTTGACTTTACTAACTGAACAACCTTCTCCAAAAATCGGAAAGTCTGGGAAAATTCGATTTTCCAAAAATCATTAGAAACTTAGTACAAAATCTGCCTTTAGAATATTATATCTGGAGATGGATTGCATTAATGTGATTTCTGAATAGCTACCGCTGGAAAAAATTGCAGTTGAAGTTTCCCGTATTAAATCTGAGAAAATCAGATTTTTGAAAAATGATTTGAAACTTTGTAGAAAATCAGGTTCCAGAGTGTTATGTCTGGAGATGGATTGCTTTGATTAGATTTCTCAATAGCAACCGTTGGAAAAAAATTAGTTAAAGTTTCAAGTTGGAAATCTGGGAAAATCAGCCTCTAGAGTGCTATATCTAAAGATGGCTCAAAGCAAGCCTAACAAGCATAACACCCTAGAGACTGATTTCATACAAATTTTCTAATAATTGTTTTAAAATCGCGTTTTCCCAGATTTCCTACCCAAAATTTTTACTATTTTGACGATTTTTACCATTGATTGAAATTATTTAGAAGAAACATGAAGCAACACACAACCGCAGGCTGCTTAGTTGCGCTTTAAAATACATTGAATCGGTTTATTGTGTATATTTTCAAGTTTTGACTATTTGAACAGGTGGAGGTGGACTACCTTTATTTTGGTAAGCTTAATTCATTGCGTAAATGTTACACTAAAATCAATCTATCCTACGCAATAGTAAGATCAGATTGCGAATTCAAAATGTAATTTCTAAGTGCTTAGTAAAAATCCCCATTAATAAAAAAATTATACATTTCCATTGCCAATAAAGGCACTAAATTTATTTATACCGATATATGTACATACATTACATTGAATTTTGTATCAACGTAAATTAAAATGAATTTTTATTTTTGTTCATTCATTAAAATTTGATAGTTTTGAACATAGTCATTACTTGGTATCAAAAAATTTAATTATTAATTGACATTATGGAATTTATAGTTATCAAAAATGACGAGATCATAATAAATCATTAATCATTAAATATTAAATAATTAATTACTTAGGCATTTGTTCAATTAAGCAAATTTTATTAACCCGTCATTAAAATTAATACTTGCACCAATCATTTGTCGCAACAAATATTTTTAGAACTTTTGGTTCTCTCTTCGTTCCAGTAAATAAAATAATAAGATAAGAACTTTATAGATAGTGTTTCTCATTATTCGGTACTTCAAGAGTGTTTGGAGTTCCAAAAGTTTATGTTACTTTTGCTATTACAATACAAACTCAGGGAGAAGCGGGCTAGAGAAGCCAAATAATGCATTAAAGTTTATATCAAGATTTATTTGGCCTTCTTAAAATTGTGAATTTCTGTTTCAATTTATTGATCACGAATTACGAAATTTTTGCTTCAATAGCTTTGGTGTAGTTTATTCGGTGCCAATAAAACAAGATTCAGTAATTAACGAATTCGAGCGCAACAGGAGGATCTACTTTGGGCATGTTATTATCTATACATTAACGAGGAATAATTTTTCAATTGTTCAACATCGAATCCGAATTCATATACATATTTGATATTCGATTCGAGAAACTTATGTGTTGGGGTTATTTAAAACGAGATTTGTTTTGCGAGCTGCTACTGAAAAGAAAGCAATCTCAAATAAAACTTGCAATAGATATCTACATAATTTACATTTCACTATATTCAAATAAACATTGAATTTTTTAATTTGGTATTTTAGGAATACGTAATAGTTGATTTTTCAAACTTAGCCGTTTCAGATTTAAAATAATTATTTAAATATGGTAAATATTTTACGCAGTTAACTTTAAATATACAGTCAAACCTGTTTTGTGCGGTAGATAGGGACCGTACAAAAAAATCGCACAAAAAAAAAATATTCGCAAACTCCATAAATCGCTATAATAAATAATTTTGTACAAAAATTACAAAAAAATTTTTTTTATGCGGTGGATAGGGACCGCATAAAAAAAGTTTCCCTTAGAAAATACATATGTCAAAGTTTTACGAAATAGCGAGAAAGTGCTTTCTAAACAAAATAAATAATTAAATTACACATGGAAACATTTAAAAAAAATTTAATTTCTCATTTTTAAATAAAACGGTAAATTTCCTTTTTTCTTACATATTGTATATCTCTTTAGTTTATGTTCAAGGTTAACAATCAGTATGTTATGTGTGTGGCTATTACTACGCATTTCATTAGTTGTGAAATAAACATTTCTTTTAACTAAATTATATTCTTTGTGTGCATTATGTATGTTAATTACATATTGAAATTTGCTGAAATATGGAATATATAAGAATATTGAGCATGTCTAATGATTAGTGAACTTGGCTGATGCATTAGGTATGAAAATGGCTGAACAGAATCTCGATATTCATATACCGCATAAAAAAAAATCGCACAAAAAAAATCGCATACAAAAAAAAATCGCACAAAAAAAACGCATAAAAAAAAAATCGCATAAAAAAAGACCGCACAAAAACAGGTTTGACTGTATTATTTATTTAGCAAGGCTATATAAATTAAATTTTGTATACATTACCAAAAGTGTTAACTATTTTTAATGTAAATTAATAAACTTAAACCACAAAAATATTAAACATTAAATATTTATTTTTTATATACCAAATGATTTCCCATAAACATAACAAAAAGGAGTTCAATAGGCGTTTATGTGAAATTGATAAAGTACATCAAGAATACATTAGAACGCTCGTGATCAAATTTTCTATTTTATTTTCGTTCCTCATATTTATCAGCAACAACAATCAAATCAAACAATCACCCGCACAAATCTGACTGAAATATTATTCAGTTGCACTTCCCTGCTTCATTTTATATTTGGATACGACACAGTGTTCCGTTAGTTAATTCATAATGAAATGATCGAAATGTCTCTCTATCTCTCTTCTCGTATCGCATCTATTCAATTGCATATACGGTACAATCGAATGTTTTTTAATACCAGACGATTTTTTTATTTTGAGACATATACAATTAAAAACATTGACAAAAAAACTCAGTTGTGAACAAATCTAGAAATAAACATGTTGGTTTATACAGAAAATTAAAAAGTGAATTATGAAATATTAATAACTAAAATTATTACTTTTGTGATTTATAAAAACAATTTATAAGTGAATATTGTGAGTGTGTAAATTAATTTTAGTGTGCTCATCGACATAAATAGCGGGTGAATCTTTACAAAAAAAATCGCTATAGGTCATTCATGTTGCTAGATTTTGGTCCAAGACATCTAGTAGAATGTTTTTTAATGGTAAGTCAAGTTAGGTTAATTAAGCTTTCAGTGTTGTGAAATTAAACTCGTTACAAACAAGTTTTTTTAAAACATAAAACTTCATTTTAAGGAAACTTTGGTGACTTCCAAATCTTCAAATCGCTTTGAATCTGTACCCTTTTTATGGTTAGGTTTCTGAACTTAATATTTTCTGGTGCATACTCGTGTATTAATTTTAATAAAACAAAAAGATTATTGAGCTTTTTATAAATTTTAAGTAATTTCAAGTTTTTCGCCCATAGTTCTGTTGTTTTATTTGAGTGTTACAATATTATCTGCTTATTAACCAGCAAAATATGGCTTGTATATTGTGAATTTTCAATTAGAAAGCTTTTAAATCTTTAAAGGTTAATATAATTACAAGTAGCAATATAATTTAAATTTATTAAAAGAAAGCACGTGAAATTTAAAATGAAATTCGATTTTACTTAAAATTTAATTGAAATCTATTGTAAATAGAATTGAATCGTATATTTTTGAAGGGCTCATGTCCACTTTTTCAAATTATTCAGGAAATTAAAAAACTTTTTTGACATGAGACCCTTCTAGAAATAAATGTTCTTTTTGTTGCAAGGTAGGTACCGTTCCATTAACCATATGGTAATTTCGTCTTGTCATAAAACGTATATACGTGTCTGTGATACAAATCCGTCTTAATACTAATTTTGACAAAAAGTGAACATGAGCCCTTTCAAGAATAAACGATTCAATTATAATTTACATTTTTAGAAGCTTTAAATAAATGAAATTACAGTCTAAAATTCTCCATACTAAATTTAAATGATTCTAAGCTTAAACAATTCTCAATATTAATTTTAATTTGCAAATCTCAAATTTTAAAAGCTTTATTCATTTCAAAGCGATTAGAAAAAGGTTGCAAAAATATTTCGAGAAAACTTTTTAAAATACTAAGCGAAAAAAGTGCTTAGCGTATAGTCAAGTTGCTAGAATTTTGTATGAAGTTTTCTAATAATAACTTACGTTATGTTATTACAGCTTACAGTAGGCACTAGAACCTTTGCTTCAATTTGAATTTATAATTTTTAACTAACAAGGAAAATTGTTTAGAAAACTATTTATATGCAAATCCTAACATAAAAACGATAAACTATTATTCTGCCTAATGACTATAGATAAACAATCCAAAATTCAGAAATTTTCAAAAATTATACTTTTTACTTGATTTTAGATATACTCTATAAATACACTTTAACCGATAAATTTAATTATAAAATATTTTGGAAAAGGGAGACATAATTTTAAAATAGGAATGGAATTTCTGGAAAGTAATATTCAATTTTAAAATGATTTGGAAAGAAAAGTTTAAATTATAGTTAGATTGAAAATATCTTTAATTTTAAATTATCCTGGAAAAAGGAAAAACTAATTTAAATTTTAAATTTAATTTCTGGTAATTAAGGATAAAATTAGAGATTTCTGAAAATGACTAATTTAGTTCTAAGATATTCTGGAAAAGAGAAATTTAAGTTGATATATTCATGAAAGGGAAATTTAATTTTAAAATTAAACGTTATTTCTGGAACAGGATTATTTTAATTTAGGAACACTGACAAATGAAGATTTTATCTTAAAAATAAAATGAAATGTCTAAAGTTAAAAATTTAATTTTAAAATGTTCCAGGAAAAAGAGAAGAAAGAAATATTTAATTTTAAAATTAGAACCTAATTTCTGAAACGTCAAATTGAATTTTGAAATATTATGAAAAAAATGAGATCTAATTTTAAATCAGAAAGGAATTTCTGTTAAAGGAATAAATAATTTTGCAAGAAAAACTAAAATTTAAATTATATTGGCACTATACTTAGTTCTAAAATATACTGGAAAAGAGAGAATTAATTGCAAAATTATCTCAAGATAACTAAGATATTTAAGGGGACGTGCCACCTTCAAAATTGAAAAACAAAAAGTTTTTCAAAGATTTTTTTTTAATGGAATAAAAAGAGATATCTTAATGAAACTTTCCATTGACATTTTATTTTATTTTTTGTATAAAAAAAAATTTTTTTTAAATTTTTTTTAGCCCACTGTCATCTGCTATAACGGTTTTCCAAAAACACTGAAAATTCGCGGCGTGCATCATAACTGCTCTCAGAAACGTCCAAAAAAAAAAAAAAAACGGGGTTTTATTCAGCATTAAATTGCCCTTGGAATGAACTAAAAAAAGAAAAATTGGTTGAAAAATAAAAAAATGGCGGCATTTTTTCGAAAATTCAGCTTTTTTGTCCCCCCCAATTAGTTGTAACTCAAAAAATTGAAAGCCGATTATTCCCTCCGTAGTTCATTCTGAGCAGAAATATATGTAGATCAACGTGTTTAAATTTTAGAACGATTGGATAAGTAGTTTTTTCTCAATCTTGCACGCCAACTTGAAAAACGTCATTTCGAGATAATCGCGTTAGTCAAAAAAATTTTTTTTTTGTAATAAACCTTACCAAAATTTAATCTGCGATGCCTGCACCGTACAATATACCTTCCTCTCAAAAATTTCTCCTCTACTTTTACAGCTGTTATGGGAGAGAATAACGTATTAAATTATATATGTATATGCATGTATATATAAGCAGGTATTACTAAGAGAAAGTCGGTGTAGCGATATACAGCGAACTTTGGCGCCCTTCGCAATAAATAAAAAAAAAAATATAAATAAATTTTTTTTTGAGATTTTCATGTTAAAATCATGTTCTTAAACGTTTATTCTAACATATTCTATCATAAAAAAAATTTCGATTTTTTGAAAATTTGAAGGTGGTACGTCCCCTTAAGCAAGAGCTATGTTGCTGGAATTTGATTAAAGACATCTTTTAGAAAATTCTCTAATGATAACTTGAGTTACTTACCACCACTAACACTGAATAATTTAAATCCTAAAATGTATCGCAACAAGGGTTAGAAAAATACCTCTTTAGTTGAATATAATAAAAAAATTTATTTAACATTTTAAACTTTAAGAAAACTTTATTGTTTTGGTAACTTTCATATAGATTTTCAACGATTTTAATTTAAACTAACTCAGCCAAATATAAATTATTAAATCAGTATCTTATTTATGTGGAAGCGTTTGGCATTATAATTAAAACCTTTTTTGATACGAAATTTTACTAATAAAAATTGACCGAGCTTTCCAATCATTGCTTTATATTTTCCAATTCATTTCGCAAATAATTGAGTCGTTTTAGTTGAGCATTACGATAATACTGAATACTGTGAATCTGAATTAGACCAATGGAAATTTAAATCAAATCCAATGACTGGAAAGCTCATGAACATTTAAAATGCAGTGCGATTTTACTACAATATAAATCGAAAGATGTCTTAAATAGAATTATAAATTTAGGTTACAGGCGAAAAAAAGCTTATTTAAAATCATTCCGTTCTTTATGTTAAATAAATTAATTGGCAATCTATAACAATTTTAAACTTAAACGTGTCTGAAAAATACGTCCATAATTTAGTACAGTAAGAAAATTATTTAAATACAAAAGCTCTCTTAATGCATATTGTAATGATTTCCTAATTTTCAAGAGTTTTTAAGGGTTTTACTAAAAGCCATTCTAACCAAAAATTAATCAAGCTATTCATACACTGCATATTCCTCTAATTTGTTTCTTCTACTGTTTACCACCTTTGCAACTAGGTATTTATGCAAAAGTTAAGTTGCTAGAATTTTGTCACAACTATAGTAAAAAATTTGCTAACAGTAAATTAAGTAAGGCTAACGGATCGTTCAGTGGCGCGTAATAAAACCAACCACTCCAAATAAAACAATTTTATTTAAAATGTAAAAGCTTACTTTAAGAAAAATTTGTAATCTTCAAAGAGCTTTCGGAGGATTTTCACTAAAACTCACCTCGTCAAATATAAATTTTTGAAACAGTATCTTCATAGCAAAAGTGTTTGTGATGGGCATGGAAATACATAGCTGCAGTCAAATCATGAAACGACTGCAGCAACAATATAAGTTGTGTTATATTTATCCTTATCCTTATTTAATTGTGTTTATTTTATTTTATTACATTTTATCCCACCTTCATCAGGGGCGGCTTATGTTGTCTTCGAAGAAGGTTGGTGGATATATTTTTAAATTCAGAAGGTGACTAGTATGACGGGAATAGAAGAATTAATGATCTTAATGATGTGTTTATTAATTTAGATCTTGATTTTCAGAAATATTCAGAGAAACACAATATAGATTTCCAGAAACTTTGTGCCGAATTAATTTGAAATTTAAATCATTAACTGAGGTTGGGTAAAAATTTGTTTCTGCTATTATGAGATGAGATGAGTTGATTTTGCAGCTGGCGAATGATGAAAACTACTAAAATGTGCAGATGATGAGATTTGGTAGTCGGGATATCCAATTATTTTAGTATTTCTGGAACTCCTTGGATCATGTCGGGTTCTTCTATTATAATTATGTTTTATAATAATTAACGTTAATCCTTTATATAATTATACTTAGGTTCACGAGCTCCAACTACATGAATTAATATTTGATTTGAATTTTCAGAAATATTGGTGACCATGGTGATGAATTTAATTAATTAGTTACTTGTTCTATAGTAGATTTAAGAATTAAATAGTGGGGTTTTAAGCGCTGATTTAATAATGTTAATTTAAATTCTAAAAGTAGTATTTAATGATAATTAGCTAATTTCGATCTTAATTTTCAGAAATACTCGTGGAAATTCAACGCAGATTCCCAGAAATTTAAAACATCTAGCGGACAGGTAGTTTTAGAAATTCTATTGTTTTGATTTATATCCTCCTATATTACAGAACTTTAGTTCTGAATTCATATGTACTTTATATATATACTAATTTGTGTCTTATAATTTTAATTTTGGGTTCTGGTGATATTAATTGTAATTCATTACAGAATAGTTATCACAGAGCAAACTGCTATAATTTAAGTGGTAGGTTTAGGAAAATGCTTAATTTATAATAGTAGTTTTGAATTAAACTGTAGTTTTCGGATCGGATTGGATACATTGGGACTCCAGGATGAACAAACCAGTTGCGGCACCCTATTCACCAGTTTTTATTTATTAATTAATATCAGTATGAAGAGTATGCATATAAAGGGATCTCTTTCTTTAATTGACTGATCAATAACTTTATTTTCAGAATTTAACATAGTTCCAGAATAAATCATTTTATAAGGATTAAATTTAATCCCGTTTTTCAGAATACAGTTACAGCTTAATTTAACTCTTCAGTGTCAACAAAAAGTGAATAAGAAAGTAGTTTAGAGATTGTGCTGTCTTGTGTTAACTATTTTACTATATTTATTACTAAAAATTTAATAACTATCGACTGCATAGGTGGCTGAAACCGGGTCGAGTCTCTAATACTAACATCCTTTCCTATCCCTCGGTTTTGTTTTATGTAAAGGGTGTACGGTGGATCCGGCGTATCAGGAAATCTTGCTGAGGCTTGGTCGTACACCCGTATCAATCAATCAAATCAATCAATTTCCTACCCGAAATGTTTACTGAATTTTTTCTTGCAATAGCTATTGACATAACACTATAGAGTCTGATTTTAAACCAATTTAAAATTTTTTTTAGTTCCGTGAATTTTTCACAATTTTCCACGAGCAACTAGAAATAGGTTTTGCCACTTAAGAATATTGACAAAAGTCTTCAAAGCTATCCATGCATCTATCGTAATTTTCGTTTAAACACTATCGACTGATTACGACTTAATTTTTTTTTCGGCTGGTATAACTAAATCTGCTTTACCGTTTTTTTTTTGTTTTTAGCTGGAAACGTACGGCTGACATTAACAGGGTTCTGCATTATTGGCTTTTTACTTTCGACTAACTTTAATACCATAATCTGCATTATCGACTTATTACTTTCGGTTGGAAATTTTCGGCTAACTTTATTACTTTATCTTATTTCACATATGATATGCAAAAAATATTTATGGCACACATTCACTCTAGAATCCTGAATATGAAAATAGTAAAAACTTCGAAGATTGCGGGTTATTAAATTTTAGCCATTTTTTTTGTCGATAATTCCAAAGTTCTATAAAGTTAAAAGAATCGCCGCTTTAATATTTCATTTAAATCTCTGTGACCATTTGTACTTCATTACCTTGTTCGGTAGCTTCAACGCAAGTGGTATATTCTGTTGTTGCACCATTTTGAGTTGTGGTTTCTATCCCGGTTTCGTTTGAATTCATTTCTTCATTAACTTCTGACTCACTAACCCTCGATAAATCGTTGTTTGACCGAGTGAACGAAGTCAGATTCTTCTATAATATATTCTAGCATGTTTCGTTTGCTTACAGTATCAACATAACATTACCCTGAAATGATGAAGTCACATTATATCCACGGGGTTTATTATGCTTTATATTTAGAATGTTATTTAGTGCAGTTTTGCAAAAAGTGAAAACGACTGGCTACACTAAAATATTGCACGTAGACATTCGATGACCATTGAAATGGTGTTGTATAGATGTCGGTTGTACATATATTTTGGAATTCAATTAAGATTTCGATTCTGTATTTATTGCATATTCTGTTTTATCAGTCCCAAAATGACCCTCACTCATTGTGTTGTACTTTGAACTCATTGTACTTTGAATTATTTGTTTTTCCATTTTTGTTGGGACTACCACCAATGTCCGTCCACCTCGGTGCTTGCATATTATATCGGCTTTATAACAAAATTTCTTAGAATCCTCCTTATTGCACCGCATGTTGTGCCTTCTTACTACATGCTAACACATTATCGTGGGTCGGAAAAATCGTGAAACATCTGTTGAGAGAGTCAACATGGCGAATACGTTTTTCTGTTTTCTATTTAAAAATTATATTCTTGAAAGTATAATACCCATCTGGCAACTGCTGCTGGCAAGTCATTTTTTTTATTCAGCTTACTAACGCACGCCAATAAGTCACGAGCTTTAAATGTTGGCCTAGTATGTAAATTCGAAATTTTATTAATGCTATAAAAATGGCCTTTACTTCTAAATAATAGCTATACATTTTCTAGTCGCTTGGTGAATTTTTTCGGCTTATACATATAATATATTTCATATTTCTCATATTTCTGCATAAATATAGCGCCAACACCTTTTTGACTTGCATCCGTAAGTAACTTCGTAAAATTTTTTTTCAATAATTGTAAAAACACCGTTTCTGCTCCTAATCAAAACAAAACGTAATTTCCCTACGAACCAATTCATTCATACATTTTCGGAAGTACTCTGTTGGGTTTAAAAATGATTGAATACTCTGAATATTTTTTGCCGCTTGGCAAATGAAGTTGCATCCCAGCATTAAATAGACCTTGATTGCGCTGTTTTTGACAATGAACCATCTTCCTTTCATTTCAAAATTATCCATTTTTATTAATGCATCAACACGATCGAACTTTCACATTTCCCAAAACCTCAAAATTTTGATTTATATTGATGCCGCCCAATACTTGTTATTTTAGTTTCCCTACTTTCAATAGTGACAACGTTTCTATATTTATTTATATTGACTGTTATATACAACACATGGTTATCTGTTGAGGTGGTTGCAACATTTGAACAATTCGGTGATTCATGGCCAAATGTACTGCGTTTAAAATATTTATCTTACTTGTACAGTCTGCTCGCTTATGATTTCTGGACTCGCAATTGACACAACTGTATAATGTAATTGTGTTATGCCCGGATGATTTTTAAAGTTTGCTTTCCTACTAATAATGGTATGTAGTTTTATTAAAATATGTACCGTTGAATATGTTGAATGGTTTTTTATTTGGTTTCCTTGTCGCAACCTTGTCTTTTAGATTTCTAAGCTCCAAAAAAATCTTTTAATTACGCACACATCCTGGCGGTATACAACATAGGTTTTTTGATGGAGAATCATTTATTCCTGCAACAATGTGTTCGACTAAACTACTTTCATCAATATCACCTCAGCTGCTTATCTGTTTCATGTTATGCTAGCCTTGCTCGAAACTTCTGTATTAAATTCTTTTAGTAAAAACACTTTTTGAATTTTCCAAGTAAAACAGATCTCTTCTGCTACCACTGCTATTTTTGCTGCATCCTCTATTAATCTCCGACAAAATTCAAATTTTTAAGCAACATTCATTTGAACGCCATTGGCTATACTTTTTCAAAATTTGTCAACCGTTTTTTGCTACTTTTGCTGCCTCACCCTCAAATTTTTCTCTTGCGCTCATCATAATATGTTCTTGTGTTTGATTTAAATTGTTTATACACTTGAAATGATAGTATCAAGCAGTTTATCAACTTTTTTGTAAACGTTTTCTTATTGTTTCATATCAAAGATTTATTTAATTCAGCAATATCAATCTCTCCAGCCATACATTCCTTTAACCTTAGTGTCAAATCAATTTTCTTATGGACATTCACGATTTCTTAAAAACTCCTGAAATTGATTTTTGCCGTCACGAAAATACTTTATCATTATGGTCTCTACAAAATCGTTCAATGATAACATTCCTATGTCAACCCCGCGAAGGAATGATGTCACTTTTATTTGCCACTAAAAGAAATTTTAATTTGTTAACATTCTTATACCCGATTTCAGAACAAAGCAGCAATTCTTCAGTTAAATAATATTTCGCCTCTTTCTTCTTTTATGAAATTGTAATTTGTTTCATAATTCAAAATCAATGCTAGCATATTTCTTTTTTACATAAGCATTGTAATGGGAGAATTAAACATTTATTTGAGTGACATAGAAAAGTCAAATATTTAATAATTGCGAAAACTAGTAAAAGAACCCTTTTCAACCCTTTCCCTTTCGGGCCTTGACCAAATAGTCGGTTTTATAAAAAAGCTTCTGTCCAAGTTATTACTTTAAAAAGCACGGTTTTTGTCTAATTCGCCGCTTGGATTATCTATTTTATTCGAATTTCTTTGCCTAAAATAAATGAATTAAATAACCATCTACGTTTATAGGACATTTTCTGTGGAACAACTGTTTCATTTGGTATTTTTTCCTAAAATGCAACATAACCGGATTACCTACGAAGACGTAACTGCGATCCATAAAAGGTTTCACCCCTTTTAAGTGTTTTTTAATTCATTTTTTTTTTGACAAACGTAAAGTTCAACTTTGAAAAGATAAATCAGATTGTTTTTGTAAACTAGTATTGACGTATTTGCTAGATAAAGCATAAACAAAATACTTTAAGTGGTATTGTCTAGACAAGACAGGACCCACTTAATAATTTTTCAAAGTGATATTTGAAATGCTAATTTACCAAATCCAAGATTAAAATAAGTCCTTTTTTGGTAGACAAAGGCATATTCGCTTTATTAAAAATAAAATGGCATGTTTACGTTTCATCCTTGGGTTTGAATTTTTCCTTTGCTAAACTCTTTGAAATTCTGAGAAGGTAATTTCCATAATGTAAAATAAGCAGACAATTTATTCATATACATTAAATCTAACAAACGATTTTCGTAACGTTGCTATGTCAATTTCGATCCGATATGTAAACTTTAAAAATGACAAAATTTCATAATCCAAACGTATTATTTTTAATATAAACTAGCAAATATTAAACCCCTAAAAAAACAAACAAAAGTATTTAAAAATAAACATATATTTTTGTTCATTATTATTAAAATAATAAAAATAACCATAGAATATAATTACTTTAAAAATATCATAGTGTATATCTTTAACAATTATCTTAATTACACTTTCTTGTAAATTTTCGTAAACGGGCTAACAACAAACAAAACAAATAGAACGAACAGTAAATTTAAGTAGATGTACCCAAACAAAACCACAAAAAACCATCATAAAAAATAAGAAAAATCAAATTATTGTCAACTACAAAGAATGTGTTTTTTTTATATTACAAAAAAAAAAAACTTTAAGCTTCCAAAAGTTTCATGTTTTTAATTGAAAAACTTTTTTTTTGGTATTTTTGTTTTTATTCAAATTACAAATATAAAAAAAAATTATAATTTTTATTTAACAAAAAATAATAAAATGGAACAAAAAAAAATATCTTTTTGTTGTTTAGAAACAAGAGGAAAATTTATAGAAACAATCTTGAAAATTCTTTTCATTAAAACTATAAAAAATAATAATAATAATGTTATTATTATTAAAATTAAGCAAAAAAAAAAAAAGTAAAACAAAATTAAATTAAATAACTGTCAGCATGAAATTGTAATTATTATTAATGAGAATGGCTTATGATTTGGGAAAGAGATATTTGTTTGTTGCTACAATCATGGTATTGTTTGAAATTGTACTACATTGTTGTTTGTGGGTTTCAGATAGGGCGATTTTGGGGATAGAGTTTTCGTTTTTGTCCGGGAGAAGTGGTGTGGGCATTATAAAATATTGCTTTTTTTGCTCTAATTAACCGGTTGCGCTTTTTGATGAAATTTTAATGAAAAGATTATTCCTTTTCCTTTGGAACTTCAACTGAAGTTTTTTATAAATACATACTTATTTATAGCGTATATTTCAGTTGCTAATTCAGTAATTTACTAATTCCGAAAATAATTTGTTCCCAGGAAAACTAATTGGAGTTTGAACAGAAATTAACATTTTTATTGTATCTGAAAAATGTTGATTTCAGATTTAATAATCGATTTAACTTAAATAGAGTATTTTGAATATAAGGGCATTTATATTAAGTTTAACTAAATTAGAAAAATACAAAGTCAATTTGTTTGGGCTCTACAAAAACTGCACCTGGACCTAAAAATAAATATATGTATAACAAAACATCAATAATTGAGCCGTTAATTTTGAAAGTGGTGCAAGTCCATTTTTAAAAAAATTTAAGTTAATGATAACAATAGACAAATAAAAGTATAATCTTTCTAACGTTGAACAATTTATGGTCAAAATTAAAAAAAAAATCCCTAATACTTGTTCAAAAAATAAGAAAATTCAAAATCCCGTGTATTTTTGCATTTCTTGTTTCTCTATTCCTTCATTTTCTCGTTTCAACAAAATGTGGACTTGCCCCATTTTCAAAATAAACGGCTCAATTGTAGTTTAGATTTGGAACACTTATTTTATTGAAGTATAAATTGTAATCGGAATAGGTACGAAATCCTAATGTCGAAAGGCCGAAAGTGTCGAAAGGCCGAATGTGTCGAAAGGCCAAATGTCGAAAGGTCGAATGTGTCGAAAGGCCGAATGTCGAAAGGCCGAATGTGTCGAAAGGCCGAATGTCGAAAGGCCGAATGTCGAAAGGCCGAATTTGTCGAAATGCCGAATGTCGAAAGGCCGAATGTGTCGAAAGGCCGAATGTGTCGAAAGGCCGTTTATGTCGAAATTGATTTTAATTTTTCATCTTTTTATGAATGAAAATTTTCAAAATTTATATTTTTATGAAAAAACAAAATTCATATTTTCATCAAAATGTTTGTATACAAATGTTTAATAGTAAATGGCTTTATATTAAAATCTTCTTAAGTTTTTTATGTCATATAGAAATTAATTAATTATAATAAAAAAGAAATACATTTTTTTTCGACAAAATTTGATCACATTAATATGTACCTATGCTAAATACACAGGATTTACATTTTACATTACGAAATAAATTCAATGGTTTCAAATATTGATGTCAATCAATTAAGTGAAGGAAAATTTACACTGAAACCTCATTACAGTGCACATTGATGCAACCAAACAATTTTTATACGAGAACGAAAATATTTTTTAAAATTCGGCCTTTCGAAATTCGGCCTTTCGACACATTGGGCCTTTCGACACATTCGGCCTTTCGACATTCGGCCTTTCGAGATTCGGCCTTTCGACATTCGGCCTTTCGACATTCGGCCGACACATTCGGCCTTTCGACATTCGGCCTTTCGACATTCGGCCGACACATTCGGCCTTTCGACATTCGGCCTTTCGACACATTCGGCCTTTCAACCCATTCGGCTTTTCGACATTCGGCCTTTCGACACATTCGGCCTTTCGACATTCGGCCTTCCGACCCATTCGGCATTTCGGCGTTCGGCTTTTCGGCGTTCCGCCTTTCGACATTCGGCCTTTCAACATGGAACGTTATAATCACATACTACATATGTTGGTAGAATTGACGTAGTTTCTTGATGATGTTGAATCTAAAATTAAAGTAAATCGTTAATTACACTACCCTGCAAAATTTTAAAGATTTGGTGCCACTTGACAATGAATAGTTGTTTCTGAAGTAATTTTTTACGCTGAATCCAAATCTGGGCTCAGAATTGCTCTATCACGTCAGGTTTATGAGATATTCTAACCTAAAAGTGCAAAAAACACTGTTTTTTGACATATTTGAGGTTATCTAGCACCACGATTTTTTTCCTTCAAAAGTTCATGTATGGGATCTTATAGTACAAGTCTTCTTCTTTCAAATGCCTTTGTGTTTGCTCAAATATGTTTTTTTTTCGCCGAGATATCGCATTTTCAAAATTGCATGTTCGTGAATTTGTCGGTATACTGTATAATACACTACCTTTTATACCTACGGTATATATGCACTTTTAGGTTAGAATATCTCATAAGACTGACGTGATAGAGTAATTCTGAGCCCAGATTCGGATTCAGCGTAAAAAATTACTTCGGAAACAACTATTCATTGTCAAGTGGCACCAAATTTTTAAAATTTTGCAGGGTAGTGTTTTTAAACATAAAAATTCACGAATATGCAAATTTGAAAATGCGATATCTCGGCGAAAAAAAATGATATTTGAGCAAATTCCACGGCATTTGAAAGAGGAAGATTTGTACAATAAGATCCCATACATGGCTTTTATAAAAAAGTAAAAACTGCATTGCTACATAACCTCAAATATGTCAAAAAACAGTGTTTTTGCACATTTAGGTTAGAATATTTCAAAAACCTGACGTGATAGAGCAATTCTGAGCCCGGATTCGGATCCAGCGTGAAAAATTACTTCGGAAACAACTATTTTTTGTCCAGGGGCAAAATTTTGCAGGGTAGTGTTATAAAGAGTAAATTTGTTACAGGATGTTAATTATAGATTTTGATGAATTATTTGTTGACGTCTTGCATAAATCACATTGACAATTAATATCAACGTAGTCGAATTCTAATCCTTAAAATAATATATTGGTCTTCGAATTTGCGTTCGACGCATGATTACGAAAACTCGTACTACCCTGTTGTCGCGAAGTTGAATACGTGGCTGAGAAAAAGGCAGTTTGGTATATAAAATGCAAATTTTAATGATACCGCTAATCAAAGTGGGTCACAAAACGTATCGATTGTAGTAAAGTACCGTAAAATTGAAATTCCGGTATTTTCTGGTGACTACACGGAATGGACTAGTTTTATAGACTTGTTTAATTCGGGAGTGCACAATAAAGAATAATACACACCATCGCAAAAATTTCAATTTTTAGTGCATTATCTTCCCGGCGAGGCACTTGAAAAGATGTGATCGGAAAATTATTAGTTGGTTTATTCGTGATTTTCTGAATATGTATTTCAAATATGGCTAGTGCAAACGCCAATAACATGCGGAAGACTTATGACATCGCAGATACAGTGGTGCGAGGATTAGAATTCTTCTGGAGAGATTTGATGATAGCAGGAAGGCTTTATAGGCAGAGGGGTTCGCTAATTTTGATATTATCTTAGTGGATATAAGCTCACCCTTGAGCCGATCGCTATCATTACGCCATATATGAAACATCGTCGGTTGAATGAGATGCAAAACAAATTTAACCACTTGCACAGCAAAGCTCGTATAGCCATAGAGCAAGCATTTGGTCAGATGAAAACAAAGTGGAGGTGCATTTTTTTAAGAGCCCTTGAATTAAATATTAAAAATTGCATCAAGGTCATTGCAATTTGCTATATCCTACATAATATTTGTTTAGATGTGGGCGACTTAATAAATATTGACCAAGAATTTCAAAATGAAGACCAGCACCCGCTAGAAGTCAATGAGACTCGCCCGTCACAAGGAAAAGCCTCTGAATTTCGGGAACAGCTGTGTGAATCCATATAAACAAATTGTGTTTAATCTTTATATTATGTACATGTATTTTAATTTTTCGTTTCAATTCAATTTTTAACTTTTTAATTCATACTAAAATACTAAATAAATGTTTTTTAAATTCAGTCTTTGGTTTCTTTTATTATTAAAAAAATATCACAACTCAATAAACAACACAATAATACTCAATAAGCAGCACAAAAGTAGCATAGATAATGCTTGTCCAGTTTAACTGGGTTCAATCGGTGTCAGAAGAGCTCGAAATGACGACATTTGGGAAATATTTAATTACAACCTTCTTGATAATTTTATTATTTTTTTTAATTGATTTCATAATTTTTCCATCTCTTTGTTTGACGTGACCTAACATTTGTTTCTTTTTTTTCGCTGAAGTAGGAACACGTACAGTAGTAGAAGTTGAAGGTTGTAGTTCTGTCATTGCCATAAAAAACACACTTTCACTGAGTAAGTGTTCCTCTTCTAACTCAAATGGTTCAAATTCTTCTAAATTCACTTCACTTGAGCTAGCACTATCAATTCTATCGCTTGATATGATAGTATGCTTCTGCGACATAAAATCATTTATGAGGGAAAAATATGGCCAATTATCAGCTTGGTGGTTGTCGGAGCTGTTCCAGTTTTGGGATCTTTCAATTTTTTGAATATGTTTAGCAGGTTGTTCCATTTTTTGGAACATTCCTGAGATGTCCTAGAAGACAGTTCTTTCAAACTAACCTCCAGATTACATGGAACTGACTGGTTTTTTTTAAATTGCTGGTCGAATGCCGGCCGGGCCTCTACCAAGGCAAACGTTTCTTCTTCACTCCCTAATTTAAGTAAAGAATATTCATGAATAAATATGTAGATAAATGTATATACATAGTTTACGGTTGATGTAAATACGTGCATACATAACCTCAACTCAAAACACGAAAATAACATATTTCACTTACACCGGCTGTTGTATGCCTTCCGTTCGGTCATTTTTATTTTCAAATTAATTCAAATTTTGTATCAAAAACTTATTATTAAATGTACAATATCACAAATTAATTTTTATTACCACTATGTTGTGGTATTTTGACAGATTGACAATTTTGTTTTATCGCAATTACATTTTTATGTAGAAAAGAGATAGAAAATAAGTCACCTCGCCAGGATACTTATTTGAATAAGTTAGGTTCCACAAATAAGTATCGGTTTCGAAAACAGCCTAAGGCTTTTAAATGATTGGGAAAAGGTTTATGTAGTAAGGAAACAAAATTTAATCTATTTGTTTCGAGCGGCATTCAGAGAGTGTGGAGAAATGAATGTAAGCGGTAATGTTATGCTATGAGGTGTATGGACAATGATGGTGTTAGATACATGCATTTTATAGACTAAATTTTAATCAAAGTACATAGGTTATAATAATGTTTTGGAAAATAATTTGGTTTGATCGGCTCAAAAATTTGGAATTCAAGGTGACTTAATATTTCAGCAAGACTGGGATCCGACGCGCACTGCCAACGTTACTACAAGAAATCTTTCTTCAAAAGAAGGATTAAAACAGATTATTGCTATTCTATGGGGAAAATTAGGAGAGATTATCACCCAAAAGCTTCGTGGAATCAAGCCTCTCCGTTTACAGAAAGTTATTGAAGCTACGGGAGGCCCTACCAAATATTATTATAATACCTAATATAGAAAACGTAATAATACTTGTTTGTCGTGAATTTTCGTCGCTTCGGTTTAAACAAGATCTTATTGGCTGAATCGACAATTTTTAATACATATTCAAGTGCACTGTTTTTTTAAGTTACAGAGTACAAAAATAATTTGCAATGCAGGACCAAACTTTCAACAAGTCTGCCGGGGGTCGCCGGGCCCACCGTGTATTGTTTTTACACATAGTGGACGGGTAGGTAAAGTATGTTAGAATTAGAGACTTGACCCGGTTACAGATAGCTAAAGTAGTCAATAGTTAGTATTGTGTTATATATCATAAAGATAAAGGTTGGAAGAATACGATACAATTCTAAAAACTATGACTAAAGAACATTTTTACGTCAAAACAAATATTTTTGAAAAATTTTAACACTCAGAACGCATTGTGTTCGCTTTCCCAAATCAAAATTTCTCTTTTCCAGAATTTATATCACAACTTGTTTTGAGTTTCTTAGTATCGTATATCATAATAGATTTCGAGAGTAACCTGAGAAACTGCAATACCAAAATTCTGGTATTCATTAATAAAATTGTTCCATTCTTACATGTTCTCTGGCGAGTTAAAGATTATATATTTGAATCAGCGACATTTAAGATATACGTAGCTCGCTCATACATATAACCAGTCACCTTATTCATTGATACCTTACAAATACTTCAAAAATGTTGCCTGAAAATTAAAATAAAAATGTCCGCAAATGAACATCTAAAATTTCCATATACAATGAGTGCATTCAGCTCTGTCAAGTAGATTTTTACAGCAACCATGTTGGGAGCCCTGAATGCACCGAATGATAAAATTCTTGCTTTTAAAACTATGGGATATTTTCAACAGCTCCTTTTCATCCATGAAATAACATTATATTTAATTAAATGTAATATTCTGTGTAAACAAATTAATGGCATTCACGGTCACCAAATGAAGTTTTTTCTGGATCTTGAGACTAAATTAGCTGCTCAGCTTCCTGATAACAATTCTGACTACCTTATTGGCATTGATGAAATTTGTGTATGACAGTTGATAGATTCTCTCACAGATTTAGGTTAGGTGATATTCATAAAATATAATTGATCCAACAAATCTAGTACATTTTATAGTTATAATATATCATTATTGTTTATTCTTATTAAATGTATACATTTGTAAAGTGAATATTAATTCTATTTTGTATTTTAAACGTATTATTTGTTATTCTGGAAAAATTGTGTTGTTATTAAGTATTAATTATCTGAATATTAATTGTTCAGTACCGTTTTGTAAACTTAAAGATACATTTCATATCGGTTCACTTTGTTTACAATTTTTTTTTATTTTTTATTTATTTATTCACTATAAAATTGTCTAAATAGTCTAAAAGACTGTGACAGACAATTTATAACATACACTTACAATTAATTTTTTATATAACGTACGCACAACTAAAATATATATAATAAAAATAAACAAAAATACAAAAAGATAATTATAAGAATTGTCAATTCAAATCTGTTTTGTACATAATAATTTTATTGCATTTAATTATGTTTCCTTTGTATAGCCAAGACAACTTAACCCATGATCCGATTCTTGTGCTAACTAGGCATACAATTGAACCTCTACTAGATCTCTCTTATTAGTCGTTCAACCATTTTGTGATCAGGTGCTCCTTCAGAAGACATTTATATTTCCGGATGTTTAACTCAACTCTAATAGCATGTGGAAGCTCATTAAATAGAACGGGGCCCAAATAAAATGGATTATTTTGGGAGCGGGACGTACTTACGGTAGTTAAATAAAATGTTTTACCAGTATTACTTCTTGTATCATAAGAATGTATTTCAGATGTGATTCTAGGTCTTAAATTACATTTCGTAAGGACCATATGAGCTTTTTTAATAAATACTAATAATTGAAATTTTCCTAGAATCTCTAAAGGAAGTGTTTTTAGGGAATACAGAGTTTTAGTCGATGTTAGTATTGGGAGGCATTTAATAGTTTTTATGATCCGGTTTTGCAAAACCCTGAGACTTTCCATGGAATTTTTTATGCAGTGGTCCACAGCGAGCTCATATAACTTAATCTAGAGTTAATATAAGCGTTATAGATGAGCCAGTTTGTTCTTTCATCAATGTGACTTCTTATTCTTTTTAGTGCAAATGCATAAGGCTATATCGATTTTTTGATTTTCTGTACATGTTCCTTCCATTTCAGGTTTTGATCAATGACAAGTTCCAAATAAGTTACGGTTGCAACTTGCAATATTTTATTATCATTTACTTCTAAGTAACAGGGAAAATGTGCAGAAAATTTGTTATTCTGAAAATTAGTTTTTGTTTTATTCATGCGCATTTTATTAGCACTCAACCAGTACTCGGTTTTAGTAATATCGTTCGCCATTTGATCAAGAAGGGTTTGTGCATCTGAAGCTTTATAAACTAAAACTGAGTCATCCGTATACATAAAAAGTTTTCCAAATAAGTCAATATTGAATATGTCATTAATGAAAAAGTTAAAGAAAATTGGGCCAAGAATAGATCCTTGCGGTACACCAGATATCATTGTCAACGGTTCGCTTTTAATGCCATTTACAACGGTGTATTGGAATCGGCTAGTGAAGTAAGACACTAGAAGGGAGATAGCGGCTAAGGAAGGGTTTAACTTCGCAATTTTCGAAAGTAAGATTTTATGTGGCACTGGGTCGAAAGCTTTTTTAAGATCTATGGAGAGCATCGATACATAATCCCTGCCCTCCAGTCCCAATAAGATTTCATTGAAATGTGGGATGTATAATTTTATTGCACATAAAATATTCGTGTAGCCTAACTACAATTACTTTCTTAAATATTTTTGAGAAAACATTCAAAATAGAGATTGGGCGATAGTTAGATGGAAGCATTTTATTGCCCGCCTTGAAGACAGAGTGAACTATTGAAATCTCGAGACAGTCCGGAATATGGCCATCATTTATAGCATTATTTATCAATCTAACGATAATGGGGATAAGATAAAGCTGACATTTTCCAACAAATTTCGCTGAAATTGCATCATATCCTGAAGCAGCAGTTTGATTAAGATTTTTTATTATTGTGGAAACTTCAGAACAATCAGTAACCGATAATTTAATTTTAGGGAGCCTTCCATATTTTAAATAACTGGAAAAATGAGGCATTGTATTATGCCTATTTGTTCCTTGAGTTATGTTTCCAACGTTTATAAAGAAGTGATTAAAAGTATTAGCAATATGTCTTATGAATCATGCTTCACTTCCGCCATGTCGTTAGTCACTGCAATGATTGGATTACCGGTGTTGTCATCTTTGTTGAATATCATTTTTTTTTTAACTATCCAAGTCGCTTTGGAATTACCTATAGACCGTTGGAGTGCACCAAGATTATACGCTGACATAAGTTTTCTTTTAGTATAAACTACTTGGTTTCGAAAGTATTTGAATCTTTCTTTAAAGTAATTGTTACTAGGATATTTGTTTTGCAGATGGTAAAATATATTTCTTATCTTTATAATAGATACGAATTCATCAATTACCCAGGTTTTAGTGTTGGCTTTCTTTATTGATTTAGAACTGGAGGTAATGAGTTGCGTTAGTTCATCACTTAATTGTTTAAAAGTGGTTATACCAGAATCATCATTGCATATATAGGGAAGATGAACGAAAACCCTATCATAGTCGGTGACCCTAAACTGACTTGACTTCCGTTTAGCCACAATAATGTTATCGGATTTATCTATCAGAATAATTCGATCGAAATCAGGGGAATCAATTAGGATAACGCTAAATTTTGACTGGATTTGGTCAGTGATGACATGATCAAGTATTGAAGGCGTAGATGAAAATGGCGTGTAAAACTCAGGGCTTATGTTGTTAAGTATCACGTATCCACTATTAGACACCACCGATTCCATCCAAGTCACCCTATATTCACTAGTGTTAAATAAATTAATATTAACGTCACCCAATGCTTGAGATATTTCAGTAAGACATCCTCAAGGGTGTGGAAGAAAACATTATTGGGACAGTTTTCGGTGCGATATATGGCAATAACTTTGCTATGACAAAGTAGTAAATCAATCACAATAAAGCTAGTAAACCATGCAAATTAAATTGTTCTTCTTCTATTGCAACAATAGAGCAACAATAAATTGCAATGCCACCACCCCTATTTGCATCCCTACAACCAAAAAAAAAGATTCATACCCTGGTATTGTAAAAAACGGTACTTCGTTACTTTAAATCCATATCTCTGTAATCACAATAATGTGAGGTGGCGCATTCAGTGTTTTTAGAAAGTTACCAATATTTTCAAAGTTTTTGCGGAGCGATCTAGCATTTATCATTTATACATACCTCAAGTAACCATCGGTATAAGTTGGTTCGGAATTTAGATAGTGGTTAAGTGATAAATTATTATAAATTTCGGCTTCGGTAATATCATCAATTTGTTCCATGTTATCTATTATTGAATGAAACAAATTTGAGTTAACAAAATCCAAATGAATCTAAAAGAAGCAAAAAGAAAAAACAAGATTAATTCAGAAAAAGGGAAAATGTGTATGTTATTATTAGTCACTTCGAAACGTAAATCATTTTCATGACTGTTTTTAATTACTAAAATGTTGTCACATAAATCCTATCTTCTGCTAATACCGGTATATTTGTCGAAATTTGATCGAGATGTTTAATAACCGAATCATATGCCAATCTACACAAAAGGTAAAGAATTATATCGCTAACGCATTAAAATTATCCAAATATGAGCTTGAAATGATCATTATTGTGGAACACAGTTTACCAATTTGAAAACTAAGTGTGATAATATTCAGGGTTGTTTGCTTTGAACTAAGTAATTAGGAATGAGTTGCCAATATTGGAAATACTTTCATCTTTAGGAACTGGAACTGTTAGAATTTTTTGTTCGTTTAGTTTTTAAAAGAGCAGTAAGTGTTCTAATAGATCAGTTAAAGCAGAGTCAACAGATGCGCCACGGTGGCACAGTGATTAGCATACTTCCTTTAAGCTCCGGAGGTCCCGGGTTCGATTCCCTGCGGGTGATGAAAAAATCAAGGCTGGTCAAGGGTAGGATCAATGAATTAATCACTCATTATCCATTAACAAAATGATTACGAAACTTCAAAATGAAGCGGCCAAATCCCTCTATGGGATGTAGCGCCAGCGAAAAAAAAAAAAAAAACAGATGCATCCTTGCAATAAGGTAACCCACTTATGTGGAGAAGTAATTCTTAAGAGTTTTTTTTTTAATATTTCCCATTCGAAATGCGAAATTTTCATCGACTTAACTTTTGGTCTATTTGCTGTAATCCACCAAAATTTTATTTTTTATGGTTTCGTTATCAGTCTTGTCTGGCTTTAATTTTATTATATGGACATTGTTTTATTCTTCTTGGGGGCCTTTTGTGAATTCGATTCGAATGTATTCGAGTCTTCAAAGTATTAGAATCTTATTTGAATTGAATCATATTCGTTTGTTTCTTATTTAAATCAAATACGAATCGTATACTTCGAGGAATCGAATACGTTCAAATCGAAATTACCCAAAGCCCCATATTTTTGTTTTTCATTTTTTCATTTTTTAATTCAAGTGAATTATCCTTACAAACACTAATAAGAAAATAAAAGTAAACAGTTGTTTTAGTGCAGTGAAAGACGGAACCCAGAGCTCTTCAACATATTATGCCGTTTTCAATTCACCAAAAAAATTCAATCTGTGACGCAATCGATTGATTTTTCTGCTGTCAGATTATTCGATTCGGCCAATAAAATCAATCGGTCGAGCACTGTGATTTTGCTGTTGTTCTTAATTCAAATAAATTATTTTCAAGGCATCAAAAACACATACAAATAACAAAAAACCGGGCAATTTGATTTTCTTGTTTGATTCACGGATTGATTTTTGAAAGAGGTGAAAAAGCGAATCGAAAACGACATAAAATTTGAAAAAAAAAAAAAAAAAAAAAAAAATTGAAAATTTTGTTTCAATTAACCAAACTTAACAATTAACCATAACCAATATTGTTTAAAATTTTATTTTTTTAAATTATAATATAAGACGATGGTATACAGCGCCTGGAGTAAAAATTCAAATTTTATGACCAAAATTCGTGATTAATCTTTATTTACACCCCTATTCCCTTAGTCGTGTCACTTGTCACTTGTACCGACAATCAAATTTTGGTATTCTCTTAGTCGATCGATGTGACAATCGTCGTTTGAAGTGACAAACATCTTTTTACATCGCATTCTATTATATTATCACTTCAATCGACTAAGAGAATACCAATTTCAAGTTGAAGTGACACGACAATTGTCGCGTCGAGTGAAGTGACGCGACTAAGGGAATAAGGGTGTTAATCTTTATTATTTAATCGCTAAAATTTTGGGACACTTCTTTTTGAGCTTAGCTAAATTTTAAAACCTATTAGACCTGTCTATCGTTTAGGCGTTGAATAATTGTTTGTAAATACTCGTGTTTGCACGAATTAATTACCTAATTAAATTTCGAATTAGCTTACACAGGAATAGAGCTGTGTGAATGTGAAGAAGAACATTAGTAAGAGAATTTGGCTCTATTAGTAGAATTCGCTAATACAATCTGCACAGCACATTCTATATATGAGCCGTTTATTTTGAAAGTGGGGCAAGTCCACATTTTGTTGAAACGAGAAAATGAAGGAATAGAGAAACAATAAATGAAAAAACATATGGGATTTTGAATTTTCTTATTTTTTGAACAAGTATAAAGGATTATTATTTTTTTTTTGACTATAAATTGTTCACCGTTAGAAAGATTATACTTTTATTTGTCTATTGTTATCATTAACTTAAATTTTTTGAAAAATGGACTTGCACCACTTTCATAATTAACGGCTCATATATAGAAGGTAAATTGTGGTTAATCAGTCCGATCACTATGGCTCAGTGCCCACATAAACATCACGGTTGCCGAAACCCCAAAAACGATTCTGTACAAAT
Source organism: Tipula helvola (assembly GCA_963556165.1). NCBI lineage: Eukaryota > Metazoa > Arthropoda > Insecta > Diptera > Tipulidae > Tipula > Tipula helvola. The sequence continues at coordinate 114,021,497 of OY744483.1, forward strand.
ATTTCGCATCAATCGGATTGTCATAATTTTCCTGCCAAAGGCATATAGAAATTCGGCGGTAAATTAATCAACATACAGTTTCACGGAGAGCCATGATGATATCGGATCTATTTTTATCCATAGTATCTAATAATAATACTATTATCTTTAGGCAGAGTTCCTTCATCTAGTTTTACTAAGACCTTGACGACACTTTCTTATTTCACTTTTCTTTTAAAATGGAAAAATATTTCTATGCTGTTTTTATTTTGTTGTTCATTCAACAAAATGATAAGTTAAGCGTAGGAAGAAAATTTAAATTTTATTTCGAAGAATTTGGGTTTCGTTTGGCTCAATATATTCTGCTGCGATCATGGAAAATAGCTGTATATCTTGGGTGTTTATTGGATGGTCTTATTTTATTTAAGTTTGTTGATATTGTAATTTAAAAAAAAAAGGTCGAATATTGTAATAAATTATATTAAGGGATGTCTTGACGTTATAATTAATAGAAGCATAAAACAAATTATGATCATAATTTGACAAATTAGAGTATTCTTATGAATTTTGCTATGTAGTCACAGGTATTAGAATTTAAATATCTTTTTAATCGCGATGACTAGGCGGTTACAATTTTTCAGACGGTTTTTATTAAAAATTTCTAGCTGAAATGGTTCGTTAGTTATTCCAAGTCTACATTTTTTTTTTGGTTATGTTTCTGAAGAACTGAAATAAATCCTCTGCTTAACAAATTGAACTTGAGTAATGTTGTTACAACTGCGGGCTCAGTTTCCCCCACTTGCGGGTTTCTTTTTTGTGTATTACATTTTTCTCACAAGTAGTGTATTCTAGGTGCCCCTAATTGGACAGACAAATTTTCCTCTTGCTAATAGCAAAAAGATGTACGGCCCATGGTTCATTGTCGGTAGACCTAAGGTAATTTTTATTAATATAAGAAGAGTTTTTTATTTTCTTGTGTTTTCTGAAACTTTTCTCTCCGCCAGCCATGTGGCAATTTATCATTACTAATGATATTTATATAACAATGCAAATGTTGGGAGTGGTGTGTATTAGGATTAAATTGTTGTTTATTATTAAATATTTTATTATGTCGTTTGGTTCGTCTTTTTACACAATTCGTTTAAATGTGTACATAATATTTTAAACATAAACAATAATGCGTCTAAGCTGCTTTTATGGTTGCTTTCGTTTGAATATTTGAGCCGTTAATTTTGAAAGTGAAGCAAGTCCGTTTTTCAAAAAATTTAAGTTAATGATAACAAGAGATAATAAAAGTATAATCTTTCTAACGGTGAACAATTTATAGTCAAAAAAAAAATAATAATCCCTAATACTTGTTCAAAAAATAAGAAAATGCAAAATCCCGTATATTTTTGCATTTATTGTTTCTCTATTCCTTCATTTTCTCATTTCAACAAAATGTGGAGTTGCCCCACTTTCAAAATAAACGGCTCATTTATTGTTGAACACAACATAACTAGAAGTCACTCAACATTTTTTTTATTTGTCTGTGCTTGTCTCGCACACTACTGTAAATAAATTTATTTTAGCTAAGCCTAAAAATTGTTGTGAATGTTGGTCTCTTCAAATTCGTCATCTCACTTTTGCGTGGCCTAATAAAAATCACAAAATTTTTATTTAATTAGCCAGCACGCAAATTTACACTTCAGCTTAAAATAAGAATCAGGTTAAATAGAAAGATTAGGCCGACGTTTAAAAAAATTATCGATTTGAGGTTTGACTTCATTAAATTAGCATTACATTTCAAGATTGTGTAATGTAATTAATTCCTATTTAGAAATAAACATGGTGGAACAAAGCAAAGATGTGTGAAATAATTATTTTAAAAATCAAACTAATAATCCTGATTTTTCTGGTGATCGTTCAAATCATTCTAAAATCAAACTCCAGAAAGACATAATAACTGAAGATAAACAACAAAAGGATTGCCTCTCTGCTCAAAGTAGGCCACATTATATTCCAGATAAGTGAAACAGATAAGGTTTTAAAATTAAAGACTGTATAAATATGATATCATAGATAATAATTTTATTCTATAATTCATGGCGCTCCAGATTGTTCTAATGGTCAGGAATGTAAATTATGATGTTATTTCCCAACACCATATAAACATTCTCTACGACGTAATGGTATATAATAAAGATTACATACATTTTCTCAATAATTTAATGAAAATTTATAGCGACAAATTGGTTATAAATATTTTTATATAAAAATAGAGTTACGTACAAACTATCTTTTCATAAAAGTGGAAATGGGTCTTGCCGACAAGGGTTATGCAAATAATACATAATAAAATTCTATGAGGAAGAGGAATAACCATAAAAAATGGTTTTAATGGAATTTTTCATAAATTTTTTCTTTTTTTATGTGTTAAATGAAACAATTATAATTTTTTTATTGGAAATTATCGATTTTTAAAACATTTTTTGCCGTCTGTAAAGAGCAATATACTCTTATTATGAATATAAATCACATTTTTATATACAGTTCTTAAATCCTTGTGGAGCTAAATTTTATATTTATTCGAACAATGTGGCTCGTATGAATTCAATGTTTTCTATAAAAATTTTTTTTTTATTTATTCCAGGTAAGTCAAACACTGTGAAGTTGGCGTTGTTGTAAACGGATTCGTAGAATACGGAAATCAATATCAATTAAGGTAAAATTAAAACAAAAGTTGTAGTTCCCATGACTGCTGATTTTGTGAGATATACATACCTACTCGTGTATGTAGATACGAGTATAACAAATCAAAATTGTTTTTCAATTGCTATTAAAAAAAAAATAAATAAATAAATATGTAGGGAGGAGAATAGAGATCAATATATTTTCCTAACGAATCATGAATGTCATTTGAAATGATTGATATGAGATTTTACATGGTTGGTATGTGTATACATATAATATTATGGTAACTTGGGTATCCTTTTATGGTAAATTTTTAATGGTTAATTTGCATACATCTAAATTTATCAAATAAATTGTCCGAATAAGATAAATAATGATGCGTGGTCCATACAGATATGTGATATTTTTTAACAATTCCTTTTGAATTATTTACGGTAAATATTCGTATGTTCTTAATATGTATAGGACTGACTCCCTATAGACTAGAATTTTTAAACTCATCATTTATTATTTGTGGTTTTTCAGTTCGTTTCACGTATTATAGAATTATTTTTGTAACCTAAATCTATAAAGAAAAAAAAAAATCGAAATGAAATTTCAACAAACATACCGAAAAATTATGTACAAAAAAAAAAAACATCTAAATGCCCTCAAGTGTTATTTCATGTGGGATTTTTTTGTTTTGAATCGTATATCTGTTTAGGTTGTACAAATATAAACAAAACGAAAATAATTGGGAATGATTTGGTTCCATTTCGTGTTAAAAAATTAAAAATTAGAATTCTTTAAATTTGATTTGGTTTTGTGTTACCTTTGTCATAAATTAAATGAATTTAAACGACAAAACGCTAGATAAATCTGTATACATAAAATTTTACTTTTTATAATTATACAATAAAACTTGCTATTTTCCTTCCATAGTTTTTCTTATACATATGTACTTATCTCACTATAATACAAAAATGACATAAGCACCAAGTAGTTTTGTGCGCTATTATACAAAATAAAAGAAATCAAAATAATAAATAAGGAAATAAAGAAATTTCTTTAGTTCGTTTGGTGGTGGTTGTCGTAATTTTTTTTTTTTAAATATTATAATAAATTTTGGTGACTTTAATGGAAAAAAAAGAAAAAAAAATCTATAAAAATTCTAAACGTTACATATTTTCACAATCACATAAAAATGGGGCGGAAAACTACTATATAACTTCTCGTCCCATTTTGATTTTAATTGGGTTTGGGTTTTGGTTAAAGAAAATAAAAATAATTAACATTGTTTTGGTTATTTTATTGTTCAAAATTTATTTTTATTGGTCTTGTTTAGTTTATTGTTGTTGGGTTTTTTCATATATAAATGTATCAATAGTTTAAGGAAGGACTAACATGACTTTCTGGAATCCTTGTTTATGCATGTCCAAGGTACAATTAAAAAACTGATTATGAAGTGGATTAATATTATCAGTTCATATTAGTCAAGGGACGTTATCCATAAACTTTATTATATTTGAACAATAATTTTTAATTATTTAATTGATTATGTATCAAATTCACTGGGTATAATTGACCAATAAAAACGCCTAAGAAAAGCCCTCAACCTTTACTGCAGAGTTTTTTTTTTAGTTTTATAATATTGTAAATTTCGCAAACTTTTACAAATATGTAAATTAGTTTCAACGTTTATTTGAACTTTACAATGATTTTGTTGTCAAGCAAAAATATCTAACTGTAAAATTCGACAGTCAATCTATAATTCGAAAATTTCTAAAGATAGAAAGATCTGAAGATCTATCAGGGGAAGCTCGAATTTCAATATTATTGTATTCTACGAATTTTTTGTGTCGTAACATTGCATCATCATCGCTCACATCCTTTGTATACCGAGTGATTTTTTTAACCTGATACACTCAAATATCTCGGAAAATAAGTCCTACGTATTTTTAGCCGTAGAATTCGAATCTGCAATATAGGGGTTCCTATATCTTATTTTCAAAGTTACCCCGCCCCACCTACAAGGAGGGGGAGGGGGTTCTAATTTTAACACTAATGTATTTCCTCCGCGGAATAATTAAATTTTGATCTCGACCATTTTTTTCGTAGAGTGCTTATTTCCCAAGATATTTGAGTGTATCAGGTTAAAAAAATCACCCGGTATACTACTGTACTCATCAAGAATATGCGCCACTTAATGAAAAAGATAAAGCAAACGAATGATGAAAGGAAACAGACGATAAATATGTATTCGAAATGGTTAATATGAAATTACTTAAACTGGAAAGAACTTTCTTTTAAGAAGGAAAGAAACCGCTACGCAACCCAAAGAATGCTAGATCTCAAAATAACGAATTGTTGGGAATTCAATTTTGAATCTTTAAATTCAACAATGTTCAAATTGTAATATTTTTTTTCAATAACTCGATGGTGTTGCGTATTGCCAATATTTTGATATTTCCTTCAGTTTATTTATTTATTTATTTAAATTATTACCTACAGTAAATATTTATACAATCGGTAAGTAAACATACAAAAAACAAAATTTAACAATTACTAGAGAGTCATTTAAACAACTCGTTTTTAAACGAACTTCCTGTCATATTAAAGTCGAAAACATCGTAAACTGAATTAAAAAGCCGCGAGATTCTCAAGACTGGTTCAGAAAGTGCAAAATTCGTCGAGACAGGATCAATATGTAGCAAAGGGCGACCGCGCAAACAACGTATGGGAGCGTAAATATTGAAACGAGCAAGTAATTCGTCACAATCTATTCGGGAAGTCAGAACATCGTGAACGAATATAGCAGATGCAACGTCTCGTCGGTGAGCCAAACGTTGTAGTTTTAATAAATTACAACGATCATTATAAGGCGGGAGAATGTATTGATGCGTTCGCTCAGTGGGTAATCCCCGAAGGGCATACAGAACAAATTGCTTCTGAACACTCTCAATCCTATCTGAATGGCACTTATAAAATGGGGACCAGATCTGAGAAGCGTATTCTAGAACTGAACGAACAAGGGATATATATAGAGTTTTCAGTGTGAGCGGGTTGCAAAAGTCCTTACAATTGCGCTTAATGAAACCTAGCATAATGTAAGCTTTCGTAATGATACAGTCAATGTGTTTAGTAAAAGATAGATCACAAGAAAACGTTATACCTAAGTCGGACATGAACTCAACTCTGTCAACAGCAATATTATATAAAAAATATTGCTGGAATATTGGCGAGCGCATCCGAGAGAATGATAAAATCCTGCATTTACCCACATTCAGCAACAATTTGTTATTGATCGACCAACTGCAAAATTTAATCAAGTCCGCTTGCAGTTTCACACAATCAGTAACCTCATTAATTGGAGCAAATTTTTTCATATCATCTGCGTAAAGCAGACAATGTGCAAATTCAAAACACTCAACAACATCATTTACAAATAATGAAAATAAAAGCGGACCAATGTGACTTCCTTGAGGAACTCCTGAGGTAACACGAAATGAACGAGAGCTAAAATCGTTAATCTTAACAAATTGGTAACGATCAGAAAGATATGAATGCAACCACTTAATATGGATGAACTGACAATCTAGTTTATCCAGCTTATCGATAAGAATCGAATGGTCAATTTTATCGAAAGCCTTTGAAAAATCGGTGTATACTACATCTACTTGTTGCCTATGTACTAGTCTACTATATAAATGTCCACAAAAAGAGACTAGATTAGTAACCGTAGACCTACCTGGATAAAATCCGTGTTGAGCAGGAGAAATAAACCTTTTTACGTGAAAAAACAAAATATTCTGTACCATGGATTCGAATAGTTTTGGTATAGCAGAAAGAATAGCGATTCCGCGATAGTTGATGACTTCACTTCTTTTGCCAGATTTGAAAATCGGACGGATGAAAGATAATTTCCACAGATCAGGAAAAATCCCTGTACGTAGGCTATTATTAAAGATAATAGTCAGTGGAGGGGCTAGACTCACTGCACAATTCTTAATAAGGATGGGTGTAAAGCCATCCTGTCTTGCTCCCTTATTAACTTCAATTTGAGATAACCCATCATAGACTTCTGCTTCCGTAAATTTTAAAAAGATAAAATCGGAAAGACCGCGATTAGTTAAAGGCTTGTTACATGATACCGCAGGTTTTTCATTGACAGACTCAAAAAAATTGGAAACAAATTGGATATATCAGAGGGCTGACTGGCGAAAGAATTCTTAAAAGTCATTGGGGTAGGAAACCCAGCAACCTTCTTTTTACCATTTATGTAATTCCAGAATTTCTTAGGATAGGAAGTTAATTCATCTTCGATTTGCAAAATGTAGTTATTGTAAAGGAACCAGTTTAAAGTTTTAAACTCCTTACGAGCAGTGTTGAAGCTAGGATAAAACTCAACCCCGTGTAACTTATATAAAGAATGAAACTTATTACGGCGTTTTTCAATACGAATTAGCTGTTTATTATACCATGGCTCCCGATACCGAGGTTCGTTTTCCACTGAAGGAACATATCTTTCAATACCAGACTTGAGAAGCTCGTTGAACAAAAATACACTATCGTTCAAGTCTCCTCCTCATTCTAGAAATACCCAGTCCGAATCGACAAGAAATTTGTTTAAAGAAACGTAGTCAGCATGTCTAAAATCAAAATGAAAAGAATTACTAGAAGTACACATAGTATTACAATTCTCATGAAAAATGTATATCATAATTGGGGTATGATATATGCTCGTACATCCAGTGAAGTCCTCACACGCCGAGAGCTCCAAATACATAAGGTCAGTTGAAAAAACCAAATCGAGGAATTTCCCTCGACTATTGCTTATTCGGTTCACCTGCATCAATGCTGTGCTAGCAAAATAATCAGTGACTGCTAATCCTTTTTGGTCATTGGAACAGGCCGTGAAAACTCCATCAATATCAATCCAAGTAATATCAGGAAGATTAAAGTCACCAGTAACAATTAGTTGTTCACCAACACGAACCAATGGCGCAACAGCAGAATCGATGAAATTAATAATTCCAAGATAATATTCCAGGGTACAGCAATAACATCATACATCACGTACAGCAATAACATCATAAGTTGGATGACATGCAATGAGCTCGTTTGAAATCGAACATTTAACAGCGACCAACACACCTCCCCCCTTCAGGCTGGTACAAAAATCATGCCGATCATTCCTGTGAACGACGTAGTTAGGTGGAAAATATTCCGCCGAATTGAAACTTTTAGTAAGCCATGTTTCAGAGATAATGATCACATCGTAATCATTGTCAAGCACGCCAAGCCAGAATAATTTAGCTTTACCTCGAATGCTAGAGGCATTATGGTAGTACATCGAGGTAAAAGAGGTTTGACCAGAACTTATAGGCGGAAGCACCCTGCCCGATACTACATCGCTTACATTTCGGGCGAGTTGACTGGTACAGCTGGTATCCGAAATTTCACACTGTAGGTTATTACTTGGGACTAATTTACTACTTAGTAAGCTATTATAATTTATTCTGCTGACATGTTGAGAGCAGCAGTTGTTCGAAATTTCACCCGTGGAAGCAATGTTGGCCGAAAATTTTTATCGTAAAACTCCCAAATGTGTACACCAGTTGGCCAAGTATTAGGGTCTAGGGCCTTAATACGTACATCAGCTTTTATGCCCAATTTGAAGCAAACAAACTCCAGAGACTCGACGCTTCTTTGTTTAGGGACTAGTTTGAATGCCTTACAGTCTTCAATCTCCAAACAAGTTTTTTCCATGGGCGCAATTTCATTTTCGGAAGTATCCGCATCAAATTTTGAGACGTGTAGCCATATCGTCGTTACAATGACCTTTACCCCAAAATTTTTCGAAAATTGTCTGGTACCACAAATAGTTTTCGTGCCCAGATTTTGAAGATGCTTGTTCCCAACTTCACTCACGACAACACTGGAACTCATAGAGGATGAAGTCACCACATCAGAAAAGCTTCTAGTAGAGGCCGGAGGATTTTGCATGGCTGGTTGTATGACCGCAGGACTAATAGGCATAAAAGCATTCAATTTATTATAAGGTATACCTTTTACGATTTTATCAGACGTAATCAGAGAAGCGTCGGATCTAATCCTTGAAGCCGAATCCTTAGTTGCTCTTGCAGAAGAACTTGGCACAAACGATGTGGTAGTCGTGGCTGACAACTGAGGTAGGCGATCGAGGATCATGCCAAGTTGTTGTTTGAGACTAGTAATCTCGTCAAGCAGCTTCTCAACAAAGGGCTGCTGGGCAGTATTCGCACTAGAATTGCAGTCCCTCATTACCTTGAGGAATGATTGATTTTTCATGAAGTCTCTGCAGTCACAACAGAACCACATAATATTTGAACATTTCCTCGTTTGATTATATGCCACACGGTCCACTTCAGCACAACCATAGTGGAATATTTTACCACAAAAACCAGAGCAGCTGATGGTCTGATTATTTGCAATTGTCAAGCAGCATTTGCCGCAATCCATATTTTATATTTTATATTTATTTTATTTAAACAAACGTAAATAATATATACAAACACTTACTATTATGTAATTATATTTTTGATAATTACAAGTTTTTTTAATATTTTTAGTTAATATTTTAGTTTTATTGTCCTTCAAAATACACAAAAACACGGAAAAAACAGACGTCACTACCATTCAAGGCCCACTTACAATTATTAGATATAGAATATTTGGAAAGAACAAGTACACCCTGCGCCATTGAAATGTTCGGTTTGAATTTTTTTAATAAATTTTGGAAATACTGCCGTTTGCTTCAAAAGTATATGGCAAAAATGATAGATTCTGATTATCAAGACAATTTTTACATTATTCCAAATATATTCAAATACACAGAACGGTGATCTGCCATTTTAGACCTACATAACTTCGGATAAGGAATATTTCCGCCCTACCTCGTAACAATGTGGCAGGCCTTTACCGAGTTTTAAACAAAGTTATTTCAATTGAGAAATAGATTGTTGTTGACAATGGTAATTTTCAATCAAAATAAGCATTAACAGAAATAAAATAATTCATCTCAACCAAAATAATTTAAGAGAAATTTCACTTTTTTAAATCAATAATTAATGACTCGGCCCTTGGCTTTATGATGGCCTTAATCCGGATCGGCATTGAATTGTAAAGTTTGGTTAAATAATATATTGTTATTTCTTCAAACCAGAATTGTTCTATAAGTTTTTTCCGCTCTTTGGCACTTTTCAGCTTGTATCTTTTGATTTTGCTTCCCATGAAAGGCCAAATATTTTCAACAATATTGAGGTCAGGACTATTTCCTGTCCAGGGTGACGACTCAATCCCCAAGCTATTTTTAAATTCGGCTACCTACAAAAATTAGACGTTAAAATTAAGCATTCCTACGTCACAAATAACGTCAATAACTTACAATGCACGCCCTGTAACATACGGAGCTGAATCGTCGTGGAAGAGTGGAATACCGATGTATTGAGTCGGGTCCTCAATAGTCACGATGCAGGTTTCGATAGTTTTTTATATTGTTCTCCGTTTACTGAACTATTCAGAAGGCAAAGTGATCAAACAAAGGCTGTTATGGCTCCTCAGACCATAACATATGGTGGAAGTTTTACTGTCTGCGAAATACATTCCGTTAGATACCTTTTGCCTTTTCGTCGCCGAACACTTATCCTTACACAGGGTCCAAATATATTGAATTTGGATTCATCCGAGAATATGAAACAATGCCAGTCCTAGGGCATTCAGTTTTCTCATTCTATTGCGAATTTGAGGCTTGCAGCTTGCATTTTTGCTGTCAGTAATGATTTTCTCGCAGGTCGACAAGCATAGAGGCCAAGTTCTTCTAGCCTTATTTTATTAGTAGAAACTGAAATAGTGTCGGTTGTTGCTATTAGAAGCTAACTTCTCAGATCCAAAGCCGTAGCACACCTTTGCTTAAGCGCCAAATGTCTGAAATTCCATCTGTTAGATTTCTTCTTTGCATCAGAGCAGACTTATCTCGCAACCGTTTGATTTTCGGAATAGTGCCTTAAAACTTTCTAATTGCTGTTTGGCTACACTAAGTTACTCTTACAATTTGTGAATGTGTGTACTTTTTGCCTTTAGTTGGAAAATTTTGGCTTTTTCGTCACCATTTAATTTACAGCGACCCATTTTAAAATTAACGAACGAACCATTTTAAAATTAATAAACGAATAAGTCATCCTTAGTTTGGTTTGAAATATGTTATAAGACGTGAAATATGCAGAAAAAGTAAAAACCAAAAGAAAACATCAAAAAAAAAAAATAGTGAATAAGGTAAAATCTATGAGAGAACTGCATGAAATAGTAAATAATCGAAACCGAACATTTCAATGGCGCAGGGTGTATATAGAGGAATATAGCACTTTATTTGAAATTTTTCTGGATGAGTTCAGAGATGTAACACTCTTAAAGAAAAATCTGCTGATATTTTACCAAAAATTTAAAATACAACAAAGTATCAGTACAAAATAAAATTTATTTAAAATTCAAAAAATTAAATAAAATTATTTTCGCACTTCAACTAAACTTATTTTGTGCCAATTAATTTTGTTCTTAAGATTATCCATTTTAAAATTATTGCCCACTACTTTTCGAAGGTCTATATTATTCATAAAGTTTTTAAATCCCATCTGTTCGACATTATATACAGGGTTCTTTTTTTTTTGCTGGACTTTACAACTGAAACTATTTGGGCAGGAATATAAATAGGCCCAGATTTTAAAATTTGCTTTATTTTGGGTATGTCCAGTCGCAAGAAAATAGTGTATGATTATTGGGATTTCAAACTTTTACACACAGTATAGCAAAAGTACCACATTAAATTGATTTTTATTTTGTTCTGCGCTGTTATCGGAAAACAATATCATTGGTTTATTCGATTCATTAGAATCCTTACAAAACTTATATGAGCATATACCTATTTCATTTATACCCCGTTTGCTATCCGACTCATTCCACACGTAGCAATTGCCCTGATTTGTCCCCAAATAGCTCATTCTCCTCCAAATGATTTTTTAAATTATCGTTATATTTTTCGATGTCTTGGTCGTCATCTTACACATTTTTAGCCTCTGCACGTACCGCGCATTGATCCTTGTTAGGAGTGAAAACCTATATTAAAGTTGGAGTTACAAATTCTGCGGTACATTAGGTAATTACCATATAATTTGTTTTGGCTGACACAGTCTTTCTAATAATTTTCCGCTTTCAATATATTCCCATGTGCTTCTAGCCCTTGCGTAATGGGATTCAATACGAGGAATTCAGTTTATATGAGAAATTATATTTTCTTTGATAGCCTTGTAAATCTTTTCGTGGTTTTCAGTGTATTTATCCAGTGTATTTAAAAAAAACCGAATTTTAACCCGTTAATCTCGAAGTTATAAGCTCTGTTTTCAGTCCTTAGCTGATTTTGTTTTTTCTCAGAGCAGTTTCTTTCGATTAACTCTGTGTTGAGGTGTATAAAAGCGCGCCTTGTGTTAATGTTTCCAATATTCGAAAATTTTTGGAATATGTGATCACACGATTTTTGTCGATTATATTGGAATTGCAACAGAAGATGCACTGATTACAGCTAGGATTGATACTCTAAGCTTCAATTTGTATTCCTTTTTTATTTTCATATGATTGCCCTAAGTTCCGTTTTCGTTTTATAATGTTGTTTTTCCACAACTCTGGTTTTGTCACTTTTTTCGCTTATTTACTAATACGATCGGTGTGCTGGTCGTCGAACGTCACATTATCTATTATTCATTATCATTACTAATATTAGTTATTGCACAGCTAATAATTATTGTTTAGGATAGCAACCTGAATCCACTTAAGTATTAGCTAAAGAAGAGCTGCTTTCACTTATATCGAAATTCCCGTTTGGTTGTAAACAATCAAGATTTATGATAATGAGTTCGTTTCTAAATTCATTGCTACGATAAAGTAGAGAGGGGTCTTGATAAATCGACTAATTGTACGATAAGTGCGGCTGTTCTATCCGCGCATCATTCACAACGGTCATTATATTGAGCTATTAATACGTTAAAATAAATAAAGTTGGTCCGCTTGTTTAAATTTAAGTAATAAATACCTCTTCTATATTATCGATTTACATTATATTTAGGCCAGTTATTGCAGCGCATTCCGTGCCGTGTTGTTCAGCGTAATTGCTAGGAATCACATTATTATTTTGTTCTGCAGGAAGGAAGAGATGAATATCCCTCATTAGCTGTTTTGGATCAAATTCAATATAAACATGTGTATATTCGTCCTCTAAATTGGTGTCTTCATTGTCTAAATAAAGATAACATTGAACTATTTTTTTCAATACAATTTCAACTTTTTACAACATACCATTATTCTGAGGCACTGTCGTTAAATTAGAATTTTCCATCGATTTTTCTATGTGTTTTCTATGTTGGTTGAATAAAATTTACACTTTATTCAAAATATTTATTACTAATTAAATTATTCCTAATTTGTACCTGATTTCAAACAACTGTCAAAAATGGTACAAATTTTGCCAAATGGTTTAATTAAGCGACGCTTCGGTAATCATTCTTTATTTTCCTTTTTTATTTTCTCCCTTCTATTGGCGCTCCGTACTATGTCAATTATTAATCGAATTATATCGCTTTCGCCATCACAGGTCTATCGGGTTTAGTCCTTCCGCAAAATTATCCTTTCGCTTATATAAATTTCCTCATCTGCGAACAAACAATACCTTCAGTTAATAGGGCAAATACGGCAATGTCAATTTTGTCCAAAACGTTTCTGATCTCCAAATTTATCACTATAAATAGTATAATGTTATGGTTTTGCTTGCTGTCATGATGTGTGTTAACATTTTAGAATGGGGATCGTACTAAGTAAATGACGAATTCTTGATAATACCTCATATTAAATCCGGGTAACATGAACAGACAGAAGAATTGTGCATAAATTCATGACACTTAAACTTTTTTATTTCGTTGACCCATCAATATTTTTTTCTGTACCTTTTTACATTTTTCTTTTCTTGTTCAATTTTTTAAAACATACACACGATGCACAACTCAACACTCGCTCGACTGTAGCGTGCTTTCTTGGATATAGCGGCTATTTGAGTAACTAGAAAAGAATAAATTCTCAATTTTTCAAAAGACTTATTAAAAAATTGTCCACCTTTTTCAGAATATTTTTAAATAATTCATTAATAAATAAACATTTTTTTTATAAACTATTTTAGCTTAAATTTAAACTAGTTTTTTAGCTAAGACAAGTTAGTGATGAATTGTGTATCGCTTCGATTCATTTTTGTTATTAAATCAATGTTTGTGGTTTATGCTCGACTGAGCGATTTTTATATTCAGATTTATGGTTGATACCATAATATGAAAATTAGTGTTTATTTTGACGCCGCTTATTAGATAGTTTTCCTTCAATTTCTCGTTCCATACAATCGTGTCCGTATTGCTTTTGTAATTTGGTTCATTATAGAGACAAACAATTTTTTATTCTGACGATCACTTTTCTTGTGGTGTTTTTTAAAGTCCTATAGCTTTCTGTATTTTGATTTGTATTAACAACGATTCATCTATAGTGGCAGAAGCTTTAATTCATATTTTTAAATTGTATATTTGTAAAACATGTTTTATTTGTGCTTTGTTTTACTAAAATAAACTACCAACTCTTCGTTCAACTCGCAGAACCTACCAAACCAAACAAAACTTCCTTGTTATGGTCCTGAGCTCTTATAAAATAGAAAAAACAACCAACATTTTCTATTCCAAAGCAATACGCCATTTAATGAAATAAAATAAAACACAATTTTTACTCATTTCAACGTCACATTTAAAACAATGCAAGTGATGTGAACTTGAGCAGTACCGTTATTTATTTTTTGAACATATTTTTCCTATTATTCAAAATGCTCTCTTCACAAGAAAATAAATTAATAAAATAAAATCTCTCGAGAGATTTAAACAAAATTTTCAAAATTTTAATCGTCTTAAGATCACTTTTATTTATTATTTATTCATTTTAACACACAGAAAGCAGAAACTTCTAACTTATATTTACCTTTACCTTTTTTTTTTGAATTTATATGAATAAATTGGAATATGAATTTGGATTGAGGACATATTAGAGAGACACCACACACAATTTCAGGTAATATTTTATTTGGAAGCAGGGTGTAATTAAATAGAAACTTCATCCTTCTCCTATAGTTGTGAAACGGTTATATTGAAAAATTCAGGTGTCATGTATTGCCTTATGAAAGTAACAACACACACGATTTCAGATCATATTTTGTGTGGGATCAGAGTGAAATTAATCAAAAATTTCATCCCTCTCCCATACTTGTGACAAAAAGTTAAAATTTCGCCACCTTAGAAATACAAAGTTCTATCTGACATTTTCATTTTTTCGAAATTTCTTTTGATTTTCGCATTTTTCAAAGCTTTAAATTCAAAATGTCATTGTAATTTCACTTAACCTTTTAGTTTAGAACATAATCTATAAATTAAATGAAATTACAATGAAATCGAAAGTAATTTCGAAAAAATGAAAATGTCAGATAAAACTGTGTAATTCTAAGGTGGTTTTTTGTCTGCTTAATATGAAAAAGAAAATGTCGGCTTTTTTATAGACAATATATTAATTGTAATGACATACTCAGTATTTTCGCCGAAAATTTTTTTATTCAAAAAATCGGTTGACTGTAACCTATCATTTGTGATAAAGTTTGGATAAAAGTTTTGTTAGAGAAGCAACACATACGATTTAAGGTTAATTAATTTAATTATTTCAATAATATTTGGAAATTTCACCCATCTCCTATTATTTTTGAAACGGCCATATTTAAAAATTTAAGTGACTGTAACATCATGAGGATGTGGTCCGAATGGATATTAGCTCCACATTCTCCTTCCACTGAGGCTAGAAAAATGTGTTTTGCACAAGAACTTCTGGTAGATTTTGCTGATCGTTGTTCTTTCGCATGATTTCCAGCTGACTTTGTGAATTCGTTTATGCGGGAACTATGTGCTGACAACTTTACCTTTTGTAGTGTAAAACAGGATCGGTAATGCCTGTCCCGTTCTTGTTTAATTCAATCAAAAATAGGGCTTATCTAAGCGTGACTAAAAAACCAACTATAATTTTAATTGTTTATTGCTATTTGTTCATATTCGGTTTACCTAGAATAAAATGATACTATTACAGATAAGAGAATTTTTATTTACAATCTGATCAATTTTTTGACGGTTACGGTGCGAGTTAGATACAATTTCGTTATTCACATGCAAATTCTTTTTGCTTTCTTAGCCAGAATAGTTAAAACTGTTATTAAAGTAGTTACTTTTGTTACTATGGATCTGAGCATAAATTTTATAAAAAAATTTGTTAATGTAATTCCTAAGTGAAACGTTAGTATTTAGAATGGTCTTGAATTTATTAATACATTTCTTTTGGTTTGTTTTTATCAGATCGACTAAATAATCTGAGATCCAAATCCAAACAAATTAAACTTAACATAATATGGTATATCACTTCCCATTAGGGCATTCAATCCCGGAATCCGGAATTCTGGTATTTCGGAATACCGGCCCATATCTTGGCTTCGATTATTCCGGAATTGAAAACACTAATTCCGGAATTAATTAATTTCTATTTTTCACACTAATTTAAATATGCACATAATTTTAACATAATTTTATGTAATAATTGCCTTTATTCAAGGGACCCAGAAAATGTTGGTCAATCTATGGAGGCAAAGGAAGATAAAGGAATAAATTAATCTAATAATTTGAAAATTCAGTCAGGCTAAAAAGATAAATTTTCTTCAATTGTAACAAAAATGTATACGTAATATTTGAGAGACTTACAAAAAACGATTAATTTAGGGAGCTGGTCAAAATAGAGGGGTGGCTACTTTTGAAAGTTCTACAGTTTTTCATCTACTAATTTATCAGGATAATGATTTTTAGCTAAAATGTTTTTTAATAAAATAAAATTGATGATCCCGAAGGCTTTCTGTAACATCATTAACGTTTCTGCACCGGGAATTTTATTCCGCAAAAAAATTTAATGCAACTTCTTTGCTCAATATAATTAGACATTGTAAAAAATCGCCGAACGCACTTTTAGCTTCGTACAAAACCAAGCATAAAACAATAACTGATGAATGTTTAGAAATAAAATTTGTCACAGATGTACATATATCACAATGCTATACCAAAAATATTTATGATGTGGGGTTTACCCGCGCGATTTAAATTGAAAACTGGCTTTACTTTTTGGACACAGTAGTATAAGCATGTTATAAAATATACGGAAAAGTAAAAACACAACAATATTTTACTTTTTAAATATTAGTTTAGTGTTTAAAGGGCACATGTCCTGGACATGAGCCCTTTCAAGAATAAATTATTTTTTTTTTTTGCAAGGTAGGTGCCGTTCCATTAACCATATGGTAATGTCGTCTTGTCATAAAACGTATGTACCTGTCTGTGATACAAAACCGTCATAATACTAATTTTGACAAAAAGTGGACATGAGCCCTTTCAAGAATAAACGATTCAATTGTTTATTGCTAGTTATTACAGAATTGTATATTTATGTTAATACACTTCCGTATTAGTGCTTTATGCTTTTTTCCGGTTTACATAGAATAAAAGGAGTTTAAAATTTATCGAGTTCTAGTGCAGTTTTCATGGGAAGCACGACTATTGATCTTACAAAATGCTTTTATGTTATAAAATGCTGAATGACTTTGCATAACTTTTCCCTATTTAATATTTTTTTTTGAATTGGCTTTTCGGTTCAAAAACTGTGCATATATAAATAAAGCTAATATCTACTAACGGTCAGTTACAACAATTACAATTACATTATATTCCTTCTATAATTCTGCTCAACAAACCAAAAAACTTATGAACCAAAAACGGATATGTGCCAACTGCCAACTATTCATGAAGGTTCTAATTAAAAACCACCCAATTTTTTTTTTTTAAATTGCCTGTAACTATTAAAACGCTTTAGAATTATTATAGATTCAACTATCTCTCTGGTAAGCAAAAGGTAACAAATGCAAAACTATCGTATTCCAACATTACGTACTCGGTCATATCAAAATTAAATATGTTTCAAATTGAATTTATTAATTTGGACCTATAAGTTATAATAATTATTATTTACGCATTTTATTTAAAATGTAAACCAATTTTATTTACAACGATGATGAAAATCAGTTTCAGTAAAAATAATTTATAATTATGCAGATTTTATAATGCCCCAAGTGGTTTAGATAATATAGCTTCGCACTAAATATTAAATATATTCTATCAACTATGTATAAATATTTATTTCAGTATGATGTATATATAAAATTACTAATTGCTGATATATAATCCAAAACTGGATTAATAAATTAGGCTATTTATCTATCAGATAATTTTATATTATAATTATATTAATTTCAGTTTTTATCATAAAACAACACCCAAAAAGCATATCTAGTAATTAGCGTTAATTTTTATTGTTTTCATTAGTTAATAAAAGCACAACAATAATTTACAAATAACTAGATTATATATTTATAATTTTAATGGCTGGTTGGATTTTATTATTTTGTTTATTTTTTTTGTTGTCCGGAAATTTCGTAAAATGTATTATGTATAGTAAAATGTATATGGCAACAACACAATTAATCCAAAATTTTGTTAAAACTCTATAAATTTTAATAATACAAATTTGTTAGATAATATAAAATATATATATTTTCACTATAATTAGTATTATGTCTGGTATTTATTGAACATTGATTTTTACAAAAATTGTATACAATTGAATTTTATTGTTTGTCATTTTTGCACAATAGATTTTCACATGATCAGTGTATTATATATTACATATAGTGTTTTACCGCAGTCAATGTGGAAGTGGTTTAAAAATGCAAAATTAAATACTGGTCTCTAGCCAAACCATCAAAATTGTATTTATTTATATGTAATATTTTTGTTGTGTGTTAATCTTATTAAAATTCTAAAGCATTTAACATTTTCAATTTTATAAACAAAAAATACCATACAAAAATTAATTATTCAAAAATATTTGTATTTCCACATCTAATATAATATTCAACAAAAATGTACTATATTATGTATGTAGATATTATAAAGTAAAGTAAAAAAATTAAAATATTTGCATATATTTAAAATACCTAGTATAAAAATTAAAAAGAAAATTTGCATTTGTAAATAAATTTTCGAACAATTCTAAACTATTCCAAATACAATATAAACATAAATCTATTTATTAATTTTATTTAATGCATAGTGAATGAACTTATTATAAATAAGTTTGCATACAAATAAATTTTTTATAAATATTATAAGTATAACCAAATTTATTTTACGTATATTTATAAAAATAAAAGAAATCTTATAACATGTTTTTTTTGTACTAAAATCAAAAGTTAGAGATAAAACAAACACAACTTTTATTTTTTGTAGATAAATTTAAGTTATCCATAATATTTTTATCAAGTTTTATTGTTGTAAAATAAATAATAAAATAAAAATTCTCTAGCATAGTAGGTAAACACAGTAAATATATTCATTGTAAAGAGTAGTTATGTTAAAAAAATTTAAACTTTTTTAAAAGCACAAATTTTGTTTTTTGTCAGTTTAACTACAATTTCAAGTATAAACCCTTCCAGCTATTTACACTAAACAACAATAACAATAAAAAAACAAACTTTTTTTTGACCATTTTAAACAATGGAAAAAGCTCATATTTTTTTTTTTTTTTTGACAAACGATTTTTGTTGGTAGGGAAATAAATAAAATTTGCTTTAAGAAATAATGGTGGGAATAATGTACATAAAATATATTTAACGTTTGTGTTTAACCATCTACATGTATGTTAATTTATAATATGTACAGACAATAAAATTTTTTTTTGGCATTTATTATTTGTATTTATCTACATCTTGATATCATTTATTATTGCTAGGCGCTATAATAAAGTTATTTATATTTTCAGAAATAAAATTTTGTCTGGTTGATGCCGAAATGTGTTAGACTTGAGAAGTCAGTATAAGGTATAGTAGGAAAAGTGACAAAAATTAATGCAATATCGATATTCCAATTATACGACTCAAACAAATAATTAAGCACCGAATCAATATTATGTCTGCAGCTATAAAATGTAACTTGATACGATTGATACGAAACTTTTTAAAATGCGCCAGCTACTCCTCTTTATTTTTTATAAAGCGATTGACCTCGCCAACACCGGCTTGCTTTTGAAATTAATTAACATAATTAATTTATGATAAATTAATTTGTCGATTTTTCATTAGAGTATTAACCAAATTTGTTAACGTCGCTTGACGGTCGGAAGAGATGTATTGTTTTGCAATCATACCATATGCATACATACGATTGATTTTTGAGGAATTTGTTTATTTATTTTTATATTTTTAAGTAAATACATATAGCAGAGAAAACCTCGGATCGAATTGTACATACATTGTTTGTTTTTTATCATTATTTAGTTCTTTTATTTTCTATTATTATCTAGTAACAAATTTCAATTTTATTTGTTATATTTCATAATTTATTTTCTTTTAAAATTAACAAATTACATTTGGCTTGTCGCACAGTGAGTCCGATTGCCGAAAAGCTGGCAAAAATTCTGAAATTCTTTAATCTGGGGTTTTGGGAGTCGCTGATCACAAATCTCGAGTAACACATACAAAACTATACCGAGATGACCAAGGTTGAGAGTCGTGCGCCGAGGATATTTTGGTGTTAGCACGAAACTCCGAATAGCAGTGGACTCCTGATTTAAGTAACTTTGCGACGGCAACAAACTCTGCTGTGGAGACCTTCGTTTCGTTGAATCAAGCTTTTAATACGTGGATATAACTAACAAAATAACCTCAGACGACAAGCACCAAATAGGAGCTGCTTCAGAAGGTGAATAACAACAACAAAAGTTCAGAAGGCAAAAATCAAGGCGGACCCCCCGAGAGTAACATAACAACAGATTTCGAGTATAGGGACTAATTAAGCACAATACCATCAATTACAAAAATTGCCATCAATTACAAAAATTAGGCATGGGTGTTTGGGCAAGGGTCTATCGAGAATCTAAACCGACACTTCAAGTGACAATCTTTTTTTAAAAAAAACGATTCTGTTAATTTATTTCTGATGGAAAGTAAAAATGATTGTTAAAGATAAAACTACGTTGTAAGAATATGTGTTAAATTTCCTCTGGAAGGAATCGCGTCGTCATAATGTGTGTGTATGTTTGTGAACTTTCTTTTATGTAGGTAAATGGCCAGCAATGTAGGATGGTAATTTGATTTCTCTAGACAGTGAAATCATCAATTCAAATTAATACTACCAAATCCCTGCACCCAGGATTGAGTGCGAGCTGGTAAAACGCTACGTTGGTGACTGTTGCCGTTACAAGATAAGAAAACAAATTCAAAAATAAATTGAACACCAAAAAAGATTAACAAAAATAATTTCTAGAATTTTTTCTAAATTTAAATATTTAAAATAGCACTCTTTTAGATATCCGGCAATTTGAATTCTTTTGAAAAAAATCGGCGACCTAAAAACATCAACGTATGTAATTCAGAAATCCTCCATACATTGAAAAATTCTAGATTCATAGTTATAACAACAAATAAATTTGAAAATAACCAAGGAAAATTTCAAGGAATTTATAAATTTTGAAATCATTATTTTTTTTTTTTTTTATTACTGTACTCGATCGTATTCAAAGGCATAGGCTTGCCCACCCTCTCTCATTGATGGTGTGTGTTTTTCTACAAATATTTTTATTATATCATGTGTTCTATCAAGATTTAAGCATTAATGCCCGGCTTTCATAGAAGGAGCCAGCTTGCAGGTACAACCATGAACTGAGAGATAAGGTAATTCTCAAACACTTAATATTTCTAGAAATGTATGGGCTGTTAAAAATTGTTCCTGATTCGAATTAAATTGTGAATTTTATTTATTAATATTCAGAATAAATTAGTTGGTTAATGTTTGAAAACATAGATTCTGAAAATTAACACTAATTTCCCTCCTAGCGGTCCACCCGTTAGACAAAAACACTAAAAATTCTCTTCAAAAAGTTAAAATAGTTCCTACCTTTGGCTCAACCTAATGAAATATCCTTTCTAATTAACACAAATCATAATTAAATGTATTGTACGTTTATTATTATCAGGTATTGATCTAAGAAGAAACGAAAAGAATATTTAAAATTTAATTTTGAAAGATTCCAGAAATTTTAAATTTTTCCTTTAAATCCTTCGAATAATAAATTCTAAAAAATTAAAACAAGAATTAAAAATCTTGATAGTTAATTAAAATTTTTAAGCATTTGAAACTTTCACCACATAGGTAACATTTGGGTGTAGGTAATTTCTCAATTGGTTCCCAGATTAATTGTTACACTTTTTAAAACTATTATCTTAGGCTTGGAAACAAACAAATTATTCTTAAATAATTTACCAACTTTTGTAACTCGAATTAATAAAATTTAATTTCGACGTTGAAATAAATTAGATTCCCATGAAAAGTATTTGCAAATTCTTAAATTATCAAAAATTAATTAAATTGTTTTATCTCTCTTTCTATAATTTGACAATTTCTTTTGAATGCCTGATTAAAGTTCTGAGTTTCTGAATGCTGATAAAAAATTTACCATATTGGTTAAATATAATAAATTTTGTAACTTTTAAAATTGTCGGAAATTATTTATATTTTGGAATTAATAGAATGAAATTGTTAAAGTTTGAGTAAGAACTTTAGATAATCATTTTATAATTATAGAGTCCTGTACATCAATTCCGGTTTTGTGGGATAACTTAGTATGGTATGAAATTTTTAGTTATCTAACATTTCGTTTTCTCGAATCATATTTCCATTCCACAAATTCATATTTTTGTTTTCTCGTTTTTAGTACTAGTTCTAAAACGAGAGAAAATGTTAAGAGTGGAATATTTTTCTGTCATTTTATTTTCTGTGGCTTGTGCGCTTCGATTTTTGTGTTTACATTGAATTTTATTAAAATATAAATAAATTTCCAATATTTAAAGTTAAAAGTTTTACAAATATGTAGTATAAATACATTTTCATATACTATATACAGCGATTCCATACCAAACCGATCAAAAAAAAAAAAAAAATTTGTCCTGACCCCTTTAGATTTTTATGAAACTTTCCAAAAATGATCTATATATGAAATAACTCGACAAGTATTTTTTTATTTCCTTCTGCGGCACTGTTCTTTGAAACTATATTATAAAAAGTATTATAAAATAATCAGCCGTTTATATAATTATATATACTAATATGTTTTATCATGTTACATGATCGTTCCTCAATGAATGGAGTAAGTGATAATCGCTTTGATCCTCTAGAAATCGGTTTCCCGTGTCGCAATAATTTCATTTCTTCTTAGAATGTCCCGTTTTGCTTTTGTCGAATAATAGTATTCTTTGCTTCTTGCAAAATTTCTTTTTATGCAAGTATTGGAATATATATTTCAATAGCCTCTTCATTTTGGCACAAGATACAATTTTATTTATACAACAAGGTTGTAAGTTAGAGCCAACAATTATTTTTTTTCTTTTCATTACATACCTTTTCATAATTTAAAAAATGTTAATTTAACAATTTCAAGCAAGTTTGGATTAGTTTTCTCCAATATCATCTGGAATTCATTTAAAATAATTTGATCAATTATTTTAACTTTTTAAGAATATTATCATAAAATTGTCAGAATTTAGAAATGTTTACCAGATTGAAATTCACATTATCTTTAATTCAGGCTTTTTCGAAATCCGATAGTTTAAATTTTAAAGAGTTTGCAATTGGGGAATGGAACCCCAGTACAGCGATTTTGGTCGCAAAATGAGGATTCATTTGAGGATTACCGGAAGGCAATAGTATTGGTAAATTGTATTGGTGTTGAATGTGCATTTTTTCTTTCAATTTTTCGTTTAATATGATGCAAATAAGAGAGATAAAATGACGCGAATAATGGGGATAACATGATACAAATAAGAGGAATAAGCTCAAAAGAGAACGATTGATGTATTAAATATTGAGGGGACTGAGATAGAACAACAAATTTCGAAATAAAAAAAAAATTAAAAATATTACCTACGAAGCGAGACTCAAAATAAAAAATATTAACCAAAAAAAAACAAAAAAGTTAGAAAACAAAATGATTTTGCTTATTTGGTTTAGTATTGTGTTGCAACTCATGATGGTCGGTTGCTATGCTACACGATGTTATGTCCGAGGATGGAGAAATTTTATTGTAGCATATACACAGCAAATAAAAAAGCGAGATGTAAAGTAAATTCAATAAGAAGAATTTATAAATTAAAAATCATTTATATTATTGTTAACAGAAATTGAGGACCGAAAATTTTTATGTGGCGTAATTAATTACTTTTCAATAATAATTAAATATTTCACAATTAATTCTTAAAAATGAATTAATTCATAATTAAAATTTTAATTAATTAATTGATTTTAAAAAAATTGATGTAGCAAAATTAATCCTTTATTAAAAATTAATTAATTTCACGGTAAAAATTTTGCGAAATTAATTAATTTTTGTCGTTAGAATTAATTGTTGGTAACTTAATGTAAGGGGCCAATTTAATTAAATTATACCAAAACCAACACTAATGTACAACAAGCCTGATTCCGTGATGAAGTACACAGATCCCCTCTTACATTTAATCGCTTATACTTGAAAGTGTTGGTGCAAAAATTCCTTTGTTTTCTTGTATCGACAATTTGTTTGTTTATTTTTACTCATTTATATAGTGTATCCGATCACCAATACTTTCATGTATAAGCGAAAAATAAATTTATAATATTGGTGGTAGTCAGGCTTGTAATTGTTGTTGGTTTTGATTATACCTAAATTGTTATTAGTTATAATTTTTTTTTTTTATGAAAATCAATAAATAATTAATGAAAAGAAAAATTGTAAATTATATTATATCACAATTATCACAATCTTCTTGAACAATAAACAACAATAGACACAAAAATATTTATGAATTCCCCATGTCAGAAGAAAGGGAAAAATAACTCACGGCGAGCGTAAGCACCAAAAATTTGAACCGATTCACCCTATTCGTTTATTTTTGATACTTACCACGAGGAAACGCATGAGAAAATACACTAATACAATAAACAAAATTTTACGGCACACAATAGCAAAATGTATATTATACGTTGTGTACATATACAAAATTCTCAATCCTCAATCCTCATTTTGCGACCAAAATCGCTGCACAGATTTCATAATAATCATTTTAATCCCAACAAGGAAATGGTCCTTGGCGACTATATGGGAACGTCAATTCATAAAAAATCTCTTCGAAACCGTCAGCGCATGCAGCTGGAAAGCGATTTCTACTGAAAATATTAGCTTTTTCAATTTAGTTTAGTGTTAAAATAACTAACATCACATTCTGTTTCATCGGTTCGGAGCTGTTCATTTAGTTACTTAGTAGCGATTCTGGTATTTAACTCAGTTATGGGTTTTAAATTTAAACAAACAATTCGAATTTGAGAGACGATTAAACAAAAAAATCTTAATTATAGTTTGTGTATGGCGGTAAATGAAACAGAAGGTATTCGCCTAAATTATCCAAACTAAATATTTATAGAAGTTCAGTGAACATTTTTTTGCGACCTCGCCCGCAAAAGAAACAAATGCGGGCGATACTTCAATTTTTTCAATACCTAGAAAATAGAAATTACAATTTAAAAATTTTAAATCTAGATTACTTCTAATTTTTTTTTTAAATTTTACACTTTTTAAATGTTATTTTAGCATTCTAGACGAATGTACATAGTCGACATTTTCAACGGATGAATTCACAATAACTTCAATGTCTGAAATATTTTAAATTTTGTAAGCGGTTTACTTTTAAATCTTAATCAAGTATTAAACGTTGTAAATAATTCCTTGACAATTTTAACGATGAACTTTTTTTGAGATTACGAAATGATCTTGTTTATTTTAATTAAAAATTTAATTTAAATTCATTCCTGTATCAGAAACATTTTCTAAATTTAGATTGAAATTTTAACAATCGAAATTCAATTTACCATAGGTTAAAGCTTATTTATTAATATTTGTTGGGTGTCGCTAACAAAAAAATTTAAAAATCCGAGATTTAATATAAGGTTCTAACAACTTTTAATCTTTCAATATTTACAACGTTTTTTAGGATTGAATAAAGATCAGGAATCCAAATTTCATAGAAAAACAAAAAGTATTTGAGTCATTTATACAGTACATAATACGATATGTATAACGCTATCATTGACAACAAATTGATAATAAAAAATAATAATTCACACAACAATGGCGTTTAATTAGGAAGAGTTCGAGCTTAAGTAGTTTGCGAAATATTACGTCATGTATTCATTAAGAATATTTAAATGTCAAAACCATTCTTGTTACCGAAGACCTGATGTTTTCAGTTTCCAACAAAATTGTTCCTATTTCTCTCGAATTTGTCATATGCAGTGTTTAAAATCCAAAAAGGTGTACTGTCACCAATAAATATAACGGAACACCTGAAATGAGTAAATTAGCAGCCAAAAAAACGGGAAATGTCGACCAATGTTGGTGGTTTGGCCAAATCACAAATTGTGTAGGCCCATGGCGCACTAGCCGATTGCTGCACAAATGCAAAATTCTGCGGCTTAAAACAATTGAAGCTACTTTATTCTTATAGCTTTAACATAAAACAAATAATGCAAAGTTTTTAACTATATTCCCTTTCCGTCGATAGTTTCAAAATTTCCGGGTCATAGCAAGATTATTCTGAAAATAAAACTATACGAGAAATAGAACATCTTTTGGATCCTTACTCGAAAATTGAAAAAGTCGATTAACCCCAATTTTTCTAATATAAGGGTTTTTACTAAGAAAATGTATTTATGTAAATTTGAAAACCTTTATAAGAAATGTATTCAGATTCAAAGATTAAATTATATAGAAAAAGTTAAGAAGACGAACAAACACAAAAAATTTCAGACAACCGATTTTTTCTAAATGCGTCTAAAAGCATTAGTTTTTAAGAAATGTTAGAACCATTATTTTTTACAAATGTCAATTCATTTATATTACTAAATAAAGACATTGTCATGCCATAAATAACAGGTAAATTTGATTGATTACTGCCTAAAGTTAAAGGCGCAAAAGTGTTTTTTATGCTAAATATTTGTCGTTTGACAAATTCAGTGAATGTATTATAAGATATAAGATATGAATTAGATGAATGTTTATAAATTGTACTTAACACAAAGATAAAAGTAAATTTTTGTTTTGTGACAAATATTTTTTAATCATAGCGATTTACCGAGTAGACTCGTTACTTGTACTCGTATATGTATTTATTATACATTTGTGGAAGCAAAAGATAAAAAGATCCTTACATATTTTATCAACTGTACATTCAAACAACAACAAAAACATTGTTTATAGCTGAAAGAAATGTAATAATCTATGCCTAATATATCTTAAGTTAACAAACGATGAAAAAATATAAATACAAAATACATGTATATAGCCTTAGGATATTAGATTTGATAAAAGTAAAAATCGACAAAAAAAGGCAAAAAAAAAAAAAAATGCGAGAATAAAATAATGACACATCATATATCAATATGTCTTTTCATCTGCCAACAACAACAAAACCAACAATAACATTACAAGATAACAATATAAATGAAATAAATGTATAATATAAAGAAGAAGAAGTAAAGTATGAAAACC
Organism: Tipula helvola; assembly: GCA_963556165.1. Taxonomy (NCBI): domain Eukaryota; kingdom Metazoa; phylum Arthropoda; class Insecta; order Diptera; family Tipulidae; genus Tipula; species Tipula helvola. The sequence continues at coordinate 114,048,995 of OY744483.1, forward strand.
CCGAAAAGCTTTAAGATAATTTAAAACCTTATATTTCCTTTATTTCCCTCTAAGACTATATCCTTTTGTTGTTTTTTCACATATACATATATCTATATATATATATATATTATATACTATATACATCCCAGTATATAGATAAATTTATTCATTCATAAATTTTGATTTGTCACTTTTTTTTGCTCGGAATGTTTGCTTCATCTTTTCTTGTGCCGTTTTGTTTTTCCAGAGTTTTTCGTTTCTTTTAAACAAAAACAGAATCTTTTTATTTTTATACGTATGTTGAGATACGCGACAAGGAAAAATCAAGAAGATGTATTACATAACAAATTCTTGGTATTAATATGTTAAGGATGGATAAGAAAAATGGCATATATGTACTATATGTATATGCATGTACAAAATAAATAAATATAAATATTTTTATGTAAAAGGGGTATGTACATAGTACTCGTGATTCATCCCTTGAAAAAGTTTAAACCATTTTCTTCTACCTACATACATATGTATCTCTCATCTTTCATTAAATTTGTTGTATCTTGTGTTATTCACAAAAGACAATAACTGATGTTTTGTAAATTGTTTCGATACTATATATGTACATATGCATAGTATTGTACGTTTACATATTACATAATCGTACATATTGTGTTGATAATAATAATACGGAGAATTTTCTAATTTATGTAAATAAATTTTCTTTAGCATAAATATAATTTAAATAATTCACCTGAATATATAATATATAATAATAAATAAGACATTTTTACTTGAACAATTTTAATACAAATCTCAGTTTTTCGTAATTGCCTTAAACATTTAAGACGAACTTTTCTTCTTCTTTATTATTATTTTTTGTTTTTGGTGGTTTCGGTACACGCCTCTGCATTATTTTACTTATATCATATATGTAAATCTAAATACATACGGTAAATATTTTGCGGTTTCGATCTTTTGGGTGGTTTAGATAAATTAGACGTAGATAAGAAGTTTTTTTTTATTGCGGAAATTTTAAATTCAAAACATGATTAACGTTTTTTTTTTGTATAGAATTCTAATTTTGTTAAATTGACTATAATTTTCATTTTGGTTGTTTATGTGTGCATACAGTCTTTGTACATACTATACATACAGCTATCATCTGGTCCTGATTTAAATATATAATGCAATTTTGTATTATTTATTGTTTAGGAATAGTCCTGAATTAAGATAATTGAATTACATATTCCCTTTGTGTTTTTCAGGATGGAAATTTATCAAATAGTTAAATTGAATTTTGTGGTTTAACAAAAAAAAAAATCTTTCAACATATAAGCATTTCCTCAATTTTAAAAGTTATGATTTTTAATTCTATTGAATGGAATAGAAGCATTACATTAAATGAAAGTATTGAAACATAATCCCTTTTATATCAGCACCAAACCTAATCGTACATCAATTGTTTCTACCCGTTTCATTTCTCTTTAACAAAATATTATTAGATTATAGTAGCTACTTATCAAAAGCTTCTTTACTGTTGAATACGTCTTGGTGAAGAACAAAACAGCTGAAACAAAACCAGGAAATAATTGCACAATTATTTATTATAACTTTTTATAACTTATCTTGTCCTCTAACTTGTTTACTATTCTGACATGTATCATTATGTTTATATTGTTTCTAAAACTTTTTTTAGAGTAGCTCAATTAAATATGTGTACAAAATATATTTAAGTCACCTAGTCACTGTAAGATGTCACCTATATAAAACAAACTTCCAAAGCTACGAGTTACCACTATAACATTAAAGATGGTTCCGGAAAATTTATTAAAACTTTGGTTCAGTGACTTACAACCAAACAAATTTTTGCAAAGTGGTTTTCCCGAACAAAAAAACTGATGTGGTGAATAGGAGAATTTTTTGGTGGCATTTATACAAAAGCAATCAAGCAATAATTATATCTTTTCAAAATCAAATAAAATTATTTATATTTCTTAACTTATTAAAAAATAAATTCAGTGCGTTAATTGATATGGTCGATGATTTATGGTCCCTCAAGCTAGATGTAATTGATCCGCCATTCTACTATTCCAAAAGCCGGAAAACGCAAGTATATTTATTTTCTAATATAAGTGGCTTGCCCATCAAGCAAACGAACAATTCGTGATTGAATATACATTTTTAAATTTGTGCTGTGATAATTTTAAAAGTGATAAAAGAGACGATAATTCAATTAATATTAGTGCGTTAAGAAGAAACGTGGTTTGAGTTAACCGTGACCTTTAGTACCGTTCAATTCCGCGACACTAAGTGGTATTATTTACCGTACTTGAAACAGCGTGATCCACATAAGTCAGGAAATGCCCCGTAAAATTTATAAAATCTTGCATTCGAATATTCGTAAACGTGCATTGAATATTTTGGAAGGTTTTGAAGAAGCTGCAGAAGCATAAACCGATGAAACGAGCATCGACCTTGTGGAAAGTAAACTGAAGGTCTGGAACAAAGTTGGAGTAATTCCAATGACGCAGACCAAAAACTGTGCGATTTTGCGGAAATATACTCCCGAACCTACGATTAATACTGATCAGCAAAATTCATCAAATGAAACCATGGGAGAAATCGCCGCACACCAAAAGCCATTTTTATGGGAATTTTCACAACTATATCAGAGCTAGCAAGAGACTAAACTATCACGTGCAAATTTTCCAAAATTTCGAGTCGATCATCAGGGATGGGCAAGCTTCAAGGATTTGTTTACCGGTCATTCGAATTTTAGATTAAGCAAAGCCAATAACTTTCAATACTTGAAAGGTTGTTTAGGAGATAGAGTGGTCGAAAAATTGACCATATTCCTATATCTGATGCTACATATGTCCAAGCATGGATCAAACTTTGTAAACGGTTTAAGAAAAAAACGCTTATAGCAAATTCATTCTTTCAATCTTGGTCTAGACCAGCCGGTAATAACTAAATGTTCAGTAGACAAACTACGAGATTCATTCGTCATCTTTATAAATATAACTGCAAAAGATGGATCCAGAGACAAGAAGAATGGGGTTAGAGCATGTCTTCAATAAGGAATTTCCCACCGAAGAGGAATTTTTTAGAATTTTTAACGACACGATGTGATTCATTGGAGATGTCCCAGATGCAAGTGCCTAGTATAAATCCTGAATTCTTCCAAAATTCAACCAAAGTCAGAATTCACACAGCATCTGCAGAGACTGATTTTAAATCGAACTTCAAATGCATTCAGTGTACCGGTAATCACAATCTATTTAAGTGTCCCGCATTACAAGTAATGGACGCTTAGTCATGAAGAGGATACACAGCGGAGAAGTTATTGTGTTTTAATTATTTAGGGGGAAACCATTCATCAAACACGTGCTTTTCACCACAACGATGCCACAAATGTTCACAATAGCACCTCACTTTGCTTCATGTAAATGCAATCGCGATCTCACAGCAGAATAGAGATAATGAAGTGACATCCTGTGATGCAAGCTGTGGCCAACTAACTACATCATCCGCAACTCAACCACTTAGCAATCATCAAAACCAACCAAAATGTTCTACCGCAAAACCGACTAATGTTTCACCATCTTCTTCTGTACACAACGCTGCTCTCCAGGCAATCAGTAAATCAATACTTCAACCAAGCAAACCGTTCTAAGAAAATCCGCTATCATCTCCCAGCTCCGTGCTCACTCAGCAAATTAATACGTTCACGAGCTTAGGAAGTCATTGTTCATCATTATTACCAAAGGCGATAATTTTAGTTAAAGACAAGCTTGAAGATTCTTAACCTTGACGAGCTCTGCTGGATTCAAGCTTGCAAGTAACTTTAATCACCGCAAGCTTAGCACAGAAACTCCAATTACCCAGAAAGTATGCAAAGGTACCAATAACTGGACTTGCAGGAGCCGGAGCAGGATATACGAGAGGCAGTGACGTGTTATACATAAAATCCAGATACAATAATCTTAAAATTATAGAACACATACTCCAGAATAACAAAACGTTATCAATCTACCATTATAGCTGATCCGGAACACACAAAATCATCCCCAGTTGACATGATTCTTGGAGCAGGCGAATTCTTCGAGATATTGTTACCTGAAACAATAAAGCGAAATGACCGTGTATTAGCCCAGAACACCATATTCGGCTGGATCATCTGTGGAAATAAAGTTAAGACGATATTACGATTGATGGCAATGGAGCGGAAATTCCAAAATAACAGTAAACTACAGCAGGATTACTTCTATTTCATGGACGAATATGCCAATCTTGGCCACATGAAAATTATACCAGATGTGGACTTTATGCAAGCTCCAGTAAACACTTACTCTCTGCCTCATCATGCTGTGAGGTATCGCATAGAAAAACTATTTAATTATTTGATTGGTCGTTAAATCAAAAATTAATGGTAGGACCGATGATACAAAATACTTTGTTATCCTAAGTAATGAAGTTTCGGAAGCATAAAAATGTCTTTCCGTCCGACATCGGAAAGTTGTATAGACAAATCATAATAGCACCTGATAACCGAGAATTCCAAAGGATAGTATAGCGAAAATCTACATCAGATCCCATCAACCATTTCGGTTGCATACGGTTACTTATGGACTAGCATCTTCACCATTCCAGGTAGTTAGATCGTTAAAGCAGTTAGCATTAGCATTAGGCCACAAATCAGATTTTCCGCTAGCGGCTGAAATAGTACTGAACGATTTTTATGTAGATGACGTAATGTCAGGGGCTAAGGATTTGCTTGTAGCGAGTGAAAGTCGAGATTAATTAATCCAATTGATGAATCGAAGCGGATTCAACCTCCAAAAATGGAAATCGAACTCTAAGGAATTTCTAAAAGCCATACCACCGAACGACCAAGAAGTTTCTCCATTAGGCTTCGATGGAACAAGAAGCATAAAGGTTTTGGGGTTGCAATGGCATCCTGATGGAGACTCTTTGTCCTACAACATCGATCTACCCTAAACTCATACACTAATCAAGCGTCAACTATTATCAGAGGTCTCGAGGTTATTTGACCCACTCGGTTTATTAGCACCATCCGTAATTATAATAAAAATTGTATGTCAAAGTTTATGGTTGATGAAATTATTCTGGGACGATCTTTTACCATCAGATATTGCAGCAAAATGGATTAATCTGAGAAGGTCGTTTCATCACTTCACAGCGATCAGAACACCACAATTAGAAACTGTGCATGAAAACCAAATTCAAATTCATGGATTCAGCGATGCATTAGAAAACGCTTATGCCGCAGCGGTTTATATAAGATCCAGGGACGACAAAAGAGACTACGTCACTCGTTTGATTGCTGCAAAAACTAAAGTTCCTCCCATAAAGCATCTCCATATCACGATTAAAACTATGTGGTGCGTTTCTTTTAACCATAGGCTACTTTAAGCTGTAGTAAAGTCAATGAGTATATTAGATGCTGTGATTTTTGCTTGGACTGATTCGACAACGGTTCTTCAATGGCTTGGAAGTCTACCTAGAAAATGGAAGTCATTCATCGGTAATAGAACTGCAGAGATACATACTAATCTACCACAATGTCAGTGGAAATATGTAAGTTCAAATGAGAACCCAGCGGATCACGCTACACCATGGAATTCATCCAGACGATCTAAAGGATCTCAACATTTTGCGAAATGGTCCCGAATTTATAAAACAAGGCGAGATTATTTGGGCCAAACAAAAACTGGCCTACCAAACAAATCAGGCAGCCAATGAAGAGAAAACAAAAAAAAATACATTCGTTCGCAGCCGGCATAGGTTGCTATAATTTCAACCAACTACTCATCTCGACAAAAACGTTAAGAATTTATCCGTATATTATTAGATTGACAACCAACTAACGAATGAAATCAAGGCATAACAAACAAGCAAAGATTCCAGCCATCACCCCAAGCGAACTTAAACGAGCTGCCAGCGAACTATACAAACACGTTCAAAAGAAAGCATTTGTAGATGAGCTTCAGCTATTAAAAGCCGGTAAAGATGTGCCATCAAAATCCAGAATCGCATCCCTTAGATGATAAAAGTGTCATACTTGCGGGTGGTCGATTGCAGAATGCCAATATTTTTAATGACTGGATGCATTCGATAATTGCACCATCAGATCATCAGATTATCACACTAATAATTGCCAATGTTCATCAGTACACATTACAAGGTGGGCCATCGTTAATGTTGTTTCATCTTAGACAAAACTACTGGATTTTTGAAATCGAGTCAAAAAAAATCATACACAAATATGTAAAATGCTTAACGTTAAGGGAGACGTCAAGAGTAGTGGCTCCAAGGCGTGCATTTGAGAATGTAGGAGTTGACGACATATTTTTAGGATTGTTTAATTAAATAATTTAAATTAAAGAGTTGGTACATAAAATGTAGCCGAATCATCACATATTAGGAAATATTAGGGTATTTGGGCCGTTTCTGTGGAACTTGTGCAGGTTATTTGGCCAAGTTTGGCTAAAGTAGGTTATCCGCAAATATGAATTTTCGCCAATATGTTAGTTAGACTATGTCGTAGTTCGCATCTAATTAAAAGGTGGGATTTCTGAACGTCGCTCATATAACCGGTTAGAATAAGCGTGATTGTTATAACTTGAGGAAGTTTGTATGGATAATTCTGTTTAAAGTTTATTAATACTAAATATGAATATTGGCCTATTAACTTACCAATTTCATAACGGATTTTAGTGAAATTTGATATCCGCGATAGAAATGGAATCCTAAAATGAATTTTGGTATACTTAATATGGATTAATATGTAAAGCTATTGAACCGTTAGTATGAGGATGATAGGTTGCCGAATTACATTTTTCTGACAAAAATTCGATCTTTGATTATATAAGCTGCTACTATCAGCTACTGTCAGTATATATTTATTGTTATTATGACTAGACAATAACGGCCCAACTATGTTTAAAAATATTTTTTTCGAATTTTTTTCACGACAAATATTTTTATGTGAAATGGGTTTATTTACGGTCCAAAGCCATATCAATGGCTTTTGGCCGGTTATAATCTTGAATTTGGTACGGTATATATAAGATCGAAATTGATAGAAACCTCATACAATAGCCAATAACTCCTTCTCGATGGTTGGGTAGTTAGTTTCGGCTTTATTTAAAGTACGGCTAGCATAAGCAATACAAATATTCGAAGAATTTACCTCTAAAATAGCTCCAATTGCTATATCACTAGCATCTGTCGTTATGATAAATGTTTGTGTGCAATCCGGGAATTGCAAAATAGGTGAAACGGTAAGTGAATTTCTCAGAGTGTTAAATGCTTCATCGCAAAATGCTATCCACGTATATTTCGCACAGTGGTGTGAGAGGATAAGCAATTTTTCAGAAATTGAATCGCCGATAATATCCAACAAGGCCTAAAAATATTTTGATTTATTCGGTGTCTTTGGATACAGGATAATTTATTATGGCTGAGATTCCTGTTTGTTCCAAATATACTACTTCTTTCCGCATAAAATTACATTTGTATGGATTGAGTATTAAATTAAATGTTAATTCGACCAATTATAATTCGACCGTCAAACTCTTAATTTTTATAAGTCCAGATAAAACAGTATTCATTAGCCATTGGAAGGTCGCTGCTGCTCCTTTTAATGCAAAAATAATTCTAATGAATTTAAAATATCCGATTGTTGTACTGGAAGCAGTTTTAGGTCGATATTTAACGACGACTACAGTATTTGATTATATCCTGTGGATAAATCCACAGTGCTGAAGTATTGTGACTCTCCGAGCAGATCTAATATTTCACTGATAAGAAAACTTCGGTATTCCACCACAATCCTCTATTTTTTAGAATGATCATTAATCATTATTATTTGCTTTCTTAGGAACTACCAGAAGCGGAAAGGTCCAGCTAGTAAATATACTAAGGGATAGAGAATATATTAAAATTTTCTAAACATTCCAAATCGAGAACTAAATGTTTAACTTTAGCTTTATTTTCATTGCTGTTCATTGCCAATTTATAACCACGGTGAAATTTCTTTGGATTTACAGAAATATTCTTTATCGGCTTTATGATGGAAATTAAAATTTATAAATTTTTTGCAACGATCTGGAATTTTAAGTATTGATGAAACAGGTATACTTTCTAGGCCTATCTTTCCAGAAATCGATTTGAACAAGGTTGAAACTTTTTTTTTTTGTTTGAAGTTTCTAGTCATTCTAATCCAAAAAATATTCGCCATAAAGAAAGTTTTTGATTTGATTGATTGATTGAGTTGAATGTACGACCAAGTATTAAGTAGGATCTCCGAGTAATTCTACGAGTTAATTTGACGCCGGGCCCATCGTACGTCTTTACATTAATTTAGAAAGATGAGACCAGGATGGTTAAATTATGATTGAGATCAACCCGGTTACAAACACCTTAGCGGTCAATAGTGGATCATGCTTTGCTTAGTACAACACAATTCTTAAAGTTTATAAACAAACAAATAAGGAATTATCTTTATGTAGTAACATTATGTAACCTATTCATCCAATGCATTTTTAATGATTTTGGGAATGTGAGTCGGTGATCTCGTTCAATGAGAGAAAATCAAAAATTGGAAGCAATTGGATACTGTCTTACACGAGATCCTACCAAAGGAAAATTCGATCCTCGATCAAAGAAATGTATATTCCTTTGTTACTCTGGTCATTCTAAGGCGTATCGAGTGTGGTTACCGCAAGAAAGAAAAATCGAAACAACTCGATACGTTAAATTCTTAAAGAATCAAAACAGATTGACTAAAAATAACCATGAACACGAACAGAAGATAAGCCGAGAAGTGGATATTGAATTCAAATCTAATGGAACGACGAAGAAATTGATATGAATCCAGCAGAATTATTCACATCATCATCATCATCCTCTTACGAAAGCGCTGAAGAAGAAAATTCTCCACCAAGGGAAGAAGAACGTCAAGAACCTGTAGCACGTAGAGGTCGAGGGAGACCTGGAAGAGTTTTCACTGGTCAGAGAGGACGACTGAAAAAAAATTACCTAGTGCAAGTTGCAAATAATGTAGAAACGGAATATGGGAACATTGCTGAAATATCAATTGATGAAGCTGTCTCTGGAGATGATGTCATAGAATGGCACAAAGCCATCGCGCCTGAACTCAAATCACTCATTAAAAATGATACGTTGTAAATCGTAGATCGTCCTAACGAAAAGAAAATCGTCGGCAATAGAGTCATACTCCAGAACAAACATGATCCTAATGGAACGATCAACAGATGAAAAGCTCGAATCGTAGCGAAGGGATATACTCAACGTCCTGGTATATACTTGAACGAAACTTTTGCGCCTGTTGCTCGCATAAGTTACATTCAACTTGTAATGGCTCTCGCGGCACGATATGGTATGACCGTTTATCAGATCGACAATACAACGGCATATTGAAATGGAATAGTAGATGAGGAAATTTATGTGGAAACACCAGATTTGATTGAAGAAGGTTTAAAAACAATAAGGTTTGATTATTAAAAAAGGCATGGTACGGCCTTTGTTAAACGAGACGACAGTGGAACACCAAGCTACACGAAGGGTTAACGAAGATGAATCTTAGACAAATAAACTCGGATCCATGCGTTTATTTTATGAGTAAAAACGATGATTAAACTGTAATAGCTGTTTATGTCGATGATATAATCATCGCGTCACGAAGTGAAGTGAATAATTATCACACAAATTAGAAATCAAGGATCTGGAAAAAATTTATCATTGCCTATGCGAAGAATTTGCTCAGAAAGAAAGTGAATAATAATGCATCAAAAATGATATGAGCGAAATCTTCTCGATCGATACGGAATGGCAGACTTGAATCCGGCAGACACTCTCATTGAATACGGATCAAAATTGAAAAACAATTGGATACTAAGGACGACGAGAAAAATTGATAGGAGCACTGAAATATCTCGATGTTTCGAAAAGGTCAGATATTTAACACGCTGCTTGCTCGGACAATTTAATAATTGTCATGGAACGCCTCATTGGACAGCTGTTACGTGCGTGCTTCGATATTCAAAGGGGACAATGAACTTCGGAATCTCATTCAAACAAAATACCGAATCACTATGCAGTTTTATTTATGCGGACTGGGGAAGTTGTACGATAGACAGACTTTGATTTTCAACGACAACATGGCAGAACGGAAACTCGCTCAAAACCCTTTGTCCCATTCAGGAACTAAACATATTGACATTCGTCATCATTTCGTGAGAAATGCATTGGAAGATTGTATGTTGCATGTTAATCACATCAGCACTGAAAACACGACGGCGGACGTCCTTACGAAAGGACTTCCGGGACCTAAGCATCAACGATATCTACATCTATGTTACTTGGAATTAAAGACGTGAACATGAAGATGCAATAATACCTCTCACATCGAGGGGAAGTGTTAAAGTTTATAAATTATTATATATAGCAACGCTCGAATATCGATATGCGACAGTATTTTGTTTTAAAGCAAGATTGTTTTATTTAAAAGAATTGTTTTCTGTCTTTAGTTGAAATATTGTGATTACATCTCTGTATAAATTAATACATTCTATAAGCTTCAATTATCCAAATTGCGCTAATAAACTTCTATCAAATTATACCCGCAAATTTAAGAGTACATAGTTAGTTATTTGCAAGGCTGGGCAAATTACATTGATATTAGTAATTCAATTACCAATTACAAATTACATCTGCTTCAAGTAATTCAATTACAAAGTACAATTACATTGCATTTCAGTAATTAAAATACAAAATATAAATTACTTTATAAAACTAAAAAATTGTAATTTAATTACCACAATAATTACAAATTAAAATACATTTTATTCAAATTTCAAAATTTTTAAAAACTATTTGATGTGTTTTTAGGGTTATTTATTGTATTTATAAAAAATGTTTAGGTTTAGGTGGCGGTCCACTAGTACCATGCATAGACACGAAAAGGTCCGTAGCCATTAAAAAATGTTTACAAATCAAAAATTTCACTTTACAGGTGCTCAAAATTCAAATTCAAAGTTATTTTTAGCTATAGAAATAGCTAGTATACATACATTAATTAAGAAAAAAACTCTCATTTCCCTTTAAAAACATTAATTTTTCAAAATTGTCATCAGACAATGTTCCTTTTATGGGAGAAAGACTAAACCTCGCCAATGAAAATAGCTTTTCAACTGGGTCCGATGAGCAAGAACTTGAGTTGAATTTAATGAAAGTCTTCTTAACCAAAACATACCCATTTAAAATGGATAGTTGTTTGTTTTTATCAGCCAAAATTTGTATTAATTGAAGTTCTGATTCTGATTTCGGTTGACTCTTAGAAGAGCCTAAATTTGAACTTAGAATGTATGAATTCTCTCCATCATCGGCACCACTAGATTCATTTGCTCCCGAGCTTAATTGTTCATTATTTAGAGCCTGCATTTCTAGATGGTATAATTTTTGTATTTTAATTTTTATGTCGTCTATTTCTGGTAAATTTTCTGGAAGCCAACTCAATTTAAATAATGGTTGTAAGCTGGTAACGGAATGCATGATTAATTTCAATAACATGTCCCGGCAACCAATATTTTGCAATGACATAAAGAATCCAATAAACACATTGGTAAACAAAATCAATAAGCACGTTCGTATGGATTTTACAAGGAAAAATTATGAAAGAATAAAATTTAGAAAATTTTTACATAATATGTAATTGTTAATTAAAATAATTTTGCTTATATGTAATTGAAATACTTTACAAAATTCCGGGAAAAAAAGTAATTGAAATAACAAATACCATTACAATGAAATAAAGTAATTTAAATAACAATTACAAATTACAAAATAAAAAAAATGTAATTTAATTACGTAATTAAATTACATGTAATTAATTACTGCCCACCCTTGGTTATTTGCACAGAAACTATAATTTTTTTACTTTGGTCAGGTCATTCATTATCATTACAAACATAAAATTTGTCTGCAATAAATATTTGAACAAATTTCATTATAAAAATAGTAAACCCAAAAAGCTTTGATAGTATGTATATGAATACCACATTGCTTTCCATAAAATACAATATTAAATTATTTTAATTATGCAACAATATAATTTAGAAAAAAAATGTAATATTTTGCAATATTAAATTAATTTACAAGTACAAAAGTAAAATTTTTAATTTTCTAATTTTCTTACAAAAAAGTTCTGCACATTCAAAATATGTACTGTGCGAGACGATACATAAGCATGAAATCTGATTATAATTTTATTAAAGCATTAATTTTTGTTTTAGTAAAATATTTTATAAACTAGAAACGAAATTGTACATAGTTTTTGTGAATAAATTAAGTTTATTTATTTATTTATAAAAACTATGAAAAAATGTAATATTAAGTTATTTTTTGTGTGTTTTGTATAAATTATAAGAATTAAGTACGTTTCCTTGGATGCATACTGCTTTCAAAATTAGCATACGAGCATAATATTGGACTTTAAATATTGAGATAACTTATCCAACAAAAATATTTTTATAATTATTACACAATAATGCACTTCTTGTTAGAATTATAACAATATGGATTGAACAAAACTTAACCAAGGTATATTGTACTGTGCATTTACTTATAAATAAAATATAAAACTTGTACACAAAACCGTTATAATAATATTATTATTTTATATTTTATCATAAATACAAATATTTTTCTTCATTTTCCTTGTACATACATACTCTAGAACGTTGCAGAAAACCTAACAAAAAAATATTATAAGATGCATAATAAGACGACGTTTTATATTTGTTATTTTTTAAGAGAAATTAAATTACCAAAAGCAACGTCTATGGCAAAAATAGTATATGAACCACTTCCCATTTTTATTCTAGGATATTTAATATCCACTTCGCCTGAAACTGTATAACTATCATTTATAACGACAGTAAAAAAAAAGAAATAACGATAAGAAAATTAAAAATTGAGCATATAAAGGAATAAACTGTGTCGTTATGGTTTGCGGTAAATTTAATTTAAAAATAAAAAAATATTTTGCGAAGAGTTATGAGATTTTTGAAGGAATTCTTTAGAGATCACAAGTCAACAGCATACACAAATATTATTCATGGTCATTTTATGATATGTATAGGTTCTCACAAAATGAAATTCGCAATTATCATGCTCAATAACGACAACTGTGTCGGATTATGTTTAATATTTAAGTGAAGGTTTCTATTGAATTTGCTTAAAAAGAAGAAATCAAAAGATTTTAAATTTTGAAGAAACCTCCCCGTCTATAACTCAGATCTTTTAAGACAGTGTACGTAATTATTTAGAAGCTAGAGAATATTATTTATAAGGTTCACAATAATATATTTTTTCTAAGTAGAAGTTCATAGGAATCTTATTTTTGTGGAATTTGTGCCAATTTTCCAATTGATTTATTAATATGTTTTACCATGCTGAAATAGAAATTAGTTAAGCAAATCTGCCAAATCATTCATATTTGTAGCTAATAAAAATGTTTGCTCGATTAAGGTTACGTATCAGTTAAAAACGTGTCTTAGAAATATTAGTTTAGTCTAATTATATAAAAAAAAACGAAATTAAATTTAGAAAAGAATCATTTTTGATTAATGTTAAAAAGCTCGCACTGATGACGCGATAATAATCAAGAAATATATGTTTAATGAGTATACTGTTACAAAACTTCGTCAGTTACTAATGTCCTGATTCCTGAACGACAAGTATAGGACAAAACAATATTAAAATGTTTTACTAATGATAGTAACATTCCTGAGGACAATACGTTAAATTTCATCACCCCTAAGGTTAGGCTCAGTCTCGGAATTTTTAATAAAAAAATCTACATATCACCTGAAGTTTGACTATACACTATGCGTATTAGTGCGACCATAAGAGTATTCGTTTGTAAATACATAGATAATAATGAGATGAGCCATTATATTCATGTAGGGCTAATAAACGTGAGATTTTGTTATTTTATTTAGTCGTTTTGAAAATCAAAATGTCTGAATATTTTAAAAGTATTCACGTCATTAATTGACTTCTATTCGACAACTTGTCGAAACCACATGTCATCCAAGTAAGTATTTTATTTCGGCATACAGCCAGTAGCGTCAAATACAATATCTAAAGATTTCTGGTTGATATCATTTATCACAAATGGATTGAGTAACTAAGTTACTTTACACGCATCTACTTCATTGGTGAATGAAGACAATATTTAAAAACCTCTGCAGATTATTAGCAATGGAGTTAATTTAGTTAAAATTATAACCAAGCATGATATCAACAATTAATGATTCTGTGTCTGCTTTTATATTACTTGAAAGAATTGATTGATTGTTTTTGAATGTACTACAAAGCATTTAGCAGGATCTCCCGGTAATTTTAAGAATTTTTGACGGCGGGCCCACCGTACGCCCGTTTTTAAAATTACTTGGAAGGATTGCAATTCTTAGTATAGGACTGAGATCGACCCGGTTAATAATTACTTTACTACAATTTTTCTAAATACTGCTTTCCATTCTTGGCATCCTAAAGTCAATATTAATTAATTATCTATTACCCCTAATATATTTCCCACTACTTTATTTTTAAATAACTCATCATATTCTCAACCAATTAAACATACCTACAAACCTGTTATAAATTAATCTTTAAGTACTACACAACCTTAATATTAAAATTAGTGTCTGTTTCCCTTGGCTGCGTCAGATTCCTGAATCCACCTCAGGTAATTTGATTTTTCAGTATGATTGAGAGCTGTCTAAATCTAATTTTGTAATTTATTAGACTAACAACTGCATTCTGAAATAACGCTATTAGTTTGCTGGGACAGATTTCTGTGCAATTCTGAAAATCGTAATCATTGTTAATTTATATTTCAATTAGACTTAGAAAATAGTAGGTCAGAGACGACCTAACTTAATAAATATAATTAATATCAGCTAATTATTCAAAATAATTTCCGCCATACTGCGATTACTCTCGCAACTCACTGTACAGTTTAGCACAACTGCTATTATAAATAGCGCATTTTTCTAGACGTTTGATCTGTGTTGGGTGCTGACCTGTAATGAATTACAATTAACGCCACCAGTAACCTAATCAAAATAATAAGATACTAATTAATTTCTAAAGTACGATGTACGACCTGGAGTTCCTATGAATTAAGGTGCCAAGTTGAATCAGGCAAAATTATGCCAACATACTTGCTCATAAGCAAAATGCAATAAATATTTTTTTCCCATATTTTTCTAAAGGCAAAACAATAGCTGTCTGTGACACACCCGCACCCACCTAAATCATGCAAAAGGTAGTTCTCTCAATCAGCAGGATTCATACAGCTTTGGTTGGAAAGATTATATGCGAGATGATATCATTACATCGAAATTTTATAAGGTATAGGAAGCAAGCCAAGAAAATCAGAGTGATCGGAAAACTTATAGACGCAACCACTGTATAAAACACGCCAAATGCCCAGAAATCGGTTCAAATGAAAATAATATAGGATTCCTGCTTTATCCACCTATTCAAAACCGAAACTCCGTCGCTAAAAATATACTTATAAGCTTTCCCCATAGACTTGTCGAAAGCCAAACCCCCACATGTTGTCATCTCTCCGATTCCCCGAGACAATAACTCGGATATTATTGCTGAAAAAAGTCGGTATTAGATCAGCAAAATGTCCGAAAAATACAAACATTTCGGAAACAAAAATACCTGGGCTTATCCAACATTTGTACTAGAATACCATCGCCAAGAAATTAGAAATTGCGGCCCATTTCTTAAAAAACTAAATTGATCTTTCGCAAAACATTCACCCATCATGCCAAAGTAAGCAAAATTGTATCCAAACAAAGTCGAATTAACAAAAATACCAGCATAAGCAACATTATTCTGCCTTAGACTCTATCAGCAGCAATCAATATTGCAGCAACTCCCCACTGGGATAAATCAAATACCGCTAAGCCACTCATATACAAGAGACCTGCTTATTCACGACACATTCCTCTCTTAATCCATTCGAAGACTTTAAGCAACATTGTTTCAATCAGATTATGAATTAAAAACAAGCACAACTGTGTGAATCTTATTATAAATGTGAATAAAGAACGATACAACGTATATCGGGTCTTCGCGACCCGATTCGAAATTTGTTCAAAATCTTAAAAAAAATGTTAAATCCTTTAAGCACTGTTTTTCTTTGTAACAGTAGTTCCAATATCCTGATTCGGGCTCGATTAGTTTGTTTCACCCTCCCATTGTAAATATGACTTTTTATTTTTCCCAATTTGCGATTTACTGAGAATCAATTTTCCTCATAATATCTGGGCTCCATGTGGCAATTTATACAATTTTCTCGTGCATAATGATTTAGAAATCCTTTTATATTACTTAGAAGAATGCTATTAAATTTAGAGTCAAAATTCCAGATGATATTTGGAAGATTAAAGTCACCAAGTGCAAGAACTAAATTGGAGGAATTTGATTTGTTGTGTAGATAAATAAAATGTGATATGGTTAACTATTATTAATTAAAAAAAAAAAAATTTTAAACAAAAAACATTGAAAAGTGCTATGGCCTTCATAGTAACCCATTGACATTGTTTGTTGATTTTAATCTTCACACAAATCTACTCAACTTTTGACGGGACTAATGATGTTACTGGATCACTATAATTTAGATTGCACGGCTATGATCACATACCAACGCCCGACTTCTTTGAGCTTGTTTCAAGTTTGCGATCACATGTAATAAACCACACACTATGAACTGTGATGGACAGCGATTTTGGTCGCAAAATGAGGATTGATTTGAGGATTACCGGAAGGCAATAGTATTGGTAAATTGTATTGGTGTTGAATGTGCATTTTTTCTTTCAGTTTTTCGTTTAATATGATGCAAATAAAAGAGATAAAATGACGCCAGTAATAGGGATAACATGATACAAATAAGAGGAATAAGCTCAGAAGAGAACGATTATATCGGATGTATTAAGAGAGACTGAGACAGAACAACAAATTCCGAAGAAAAAAAATTAAAAATATTACGAAGCGAGACTCAAAATAAAAAATATTAACCAAAAAAAAAAACAAAAAACCTAGAAAACAAAACGATTTTGTTTATTTTGTTTAGTATTGTCATAGACAATCATAATAGATCTCTCATTTGACTAAAAACAGAAAATAAAAACAAAAATTTTCCATTCAAATATTATCGGTGTATTGCATATACGTATTATATTTGCAACGCATTCTAAAATCATTGCCTTATAAAATACACAACACAACGATACATTGGAATTATCAGAAGTTTTTGTTTTTTTCCTTTAGTTACTATGAAATGAGAAATCTAGTATCAATGTCTATGGTATTGTGTTGCTTGCAACTCATGATGGTCGGTTGCTCCTATACGATGTTATGTTCAAGGTTGGAGAAATTTTATTCTAGCATATACACAGCAAATAAAAAAGCGAGATGGTTTATTTTATTACTTCCCTTTTTAACTTGCGTAACCTTTTTTTATATACAATTTTTTTTTTTGTTTAGAATAAAATGTCCGCACACTTCGACATAACATCGTAAAGGAACAACCCTCACGAGCTGCATTGCAAGGCAACACAAACACAATACTAAAAAAATAAACAAAATCATTTTATTTTCTTACTTTCTGTTTTGGTTCCTTAGTTCAAAATTTAAAAATTAAAATGTTTAATTTTTTTTTGTTTTCATTTATGTTGCTTTTTGTTTTTTTTTATTTGCGAGAAATTGTTTTGGTTACGTTTATGTATTTTGTTTTGGTTTTTTATTAACGAATGAATTCCACTAGTAAGAAGAAAGGGAAAAATAACTCAAGGCGAGCGTAAGCACCAAAAATTTGAACCGATTCACCCGCTTGGCTTGTTTTTGATACTTACCCCATGAGAAAACGCATGAGAAAATACACTAATACAATACAAATATTTGACGCCACACAATAGCAAAATGTATATTATACACCGTGTACATATACAAAATTCTCAATCCTCAATCCTCATTTTGCGACCAAAATCCCTGTACTGATTGAAATTACTTTCGCTGATTACATAAACCAGGTAGTTTGTTTGCAGAACGAAACGGTAAAACGGTTGCTAATTGGCCGTTTTGTTAAAATTCTGATAAAGAATGAAGCACAACCCTATAGTTGGTTTACTACCTCACTTTTCCGATGGTTTAGTGTTAGTTCTATAGGCAATCCAGGCACAATATTAGTATTTGTTGAATGGCGCCCTTACAAATCATCTTTAACAGACGCGAAATATTTAAATTAACCCATGGAACTCGATATCGCAACGATTACATGTATACTACTAAATAGTTCATTAAGATGAGCTTTGGTTCTTACAAGTAAGAGTTAAATTGTAATTTAAATGGTAATTTGAAGAATTCCATTGATACATCTATAGTTTTAAGTGCTGATACCGGGATAAAATTCTTTTAGTGCTAACGGAACATCTGTATGTAACATTTAATTGCATCGAATTCGTTTTGTATTTGTTAGCATCATAAATTTAGATATTAATAAGATGTAATCCGGCAATATACGAAATTTGATGTTTATCCCAAAGAAGATTATATTTTTAAACAATATACAGGGAGAGGATAAAGTATGGAAACCCCTAAAAAACTCGCGGAGTTCGGTCCAAAAAAAAATTAGCAAGGTTCATTCTTAGATAATTTTCAACAAGGAATTTAATGGTGAGCTTGGTTGTGACTTTGACCTTCATCTTCAACGTCATTTGGAGGTCAAGATTATTTTTTTAAATTATAACCCCTATTTTTGATGACAGAATCAAAAAGAGCGATCAATTTTACGTCCGAGTATGTATTTTCGTTGACCTTCCAAGGTCATCTGAAGGAATGTTATTTATAATGCTTATGATTTGCTACGAAAATTTAGAAAAATTAAAAAAAAAATTAATTCTTTGGTTAAAATTTATATTTTTTTATTTCTTTTATAATTGTCTTAGCAACACAGGCATTATTACAATGTTCTGTTATTTATGGTTTTTTTAATTTTTGTTTTTAATTTTTATAAAAAATCATAAGCTTTACAATTAAAATATATTCCTTCAGTTTACCTTGGGAGGTCACAGAAAATCATATTCTGACGTACAATCGAAAGCGATCATCGAATCCGATGTCAAAAACGGGAGTTTCCGTGTAAAAAAATGACGTTGACCTCAAAATGACCTTTAATATGAAGGTCAAGGTTACAACCAAGCTCACCATTCAATTCCTTGTTGAAAATTACCTAAGAATAAACCTTGCTAATTTTTTGTTTGACCGAACTCCGCGAGATTTTTAGAAGTTTCCATACTTTTTCCTCGCAAGTAAATTCCTTCAGATGATCTTGGGAGGTCATGGAAAATTCATACTCGGACGTAAAATTGATCGCTGCTTTCGATTCTGTCATCAAAAATAGGGGTTCTAATTTAAAAAAATTACCTTGACCTACAAATCACCTTGAAGATGAAGGTCAAGGTCACAGTCAAGCTCACCATTAAACTCGTTGTTGAAAATTACCTAAGGAAAAACCTTGCTCTTTGTTTTTTGACCGATTTTTAGAGGTTTCCATACTTTTTCCTCACCCTGTATAATCTTTCAAAATTTTGTTGTTTCGTAATGAACGTCATTTGGAGCATTTAAAATTCACATTTTGTGGCGCGAGCCGGACCAATTGGACATTAGCGTTAATTGTGTCGTACTCACATTTTAAGTTTTCAATATAGGAAACGACGTTACCTGTTGTACATCTATGAAATTAATGGTATTAAATTTTAAAAGGAAAATGTTATATGTCTAAATGTAATTAGATTAAATGGAATAGATTTTGTTACCTTTATTTGCTTTTTGATATTATCTGTGGCAAATTGAATCTTCCAGCAATGTTTTCAAACTTGAAGTGAATAACTAAAAAGCTCGTAATTTTAGTTTATTCATGCCTATCGAAATTAGAATCATTAATAAATTTTATTGTTATAAGGCTGCGGTCGAATTCTCGAGTAAATTAGCAAAATTCGGTAAATGCATTTTCTTTTTTTTGCTGGTGAGTAAAGGAAATAAAAAAAGGTAAATCTTTTAGGTTTAGATACTTTATTCTTTATTGTTATAAGAATTGAACGAGTAAAAAATAGAAAAAAATGCTTAATTTAACAGAAAACGAACATTAAAAATCTAAATTTACCGCAGTAAATGATTTACCCGAGAATTCGACCGCAGCCTAAGTTAATCAATTTTATTTGCTAAATTTTATTTATTATGTTCTTTAATATTTAAACAAACACGGGTTCAAGTGTAGAATTTTTAATCATTCAAACAGCGTTATCTGAAACACAATAAACTTCTGTTAAATTGAGGGCAAATATTATTTTAAACAGCGATATTGAATGTCATATTTTTTTAAAATTTGGGTTAACGTATCTTGCTGCAGAAATATTTTAGGACACAATATGTTCTTATAAAGTTTCCGAATACAGGTATTTACACAACTCTGGAACTTAATTTTTTTCTCAACTAAATCATGTGAAACTTTCAATTTTTATTGATTCTATAATAGAATTTTCATGCATACCCAACACCATGAACGGTTTAGTAATTATGGGATAAATATTTTTTAGTACTAATTTTTGACATTTATTTGAAAAATATTCCATACATTACATTCATAATTTTTTATTATGCTGCCCGAATAGTGTAATACTTGTCTGGCATATTTCTCCGTGTCATAGATTTGTTGTGTCATTTTAAATACATATACAGTAATTTCCGAGAAATCTGACTCAGAAGGAAACTTATGGTTCCTGTTACGTTAACAATACTTCTGTAATTCTATAAATCAGATACATGCTATTAAGTGGTTACTGGTCTGGTCAGGAATGGGCCGAAAATTGACAAACCGGTTAATTTTTATTAAAATCTCTTCGAGAAAAGCTTCAAGTTCGCTACCTTGGCTCGTAATTCGGATGAGTTGCAACTTGTCCATCAAATATGCTGTTTGAGTCAGATACATAATACGACTGGGAGTGTGATGGAGTTTCTTAAATAAAACAAAGCCGACGTTCAACAAAGAAAGCGGGATATTACTAATGATTCTTTGGTTCATAAATATGTTACAAACCATAAATAAAAAAAAAAAAAAAATAAATTTACTAAAGAGAAATTTGTTTTTTACTTACATAACCAATCCAGGTCTTTACTGCGTTTCCAGTGCCAAATGAAATGCGTACGTTTGTCAATGGATTTTAGAGAAAGTTTATATCTGAGTAATTAAGCCGATTCTGTAAGTAGTTCCTAACAAAAATAAAATTACTCACGTTTTGAAGAATTCCTTAGGTTATCTAGGGTCGATAGAGATATTATGATCGGTACCACTTTTTTATAAATGTATAGTCTTTCCTTTCCAATGGATTTAACGTCCTTCAAAGGAAAAGTAACACTAGATTATAAATGGGAATACCCAATCGTGACAAGTTTATTCTTGTCACTGCCGGGAATCGAACCCAGAACCTCCAAGTAGTAAAGAAAGTGCTTTTTTTCTCATGTTAGGCAGGTTACTACGTGTCCACCTCCGAGAGAAACTGGTATGTGTGTGGATGAATTTTAAGAAAATTTTATATTTAGCATATGAAATAATATTAAATTGATCAATTTCGGCTCTGAAGAAGTAACATACTTCGGCCATATCATTTGGGGTCGGATTTCTTAATTAAACCATAGCTCAAATTCAATAAATATCGCGGAACACTCCCAATTCGTTGCTAAGTCAAACTATTATTTCATGGCCTGAACAATGTTTCGGTCATAGGGTTGAGCTGGAATCAGATTTTTAAAAATAAAAATTGGTTAAATGGGTAGTTATATTTAAGGACACTACTCGTACTATATTTGCCGATTTGATTTTCCATAGAGCAATAAATGGAACACACACAATTGTCGATGTATTTTAGCGAAATACTACTAAAATAGATTAAATCAAGCCCTGAAGATTTTTTTGTGTTAGGGCGTATCATTTGGGATGGAGCTCGATTTTTTAAATAAAATATTAACGTTAGGAATACTTACTCATTGTATGTGAGGGAATTAAAAAACTTTACGCAGCATCCCTACATCTAATAAAATTACTTTTGTTACACTATAGATCAATGTCATGCTCGCTCTAGCTTCTTGTTATGAATTTGGGTGTATATGATATTTTTAAATAAATCTCAAAAATTAGTACTAAAAATATTTATCATAGGCTTCGGGGCACGGTCTTAATGAAAAAGTAAAAAAAAAATAATAATAATTTTTAATTTTCTTTGTTAAAAGACTTATTTAGAAACAAAATGCATTACAAACAAGTAGCTGATGGAAGCCGCATAGCGAGCTATTTCATTATTGGGGCTAATTCTGTGGTCAGTAAGTTTGCTATACAGGCCGTGTTGCCCTTGAAATTCTCTGCAATATGGTTTTTGAAGGGATTAGATATCTTAAAAATTAAGGAAGTTATCGTTGAAAAACCAATTGCGTTTATCGGTGAAATTTCCGGATTACTCTAAAACATCAACATTTTCCATTAACTGTATATACCATTTTTTTGCTTAGAATTGATCCCTATATCGATTTCTGCGGTTATTTTGATTGGACTAATTTCCGCTTCCGATTAGGAGTGGCATTTACACCACTCCCAGGGTAAAAACACCAAGTTTTGTTGTTGGCCCATTCCCTATACTTTCTGTCCAAATTTCACGTCAATTGGTTTTGTCCGTAAAAATTCTAAGGTAATAACCAATTTTTACCGTCAAACACTGGACTATTTTTATTCGTGATTTCTTTAAATCTTGTTAAACTTTTTTTAAATCTTGTACAGTACCTAATTGTGATTTGTTTGAATATTTTTTTCTATATAATATTAATTTACAAAAGTAAACAATTTTTTATGATTTTAAAGTTATAGTGTTTACAAAAACGTTTTAAATCATTTTCATTTTAAGGTTCTACCCAAAAATCGCGATAAAATATTATTTTGATCCGGAAATCGCATAGTTTGCAATTATTATTTGTTATCTGGAAACCCTTCTCAATCGAATCCTTAAATTACATTGTTAATTATCGTAAATGTTACATACTAGCTTAATATAACTGATGAATTAAATTTTGAAATAAATGTCCCAATACTCATTGAATTTTGTGTTTTGACAAAAAAATCCTTCTGTAAAATGTTTCAGATTATTGAAGATTGTGGTGAAAATTAAAGGTAAAATCTAATAAAATAGGGAAAAAATTCCGAGAAACATCTATTTGTGGATGATATCGGTAGACTTTTTTTATTGTTGTTCTATGATATTCTAAAAATAAATTATCACAGCATAGTTACATATGTATGTATATATAACGACGTGTCGGAAAGGTTAAGACTTTAGGAAACCATTAAAACAATTTTTTTTTACTATGTGAAACTAGACTGTAATCCATTATCAATTTAGTGATTGCGATTGTACATCATGTCGATATAAATAAACTAGAAAATGATTTTTTTGTAATATCGACGTTCTACGAACGTAAAAACATTGAACCTGACAGCCTTGAAATGATTGGCGCTAATATTTTGTTAAAACAAAATAACAACTTTGTTAATTATTATGGTAATGACAGGAACTAATTGTTCGTATAAATCAATCCAAAAAAAAAAAAAACTATTGGCTATTCATTTTGCAATTTGCTACACTATATGCTTGGTTAGGTTATGAACTCTCTGATTTACGTTTATGTTTTGTTATGTTATTTTTTGTGTTTATTCATTAAAGGAATTAATTTTATTAACATGTGTCTGTATACTTTAAGCTATTCAAAATTGTACTTAAATTAAATTATTGATTGACTGAGATTACAATTTTAATTTTGATGCGATTAATTGTTTCTGCCTTAACTCTCTTCACCATCGGCCTGTTCGAAATCGACCATGACAAATTTTTACAGCAGTGACTTTTTGATACTTTATGATACATTTAAATTGGCTAACTGGGCTAGAGTATTTAGCAAATCATAATACCTACAAATTTTATTTGGAAAGGTTTCGATGGCTTATTTCGAATAGGGCATAAGCCGCATTTTGAAAAGTTTAAAGAAGAGAGATAAAACTTTATATTTAACCTAAAGTACGGATTTAAATCATGACGAATGATGATGTTTTTAATGAAAAATGGTCCCTTTTTAAAAAAAAAACTAATATTTGTCCTAAACTATACTACGTAAACCAACTTTATCAGATTCTGTCGTTTTAATCGAAGAACACAATTTTTGAAAAATTGAAATTACGCTCTATTCGCAATAAGCCATCGGTATTTAGCAAAATTGAATAAAACGTTGTATAGCAGTTGTAATCAAAGAGATGTTTGCGCGATAATTTCCCATTCGACTACCGCCTTGTAAGACAAGCTAATCGCTCATATGGATAATACCTCACTAGACTCTTCGCTCTATTTCTCTGTCATAATCTGCACAGATTGATGGTGTAACTTGGTTTTTATAAAAGAAAACGCTGTGGTATTTATGTAAGTGGTAAGTGTTCGATTGACATGTAAATGCCAGTAACTTGTATTCTTTGGAAGTTTGGCAATTTATTTTCCTCAACTGAGTTTAGGTTAGGAACGAATTTCGAAAACTATATTGTTCATTTAATCGCATTTGCTCTTATTGGATCCAAATGGAAAACTTCTGATAAAAACTTTCAAGTAAATACTCGCAAAATAAGAATTGTGTTGAATACAATTTTGGAAATTTTGATTAGCTTTTGCTTTTCATCGAAATATGCTTAAATAGACATCAGAACAAGAAAATAATTCAAAAATCTTGATTAATCGTTTAATTTAAAGTCGATTATTACCAATGTTGTTCGTTAAAGTACCCCCATCAAAGTAACAAAACATCATTTTGATTTTTACCAACATCTAAAAAATAAAAATTTGATAAAACCATAATCTGATGTCATTGGATTAAAAAATAAATTTTTATGTAAGTCGATATTAAATTTGAAGGACTAAAATTTAAAAAAGTTTAAAATTATTTAAATTAAACTCGAATTAATGAAAAAATGAAGTTCTCCATTATTTAACTCGTAATCAAGGTCGCTTAAGCGCTGATCTTTTGCACTAACCCCATAAAGAGTATTGGACTCTCCTTCTCCATTAAGAGGCCCGGATGTAAATTTTAAACTTTTTTGCTAAAAGGTCTGCCTTCCACTTGTTTTACATTCTAACTATGTTAGCCCATCAATAACAATCAACAATTTTCCGTTCTATCTCAGCACATATTCTGCTAATGAAATATTGAGAGATTACCCGAAAAAAATTTCAAAATTCTCCAATTCTCGAGAAATGAAATTCTGAGGGTAATAAAATTTCCGGTTTCTTGGGAAATGGTATTTCTCGGGAAATTTCAACCTCTAACCATTACTACTTCTGACTAAGTAGGTTTCTGAAAAATCGAACTTGAAATCTCATGTACACAGTCCAGCATATAACCATAACACCAATCAACAGAAAGAAGTAGATTGTAAATGATTTTTGACTTTATATACAGAGAATATCGGGTACGGATTATGTATCTCTACATATCTCCGGGTACGGTTGTGTATCTACATATATCTACTATAGATATGGATATAGATTGAAAAATTAGACATAAATGGATTCAACAATTAAATATAATAATTCTGAAAATCCTCCTCAAATTTCTACGACAAATCCTTAATAATGGCAATTTTGAATAAATATCTGAAATTATAATGACAAACAGCCGCTCTGACCCTACAATTAGGAGCTTTGTTCACAAACGTGTTAGGTAGGCTCGCCCTGACATTTGAAATTTTCATTCCAATGTAGAGTTTTAAGAATATTGGTGAAAAACTAAATTTGTGACAATTTAGGAATTTTGGATTGTGAAATTAGTATATTTGAGGGTTAAGGAACATTTTGCAGAACATTTTGAGCGAAATTATATAAACCATTACGAGAGCAAGATTTGCATGACCAATTGTAAGGTTTTTCCGATTTTATTTTTTGATTGATGGCGCATATCTCAGAACTGTCGACTGTATCTTTTTTGGTAATTTTGCAATAGAAGAAGCCACTGTAATATAATATGATTTTTTTAAGTATAACCCGTAAATTCGCTCCCATTTCCTTACTAAGAATGCTCATGAATAGCCCAGAAAATATTGTTGGCCAATATAGCCGGTTTTAATTGTTTAAAAATCTCAAATTTTACTCTAAGGCTAAAAAAACACTCATTCAAGTCCAAAGTAAATAGATCAACTTTGCGTAGATTCTTGGCGTTTTTTTGTGTTTTTGAGGAGGGTACCATATTCATTATGTAACATGTCTTTAGCTATTTCAGTTTATTTTATTAAAATTTCGTTTTGCTTTGCGAAAATCTCTTATCAATCGATACAATTTGCTAAGTGCCAATCATTTTTGTTCACCTAAAAGTTTCGCAAATTTTCGCAAAAGAATGGTCAGTTTGCACTTTAATGTGCCTTTCTTAATAAAAACAAAGTGTTTTTAAAATTATTTCGTATTTATTTCCAGACAAGAATATGAAAAAAAAAAAACATTTCTGTGCGATTTGATATGTTTTGTAATCTTTACAAATATTGGATGGGTTTATTCGAAAAAATTTTTTTTGTTCAATTTTATTATTGTAGGAATAACAATTTAATCAAAAATTGGAATTGTCGGTTTCGAAATAAGATACAAAATTTTGCATCTTTTTGATTGTTTATTTATTAGGGACATTTTATTCGCAAATATATACAAATAAATTATTTAACAAAACCTTCTTTCCCTTCTTTTTCTAAATTGAGCAAATATAAGATTTTGTTTGAAATGTAGAGATAGGGCTAGTAAAAAAGCAAAGGGGGGTAAAATATGAATAAATATTGGCTGTCGCTCAATTAGCAAACATGAAGAACATTATGTCTACAAGAATTACAGAAAAGCCAATCTAGCTACAAATTGATCTTTTGTAAAATTATTTTAATATTTAATTTTAATTTATTCTTATTTAAGTAAGATAAAATTGATGATTTTGTACTACCCATTTTGAAACGAGATCCTATAGTGGCAGTAGGCTTAAATTTACAGGAAACTGTGGAAAAAGTACCAGCTTCAAGATATCAACGAAACCAATACGATACAATAATTCCATATAATAATATGGAATTAAACATTCATATCAATAATGAAATAAGAAAGATTTCCATGTTTGTCATCGAGTTATGATCCAACATAATATTTTATTTCTTTCGAAATTTGGCGGTACAATAATCAGGAGATATGTCCGTCATTTTTTCCGGCCATAACATAATCTTTCGAAATTTTTTTTGTAACACCATACCAGCATCTATATAAGATATTAACCTACATTGCCACGCCAATAAAAGCTTATTTAAAATGTATTTTGTTGAAGCCGGCGTTTTAGTTTTTGGTTTTACTTGTAGCTCCGAATTATTTTTAAATTAACGACGTATCAGGTTTACTTACTTACTATCATAAATTGCAATACAAATTTTTTTTTTTACCAAAAACATGAAAAATATCAAATGACTGATAAATAAAATCACACAACAACCGCATGGTTGTTGTAATAATTACTGAGTCAGAACTGTCTTATAACACTTTGAATTTTTCTTTAACTCCAAAGTATATTATGCGAACACCGTTAACATTTTGTTAATTTAATTATTACTTAAATGTAAGCGTTATTAGGTTAAAATAATATTTTAAATGATTTATTGAATAATAGGCAAATAAAATAAAAGCAAAAGAAACGAAAAAACGTATTTGGAAAGCTTACATATAAATTGAAAGGCACATCTTCAGCACTTATCAACATTTTGCGCAATGAAACATTTCTAGCCGAATAGGCCTCAGCTTGCTAAAGTTCTGCCAATTTTAGAAAACATCAGTAAATATTTGGAGGGACGAACAATGAGAAGAGCTGAATGTTCTGAGAAGAATAATTTAATTTAAGGGGAGGTTCTCATGAAACACGATCCGGAAATTCTATTTTTTTTTATTTCATTTTTTGATAGCCTATTTTATGTGTAGAATATATTCCCCAAACCGTTTGACTGGAACAAATTTTATAAAAAAATTATGGCATAGTCAAGTAATTCGACCTACTTTTTACGAAAAAATAGAGTTTACACGGTAGTGTGCATTCTACATCAATAGTTGATCCGTTATTTTTGAAACTGGTATAAGTCCATATATCAAATACAATAGCTAAATTAATAAATTTATTTTTCATTAGTTGGTTTTAATTGTTTTAAAGTTTTTAAATGGCCAGCCGATCGCAAAAAATGTTTGAAATGGCTCGGCAGAATAAAGCTGTACAAGAAGCTCATCATATTTCAACATAAGATTGGTAAACTTAATGATTTATATATCAACAGAAGTATTAAACAAAAATTGTTTTGTTTTAGAAACTATTGTTAAGCCGGGGACCGGAATAGATGTTATTAACGAGTGTGTTAATTTTTAACAAGTTAGTGTGGAATTAAGCTTGAAAACCTAATTCCACTTGTTACATCGAAATTTTCATCTTACTCGTTTAATTGAGTACCGGCGGCGTGTTTCCTGCAGCTCGGTCAGGTAGAGGATGTGGTGTGGGTAAAAGTACTCACGAGTAAGATCTTGATTGCCGCATGGGTAGTAGTTTATGTGAGCTAGTCGCTCAAAGTCGGTACGAATCTTTGGTGGGGCTAAACCTCCCCAAATCATGAGCTGCCATTGGCAACTAGGTAGGAGGTGAAAACAATTTGAATTAACTTAGAGTAGCATAAGGCTACTCCAAGCTCCGTTTAAACGCGAATTGACTTCTGGCGGTGTTTGTTTTTGCCATTAGTCAATTTTATTTAGTTGTTAGTTGGTTAATTAGTTGGAACCAGTGGACGTTGTTGGCAGAAGATCGGGTATGGTGGTTAACACCATATGTTCTGGTTACTGGTTCTATGTCACTGGTTATCGCCCCAAAGATTAGTAGGATGCTAATTTTTTTTCTTCTTTTTTTTAGTCATATTTACCTATTTACCTTAGTGACTCCGTGTATGTCCTCTTGTCGATAGGAAAAAAAAAATGTTTAATTCAATTTTTCTAGATATAAGAATTTATTTTTAGATTTTTTATTTTTTTCTATTAACTTTCGTATAGGTAAGTGGTAACAAAGTTTAAACTAACACAAAATTTTAATCCTCGAATGGAAGAACCGGCAAACGAAAAAAAAAACACAAGAAGAACCTCAAACAGAAAATTGTTCAGGTTTTTATACAATTTTCATAAAGAAAATTCCATAATTCCCCCTCCAATATTTTCTGTTTGGTTTCATTAAAAAAAGTGCATTATTGCAATGTTGTGCACGTTGGAGTTAACCCACATTAAAAAAAACCGTTTTACGCTTATTCACCGAATTATTGCATTCAACCCGTTGGTAAATGTTCCCAATTCAATAAACGTAAAAGAAAACAAAAACATCAACAATAAAAATAAATTTTTGTTCCATAAAAAATGTTTTTATGTTTACTTACGAAAAGCTGAGTGCACAATTTTATCGTATACCAACAGACTCGGAAGTAAACATAAATGAAATGAAATTTTATGGGTCGCGTGCCAATACGGAACAGATAATTTACGTTAAATTAATTCAACCAAGATTGATTCAAATTAATTCGCGTAATTGAAATGGTAACTGCATCCGGATTTTATCACGGGACTTTAATTGTTTGGAAGAAATTATCTTCAA
Organism: Tipula helvola; assembly: GCA_963556165.1. Lineage (NCBI taxonomy): Eukaryota > Metazoa > Arthropoda > Insecta > Diptera > Tipulidae > Tipula > Tipula helvola. The sequence goes on from OY744483.1 coordinate 114,078,866, forward strand.
GGTTGGGATGCAGTTATATATATATATATATATATATATATATATATATATATATCATATATATATATATATATATATATATATATATATATATGATTAAATATATAGATTGGGTAACGGGTAATGACATGTGGCCGTTACAAATTCAATAGCTACGAGCGAGCCGTGCTTCACCGTTTTAAACATGCCTATATGATGAACTGTGAAGGTTCGAATTGCGTACAACAAAAATCATTTACCCAAACTGGTGAAGATTTTGAAGATTATAGAGTGTTAGGATATGATGAAACTTTCAATGATAATGATGCGGGTCCCAACTATCTACCTTTTCCATTAGCCGATACTGATTCACCTATCGAAGAACAAATAAGCAGCGATATTGAAGAAATGGCCATAGAACTGGAAGCCAATTTAATTAATCAACCTGGGACTAGCGGATTGAACCAAAACTCCAGATTAAAAAAACGAAATTCTTGGCAAGCCTACTTAAAACCTAATGGAAAATAACAAAAACAAAGAGAATGCAAACCCCTTAATAATTGCAGAAAAAAATGTCAAACAAAAGTAAGTTTTGCGGATCAGAAATTAATATTCAGCGAGTATTGGGTGTTAGGAAACTATAATTTGAGTTTTTGCAAAAAACAAAATGTTTACATCTCCAGGAACTGGTTCTATTTGTAATTTGCATGGTAAACATAAAGGAGCATATAAATAGTTTCCCCGCCTATGAGTCGCACTACACTCGTCGTGATAATAACCAAAAATATTTACATGCGGACGTTAGCTTAGTCGAAATGTACAAATTGTATGTAGAAAATAGAGAAAAACCTGTCTCTATTTGAAAATATTCACAAGTTTTCCAAGCTATGAACATTATGTTTAAAAAACCTTTATTGAATCGATGCAATACTTGTGAAACGTTGCGCCTCAAAATTTAATTTGGATAAAATTGTGGCAAAATTAGATGCAACCCTTAAAGTATATACATTTGATATGCAGAAATGTTTACCGACGCCATACCTAAACACATCTGTTTCATTTTATAAACAAGCATTGTGGACCTACAATGTCACAATCCACAATTGCGCTTCAAATCAACCCTATAATCATATGTGACATGAAGCCGTTCGAAATCGTGAGGGTAACGAAGTTTCATCGTGTTTACTAAACCTTGTCCAAACCTTATCAGTTAATGTCAAACGCTTTATTTGTTATAGCGATTCTTGTATAGGACAAAATAAGAACAGTTTCGTTGCTTCTATGTTTATGGTGTTTCTTTACAATAGCCAAAGTGTAGAGGTCATTGATCATAAATTTTTAGTAGTGGGTCATACTCACATGGAGTGTGATAGTGTTCACGCTGTTGTTGACAAGCAGAAGAAAATGACTTCTTATAATATTCACCACCCAAGGGACAGTTCGTAAGATCGATTACTTCTTACAATCAATACCTAGTAACCGAGATGGGCTCCGAGACGTTTGATGATTTTGCAGAAATTGATAAAATGAAATTTATATATCTAAATATTGATACCGAGGGATACCGTAAGTTAAATTGGAACAAGTTAAAAAATGTTATTTGGGGCCCCTCAAAATAAGCGACAAAATCAAAAAAGACTTATTTTGCCCTTAATAGCACCGGAATTCAATCGATTTTATACCAACCTGTCAGCCGAAGGGAACTGGCATTCATCCAGATTTATTTAATGAAGAAGATGAAAATTGATTTGGATTTAAGAAAATTTTAAATATAAATTCTTTTGTTTTTTGAATTGTTTTTGAAAAGTATTATTGAATCCTTTTAAAAATAAATAAATGAAATTTATAAAATGGCATTTAATCATAATTTAAATAAGTTTATGATTATAAAATTCAAAAAAGGCCTTAAATAACTTAACTTAAGTTATTCTTTCCTCAAAATCTCGAAAACGGGAAAGTCAAACAAAAAAAATTCATTTTGAAAATAACTAGCTACGTGCTGCGTATAAAAATAGTCGTGTAATATTTAATTTTGTGTAAATATGCCAAATTTAAGTAACCAAGGTGCTAGAGGTGTTAATGCTCATCCAGGAAGAAAATTTCAAGGAAATCAGTTCAGTGTGAAATGTGAAACAGACGATGTTAGCACATCGGCGAAAAAATTAAACGATACAAATTACGACTATTGATATGAGTTCTAATTACGTTATCTTGCACTTCTTAAATATGTATTTTTACCTTTCTCAACGAGTTTGTTAAGTGAAAAACTTGTGACAGTGATGTTAAATTTTTGAGAACAAATGAGGCAGGTGTTTCTTTTAAGTTAGTAGCCCAATGTTCTTGTTCGTCTCGTTCTTGTAATTCCAGTCCAATCAGAAATCATTTTGTTGAAATAAATCGTTGTCTTATGTTTGTTGTACGTATGTTGGGAGGAGGACTGCAAAATTTACGTTTGTTTTGTGCAATTTTAGATATAACATCGTCATTTAGTAATAATATTTATTAGGTACGCACGTTTTCGAGAATTTTTAGAAAAAAGCAGTTAAAGAGGAAATTAAAAAAAATACAGCAGCTGAAAATGACTGTTTCGGGAAATGGCTCGTGGAAAAGAGACGGTTTTCCTGAAATCAAAAATAGTTTCGATCGTGTATGATGCATGGAAAGAAGGTCACGACGACGTGTGTATTGTAAACCACCAAGAAAGTTCTACAAAAATGGAGGTTGACGCGGTAAGAAAAATGTTTTTACGTTCGAGCGAATTGCTTAGCGTCAAGTATGACAATTACATATTCAGCAAAGATACAAAGACCTTCTAGGCGATTCTAGATATCAATCCTTACGATGATCTTGTCGTAAAAAAAAAAGGAATTTGTTGGCCAGTTCCACAAAATAATGGGAATTCGGCTTCGAGCTATTACGAGAAATACAAGGGGCTCAGTGGTAAACGTGTTGAAAAATTAACTGACAAGCTAATTTCTGATCTTGTTTACTACGGATTGGCAATTAGGAGACATACAGATTCAGCAGAAGATATGAAAAATGCTGTATGGGCTATAATCTATAATAATATTTCGACTAATGAAAAACCGACATGTACTATTTGGCGGGCAAAGAGAGTTGGTGCAAGTGGCGCGTGGCTGAGCTTACGGTACTCTTACATTATTTAAGCATCAACCACTTCTTTTAGAAAAAGTTCAAGTTGCCATAAGACCCGTTTTCGAGTCCGTCAACGCTTGTTTGTGGAAGCTTGCACCGAAACATCTGAGATTGGAAACTTTGTTGAGATTGTAACTTATATAGCAGTCAGTTTATTCAATGAAGGCTATAGTACTGTATTAAAAGTCATGAATTTGCTGGGAATCGCCGTTGAAGCCAAACCAAACAACTTGTGTTGCGAAGCCAAGTTTCCCAAATGGACCAGTATGTAGTCGAGGAAGAATTGAGGTATGGCCCTGGAACCTGGAATTACTGATTAGCCACAAGTTACTTTTTTTTCCATCAACTCAAAAAAATCGTTTATAAAATCGTTAAATGCGTTTCCTGAAAAACGATGTTTTTTTTAATTGTCTCCACTATAATTCAAAAACTAGTCAATGGATTACTATTTTTGTTTGGTCGCTTGATGAGAACCTCCCCGGCACTTACACGATACGATTGATCGTATTACAAGTACACATAATTGGGCATATAAACCATAGATAGTTTTACCCATAAACGGGTACGATTTGTCTATCCAATTATCTGAATGACCTGTTTTACAATTTGAAGTTTATTTGATTTTGTTAAAAGCTAGCACTTGACAAACACAGTATCAACAATTCGATGAATAAAGACAATCCACCAAAGCTATTTAGTTGTAAGGCAAGTTGTACAAGTGATTTTTAGCATGTCATACTCCCAACGATACGACCGCCTTGTACTGCAATTTGTACTGGAGCCCCACAAACGATATAACTTTCCTTCAATCGGTGTTTGGGCCGTTCAGGTCATGTGTCGTTTTCTTTGGTGTTAAAATTTACTAGTTACTCAAAACTTATTCGTTACCAAATTTAAAATTTTCATTTAATATTTAGAATATTCAAGTTCGAAATTCAGTCGGTATTTACCAAAATTATTTAATTGATTGATTCAATGAAATTTTTTTAAAATACACAACTTTTACTATTTTTTACGTTTTTTTATTAAATCTGTCCAGCAGCTATTTCTATATTGGAAATAAATAAATAAAACCATACCATAAAATGTAAATTTCGATTAAATAATAAATATATGTATTTACAAAAACAATTTTTATTTTTTTTAGCGTGATAAAATTAAATAAAAATCTGTCAAATTAATCATATTTTGTGGATGAAAATAATAATACAACTTTTTTTTTTATCAAAATATAAAATTATTATTATTTTATCAAAGTTGGTTTTATATTTTATGATGGGTTTTTAACAATTATTTATATACGTTATAACGCCAATTTAATTTAATTTTTTTTTTAAATAATAATAAATATAAAAATAATAATTTTTGTTTTATTTTATATAAAATAAATTGATTTTGTGTTATTTTATTGTAGTTTTATTGACCTGATGCAGTGGCATGCAAAAAACAAAACAGAAAATGTTGCATAAACGATGATAAAATTTGGTTTTTGTTTTAATTGCAATAATCAAAATTTTGAGTTCAATTAAATTTAATTGATTTTTAAAAATAAAAATTTAATTTATTAACAACAAAACATATAATAAAAACAATAAAAATAAATAAAAATTACATAGTTAGGCGTAAACCATATTGAACCGTAAAGTCAGTAAAATAAATAATAAATTGCAGGAAATAAATGTATGTATGTATTGTGTTGTTGTTGGAATTTTTAATCGTACATATTTGCTTATTCCAAATAATTGAGGAAAGATACTGAAGATATACTCGTGTCTACCTATAAAATTGGTACTACTGTTAAGAGTCTATACATTATATACATACGTATGAGACGAGACGGTGAGGATATGTCGATTAAACAAATCTAAAAGTGCTACATGCGGAACAAAAAAAAAATACAGTCACAGTGTTGTTAAATCATTCATAATCGCAGAGTTGCGTTAAAAAACGGGATATAGGGAATTTTTTCATTATATGGAGATGCTTTGTCTCCGATACGAAATATGTAAGAAGGCAAATATAATTATTTTTCGCAATTCGTAAAATAAAACCAAGCTCGAATCATCTAGTTCCGGGTGGTGCTAAAGCTCATGCGCAATAGAACTTCGATTAAAAAATATATCAGCTGGATAATATGGTAATAATTTTTGTATCCAGTGCCACAGAGTTTACCATACTCTGGGATGAGTGTGAGGGCCGCTGTAATAGTTATTCCAACTTGAAACATGCGAGCCGTTGTCGAGCTGACTATTTTTTAATCGAAGTTTTATTTTTAAAAATTATCAAAAATTTTCCGATAATTTCCCTTTAACATTTCCGTAGTAATTGTGGAATGCTCCAAGCCTTTGGATGGGCAATAGTTTTAAATTTCTAAAAAATTAAATGCAGTATCTTTATCACTTATTAAATTCAACTGGTTTTCGAACACCACTGGTATCAAGCATTCGATCAACAATTGTTGAAGTAAAAAGTTTCAAATTCAAGATGACAGGCCGCTCACATTTGTGCTGGCGGGGCTTCCTGTAATGGAATTATAAAAATACTTGTTTCGAAATTATTTCAATTCCTGCCGAAGTCCCGCAAAACTCAGTATTTATTCCAAAACTATCCGACATGCCTATACCATCCAAATGAAAAATTGCAAACTATGCTGATGACATTGTATTATTTACCTCAGCATCATTAGCGCTCATTTCAAACCTTGAAATTGGATTCAACATTTTAAAAATATATTTCACCACATGGAAAATATTAATAAATAAGAAGAAAATCCAAGCTATCTATGTTACAACAAAACGAATACCTATAGATTATTATTCCTCAGCGAAAGTTACTAGTCCATACCAGTCTTATTATATGGATGTGCTGTCTGGGGTTATTGTGCTAAAAAACTCCTATCAAAAATTCAGATACAACAAAATAAACATTTGAAATTGATCTTTAACAAACCCCTTAGATTCAATACTAATACTATTCACTACATGTCAAATGTTAAAAAAATATGCGAAATTATTTCGGTTCGAACTAATCATTCCAATGAAAGTTGTCACTTTTCAACGAATCCTCTTTTTTATATTAGGGCTAATATCACAGAATATATATCTGTACCTCGGAAGCATAGGTCACTATGTCACAAATACAAAATTCGTTGTATTAACTGAAACAAGATTTTTTCATCAATTTTTTTTTTACATTAACGTTATTTTACTAGTTTTTTTAACTATACCTAATATAACACTTTGGCTACCGTATAGGTACATATTTAAAATTCTAATAATTTTATATGAAATTAAAATTGCAAAGGTATATGAACTTATGCCCATATAGCGTCTTTTGCCCCTAACGGAACATGGTGTTACTTAAAACATGTGTATCTTCGTAATGGCTTTAAGGTTTTCATGGTGTTATATTGCATTAGAAAGAGAATTAAACCTAGTTAAACACCAGGTGCAGAGTTCATTTTCGGAAAAAATTGGACATGGTGTCGTATGCTTCCGAGGTACAGATATAAACATAACAATATCTTCTATTGCGCTTAATGCTGTGTTTATGACATAGGAAAATAGGAAGAAGAAATTATTTAAAATTTCACAAGCCCCGCCTACTAGCCTACTTTGATGAAAAGTAAGAAATTTTTCAAATAGAGCATGGAAGTAATAGGCGGGGCTTGTGATATTTTAAATAGTTTGGTTGGTCGTGTCACACTCCGTATCTTCCTATGTTCTTATGTCATAAACTGAGCATTAGGCATTAGGCCTAAGCTGGTGAACAAATATTTTCGTTATTGTTTTTTTCGACTGATTTTAATTTAGAAAAGATAGGAAAATCATTTTATATGCAATCAATGAAACAAAAAAAAATTACAAAAATGTTTATACCCACCTCTTTGTTTTGATAAATAAAGATCAGTACAATTTTAAAAGGAAAGAGAAATCTTTACACTTTATAATGTGCTTAAAAGGGAAAGACGATCGTGAATAATTTTTGATTTTGATCTTGTTAGCTTTGCGAAACTTTAAAATCAAATCAAAAAAGGAGCAATACAGGATACGAAATTATACAAATAAATTAGAAATGCTACACAGCCACATACACAACCTTATGCGAGTTGCAAGTTTTTTTTTTTTGTTATTCGTCTGATAAAATTTTAAAGTTTCGCAAAGCCAACAAGACCAAAATCAAAAATTATTCACGATCGTCTATCCCTTTTAAGCACATTATAAAGTGTAAAGTTTTCTCTTTCCTTTTAAAATTGTACTGATCTTTATTTATCAAAACAAAGAGGTGGGTATAAACATTTCTGTAATTTTTTTTTGTTTCATTGATTGCATATAAAATGATTTTCCTATCTTTTTTAAATTAAAATCAATCGAAAAAAACAATAACGTAAATATTTGTTCACCAGCTTAGGCCTAAAGCGCAATAGAAGATATTGTTCTGTTTATATATATTCTGTGCTAATATCATAAAAATTTTATAATTTTTCGATAAATAAAAATCAGCCTACCGATCAAATTATTTCGTGACATAGACAATAATGGTACAATCCTCAAATAAATATTAAAACAAAAAAAGCATCTGGTTAATCAAAGAATTATTAAACTAAAAATTTTCTATAAAAATAAAATAATTATTAAAAATAGAATAAGAAATAAATATTGTACTTAATTGGATTATTGTTAATTAAAATTACATAAATAAAATCGAATTGAATTGAACTGAAAAAAAAAATTGCTGATATCAAGCTTCCTAAATCTCTTTTGTTGTTGTAGACTTGCATGGATACATCCGCATAGATTTAGCAAAGGCGTCGATGTATTTACTTATTGTGCTTTTTCGTTGCAGTTTTGTAACAAAAGCCGTTAAACATATATGTATGATTGTATGTATATGAATTTTTTTTGCTGTGATACAGAAAAAAATATGCCTTGGCACGCCCGTCTCAGTCCTTTGAGATAACGTGTCTTCCATCGTGGATTGTGGGTTGCATCACAGATGCGCCTATGACAAATACTGAATTAATAACTTCCAGGTACCAACTAACTTAACTCACCTTCCATGATCAAAAAATTGGTTTAGGTCCTCATTCTCATTGAAAAGATAGCAACAATAAGAGCGCCAAATGAATAATTGAGTTTCAAAATAATATAATTTAATTAAAAACAAAATAATCAAAAATTACAATATTTTATGATCACATGCCTTTAAAAAATGAATTTGAAAGAAGAAAGGGGAGAAAACAAGATTTGTATTAAAGCTAAAGTTAATTATCCTAGGGATGTAATGCCAGTCCAGTCAATCCCAAAGCCAAATTATAATGAAATAAATTACTCATTTACCTGCAAAATCATAGACTGTGAAAGCGCGGCCTCGATCCTGCTAAAATATTTAAAATAAATTCACCAAATCGCCAAATAACTCGAAATAAGAAGGTTAATTAACTGAAGCTTACATCTGAATTTTAACTAAAAAAAAAATTTAAAATCAGGAAAACAGTTACTTGCATTAATAAAATACCATAAAAAGAATTACGTTATCAGAAAATTAGAAAATATAATATTACTAAAAAAAATAATAATAATAATAAACCAATTAATAATAGCTAATAATAATAAAAAACAAAAATTCCCAAAAGAATAGCTCAAGCAAACCTTTCATCAATCGTCGAACGATACAGTCATAAATATATTCTTTTATATTTTTTTGTAATTTAATAATCCAAATAGTAAGTTGTTAAACTCAGATAATACAGATTACAATAGCATAAACATAAAGAGTAAAAGTGAATTATAGTGAAGACTTTATAAACAAATTGTAAATTCTGTATTTATGATCTATTTATGCTTCACAGTTATAGAGTGATAATGTTTTTATATCATTTTATTTAGTGCTACTGTAAATTGAAAGCGGGTTTATAACGTTTGTTTAAATATTGAACTTTACAATCGTTTTACATATTTTGATAAAAGTAAACAATCTGATTGCAACACGCAAAAACAAAATAGTTCGTGACAATAAATCCATTGCGTGTGTTATATACACTAGTGTAGGTACATCACTCATTTTGTGTCGACGCATCGGCAAAATCTATCTAATTGGAAATGTAATAACTGTGTTAAACCTGTTGACGATAACACAAAAGCTCATTTAGCACAGTTGGTAAACGACCTTCATGATTTGTGTGCTCAACACGCCGAAATATCAAATCGTCTTCAGAGTGGTAAATAAAATAAAAACCAAACATGAACACATCTCAAACATGCTTAACACCTTTAACTATCGCTTTGAGTTGCTGATATCTATGGTCAAAAAAAAACTCGTAGCATTAGACTGTTCAATGAATTCCCTTTTTGATGAGAATCTTAAATTAAAGAGTGAAATTTCATTTCTTAGCAGCCGGTGTTATAACCTCGAACAATCGTGTAATACTGCGTGTGCTAAAATCGTGGGCGTTCCATATCAAAATAAGGGAGTGGTATATCAAATCGTTCGTGAAATTTTTAGAGTGATTAATTTTCAAACGTCATTGAATGAACGCGTTAAGCACGTTTATCGGAAAACTAAAAGTCAGCTTATTGCAATTGAGTTGGAGTAGAACCAATCCACTTAAGACTACTTTTCTTTTATAATACATATAAATTATATTCACCTGATATAGCACCGCATGATATTGGTTTACCAAAATTCAATAATTTAATTAGAATATTGGATTTGGTTCCGTCTTGAAAAAAATATTATTTTATAATGCAAGGTCATTGAAGATACACTCACAAAGTGCTTTGGATAAATTTTGATTTGATCATAATCCTAACCTTGGAATAAATACTGCAACTCAACATGAAGGTTTACCAGATCCAGCTCAACATTCAAATACAGATGGGGTCACGGGCAGTGTTATTCCGGTAGAATTGAACATTAGTTCAAAATGATTTTAAATTATCCGGATTTTGTAGTTTTGTATAAAGGACAGTGGACATGAGGCGAACAATAAATCTGAAAATGATTCATTGATGGCAATATACTATATTTCATCACATTCATTGATCATAAAATATTTAAAAAAATTAAGAGAATATAATTACATAGACGCATGAATTTTACAGTTTAATGATCCAAATGGTCGATATGGCATATAACAAGCGGTGTACTCTTATCGCCCTTCGGCGATTCGCAAGGAGGTAGTACGCATGGAATACAACGTTTTATACCCACTTTTAATTTATCTGGCAACTTCAGAATATAATATTGCATTTCGATTAATTTCTTGAGTATTTCTAACAGCAAAATGCTGTCTCATTGTACGTCCTTATTGCATCTGAATTGCATCACGTCTGATACCGCCAACATCAAAGCATCTTTAACTGATTTAAGATGGTCATGTTATATTTATTTTTTCAATATAAATTCAAATAGGAAGCGGGGAAATAAAATAACACAACATGAAATTTAACGTTTCAGAATCGGGTCCATTATAATCATATTCACCATACTAACATGATTCCAGCTAGCTTGAAAATAGGCTTTAACGCCAACAGACCAAATTTGCATTGTTTACTTGTTCAAATTTTTGAACATCTTCAAAAATAAATCAGGAATCTTTTCAGGAATCAGGATTAAAAATAAATCAGGAATTGGCGCCGGTTCTGAAACGCTAAAACTCATGTTATATTATTTTATTTCCACGCTTCCTATTTACATTTGTATTGAAAAAACAAAAATAACATAACATAACATAAAATTTTGGAAGGTTGAATCCGGCCTATTATTTCATAATCCTTCAGAAATTTTCTGAAATATCCTGTCATACCTAGAAAACTTTGAATTTTGGTCGTTTTCTTTTAGAAATTTAGTATGTAATTGCAGTTTTCTTTCTATTTGATGGCTACATATGCCCCTCTTCTATTTCATAACCTAAATATTGGATATGGGTTTAGATAAAACTGGTATTTTCCCGGTTTTATTTGCAACCCGTTTTCTTCGACTACTTTAAATACGGCTCCGTTCTTCGACTATGCTTCTTTCTCACAAACCAAATGGCGTCCTTAAAAATTCATAATGGTCAAACGGTGTTTTAAATGTCGTATATTTTTAATATGGAATCCCGTAGATTTAATGTTGAGAAAGTCTTTGCTTTGATATACCTATACAGCCTTATCTAGTTTGCTTAAACCAATACATATTCATTTCGATCGAGCCCTTTTATTATTATCCTGGGACTAGCACATTCCTATTAACTTGGCCGCAAATGCATTCCGCGATTCATTCATCTATCAGTTTTCGCACAGTCTCGGCTTTCAATGGTGATAACATGCTTGGTCGCTGATATATTGGTCGTTCATGCTTCAGAATAATTGTTATCCCTATGTCTAAATGTTTGCGTCTGGTTTTGGGGGTTGTAATTAACAATAATGCTAATAATGTAAGGTGCAATAGCTCAAAATGGGGTGTGCCAAAAATATTGTGAATTTGTAAGTGTACCTAAATAAATAAATAAAAAAAATCGAAATTGAGTAGCTCTATGTTTCTATGTTCAAGTTCTTCTGCTTGGACGAACTTTGCTAATTCCGTGCTAATTTCCTCTCCCCACTATTTGTATCTTTCTTTCCCTTACGTTAATAAAACCTTTGTTTATTAATGTAATTTGCTTTTAAATATTCATACCCACTTTATCTCTTAACCAGATGTTGCGCACCTTATTACGACGTACAAGCTTAAAACGCACTTTATCAATCTCTTAAATATCTAATTTGCATTTATAAAGCTTATTCATCACAAGTTTGGACTCATTTGAGCCCCCAATTAGGAAAATATAATTAGTAAATTATTTTCCAGCCAATTTGTTTTTATAAATGAATTTGACGAAATTACAAGTTAAATTTAGATTGAAATTGTAGATTAGAAATTGTAGAGCAACTGTAAAATGATTTCGAATAAAAATTTGGAATCTGATTTGGGTATAAATACATAGAATTATAGTGACATCGGTCTGTAAAATTTTAGATTTTTTTTTATTATAGTTTATGCTAGGGATTATAAGTAAAAATTAAAATGTTTGAACTTTTAATTTGAATTAAAACAAATTTTGCTGGTGTTAATTGAGATTATATCTGATATTATCCGGTATAATTGGGACAGTAAATGCCTTCCCTTAATCGCCGGAAATCGATTCAGGAGATTCGAAAATGGACAATTAAGTTAAATTGGCTACCAAAAATTGCTTGATTAGCCTTATTGGAATATTCGGTTAATAATCGTTAATTATCGAACTGTCGAACTCACTTCAAGCCCATTTTTAAATCGCTTAGCGATATTAGCATTGAAGACTTTTGTCAATATTTTTATGTGGCAAAACCTTGTTTCACTTTCTCGTGGAAAATTATGTGAAATTCGCGGAACCCAAATAATCACTAAAATTAGTACAAAATCAGCCTCTAGAGTTGTTTGTCTGATGTGAATGGATTGCAATGATACGATTTTCCAATAGTAATCGGTGGAAAACATTACGTTTTCTAAAAAATTTTAGAATCTTGTTATAAAATGAGCCCCTTCAGTAGAGTGTTATGTCTGGATGCGTTGTATTGAGATGATTTGAAAATAGATATCGCTGGAGTAAAATTTAGTTCAAGTTTCCCGTAGAAAATCTGTAAAAATTCTATTTTCCAAAAATCATAAAATCGGCCTCTAGAGTGTTATGTCTAGAAATGGATTCCCAATGGAAACTTGAACTGATTTTTTTTACCAGTGATCGTTATTTATAAACCACATAAACACAATCCATCTATAGATGTACACTCTAGTGTTAATGGTGTGGTGCTCTCAAGTACTATTGGAAAAATTTTCAATGATCAATTATTTTCTATCAAAAATTTTAGATATGTCCAGTTCACATAGGCGACAAAATTTAGTAATTTACCCAAAATAAGTTTACATCATAATAAAATTAATGTTGGTATTATTCATTAATTTCATTGGAGTTGTCGGGGCTAGGCGAATAATTATACATACCTACTTATCATGTCATCTGTTATACGTTGTGACATACATATATGTTAGACAACTCGTATGTACAGGAACATAAAAAATAGAATATTAAATTTAATTGGAAACCGCTTCAATGAGTATACGAGTGAATTTTGATGTAGTGATATAAAATTTAAAAAAAAAACTTTTAATTAGATATAAAGTTGTTTTTTATCATTAAATATTTAATTATTTACTTAAATTTTTCTTGTTTCTTTTTCTCGTTTTAGGTAAGTTGATGACACACATTCAACCTTATTTATGGTATTAAAAAATTTTGTGAGTATGACAAAACTATAATTTTCGATATTGTACTAAATAAAGAACTTCAATCATAATTTTTTGCGTATCCATATAACAAGTTTTAATAAAAATGTATAGATCACAAAAAAACATCTTATTGATGCTTTTTAATCCTTATCATAAATCATACTCAACGCAGCTCCAAACAGTAAAACAGCTTTTCAATCAAATTTAATGCCATAAAATAAATCGATAACGAAAATAAGTAAAATTGACATTTCCTGTAATTTTCATCTCACTCTATGTGTGTGTATATACATAACCATTTTATACTTTATATTTGTATGTACTTCTATATGTAATATACATATTTTGATTATCAATGATATCAATCTGATAACATAAAAGGCAACCAAAATCAACATAATAAATGAAAATCCAAAATCCCTTTATAGTTTATACTATATTTTGCTTTTCTTTTAGCTTAAGCCAAGCTACATAATATGTATATGTAGAGCAAAATTCAAAAGACTAATGCAAGATATATCCTATAAATATATTCTCATCGAACAAAGCACAACAACCGAAAAAAAAAAGTTTTCAAATATCTTTTGTGTATCCTATTCCTTAACCAGAAAAAAAAAATCTTGTGTGTTTTTTTTTCACTCCATGTTTGTCTAGCTTATTTCAAAGTTCAAAATAATAATAATAATCATATCCTAGATAATAGTGAAATAGTAAACAACGGTATGAGAGTTCTTTTTTATTTAAATAGGAGGCATAATAATGTATAGCTAGGTAAGAGTATTGGTGCTGAGTTCTATATGCGATAACATAAAACCCCTCATTGTATTGTATTCGTATCTTTGCATATAACTCTAATCCAATAAATTTTGAATGAATTTTCACGGCTTGATTGTTTTTGTATTGGTAAATTATTGAGAATAGAAAAATGCTTTTCTTTTCTTGGTTTTGTGTGATTTTTATGATTCAAATTTAAATAAAAATCGGTATAAGTGAATTGATTTGACATTTTTTTTTTTGTAACAACAATATCAAAATATGTTAAGACGACGCATACACACAAATCATAAAATATATAGGAACTTAGTTTTATTCATCTTTATGTTAAACAAATACAAGAGAGGCACAGCAATTTGAAGTGTCAAAAATGTTCAAATTTATGTATTTTCGAATATTCGAATGTCAAGTACATATTTACACAGTTACGAATTATTTGTTAGGGAATTTGTAAGTTGATTTATTAAAATTGTTATACTTTGAAATTGGATTTCAACGCATAAGCGAATCCATACTTACATATATAAATTAAACTCGCGAACTAAGAAATTTTAGTATTTTGTACAAGTGTAAGGATGAGGTCTTATTCGCATAATAGTTTTAACCAAAGTTTTTTTTAAGTCCGGTTTATTGGCACTATGTACTATAATGTGAAATAGTATCATTATAATTTTGTAAATTCAGAGTGGCATTACTCTGAATGTAGGCATTTATTAGATGATTTGTACTCAAGCTTTCCTCAATCTTAACTAAAATTAGTATTTAAATAGTTTTAATTAGTGCATGGGGAAAATTTTGTTGAATATTTTTATAAATACACTCCTTAACAAAATTATTTGTGCAAGCTCAATTTTTAAGTGAACGTAACACAAACAACTTTATAAATTGTATAATTAATAACCTTTTTGAACATATTAATTCTAATTTAATTAACTTAATTATTCTGCTTTATAACTTAATTATTCTGCTTTATAACTTAATTATTCTGCTTTATAAAATAATTTATGTTTTTGGTTTAGCTAACAGCAAAACAGTTTGAGCAGGTAATACTGTAGCGACCTATATTGTTGACTATTTAAATAGTGATATAGTCACTTATATTTAGTATGCACATGGTAAGTTTTTGTTGCTTTAAATATGCAACCAAAACCTACCATGTGGATCTCACAACTGGTTTAACATTTTTTTGATAAAATCACCAAGAATCGTGAATGTTTTCCACTTTAATTTAAATCTCTGCAAATTTATATCGAACAGCTCGCCGAGACCACATAATATATTCAAGCTTTTTCAATAATTTCGTGATAATGATTTTTTTATGTATGATTTTATAGTATATTATTGCGCTGAAGAGCCAATTGAGGACCAACTAATTTATTGTCCACTGTAAATTATTGTAAAATAAATCTAAATTGAACATTGCCGTTGACCAGTTGTAGTTAATGGGACGCAAACAGAATTTGACTTACCGTACAGAAACAAAATATGTGCGGTATAGACATAAATTGGTTGACCTCTGGAGAACTGTATTTGGTCCAAATTAGAAAAGACAAAAAATAAAAATCGAAATTAGAATGTCTTGCTTTTAACTTTTCCATATTGCACAAATAATTATGAGAACCGTTAAAAACTAAATCAACTTATTAAAAAAAATTTTAATTGAAATGGAAAGTAGAATAATTTAAGTTAAGTTAACTAAATAAAAATTAATTTATTATTGAAATTAAATTATATTATAAAATTAAATAAAAATTAATATTTTCGAAAAGTTTATTATTTATATAATTGTTGGAGTTGTTTATGTTATGTTGCATTAAAAAATTGAGCATGCATAAATTACTTTGTTAAGGAGTGTAGGTGCATTTTGAAATAATTCAACAACTAATCATGAAATTTGCTTAGTCGGTAAGTAAGTAGATTTTGATTTCTAATTTGACCTGGAAAATGGTAAGGTGGAAATTATTATGGATTGAAACAATGTACACATTCTTTTTATGTTTTTTTTTCTTCTTTTTAAAGTCAATACCAAATAAATATACAATTTTCCGAGTTTTAGATGTGAACTTAGCTACGGAATATAAAAGAATTTCAAATTGTTTTCCCATGCTAATTGTTGACTGTTCAAAATAAAATTTGTTTGGGGTAATTTAGTTGCCATCGAGTCTAAATAGTGAAAAAATACAGCCCTTGATTTGTTAGTGTACAGTTTAAGACCAAATCCTTTAAAGAAAGCAGTAACTAGAAAATAAATATCAGAAGTGTATGTTGATGTATCATCAGTGAAAATGGCGATTTCACATCGATCTTTGGTGAGTATGTCATTCAAAAAACACAGAATAAAATAGAGCTAATTACAGATCGTTTAGGGCCACTGAGTTGATACTCATTACTGGAATTGAAGTTTTATGGATCTAAACAAAATATTTTCGATTATCGACCTACCATTTCAAAAGATTGATTCCGTGCATCGAGAAGCAATATCTACGATGTTCTTGCGAAAACCTTTAGTTCAGACTGTGCTAAATGCCCCTTTTCTGTATTTTTACGTGCTAGGTTATGCGATCGACTTGGTGAAAATCTGGATACTGTAAAATGGGTGGAATAACTAAAGATTTTTTATTTTTTTTTGTGTTTTACCTTTGGAATCTTTTCTGGGGCTTAAGGCACTCTCAACTCTTTCGCAGTTCGCAGAGGACGCACGCCTATAGACCCGTTTTTGCATAGACCACATGTACATTGTATTACTTCATGCCAGATTGCTAGGCTATAGTACTGACATGAAAGGTGGGGCGGCCCATGGATTACGCACTCTCAACAGGGGGTCATAGATGAGTTCATCGTCATCACCGATCGCAATCAGATAATGAAATATCCCTTTTCACCTTTTGCATCCCGCCCCTATAGGGATTCGTAACCGGTACCTCCTGATCCAACCGCTGTAGCTTTAACCACTGCACCGTTTGGTCGGTAAAGATTTTTTTTAATTTTGCAAATGATGAATTACAAAAAGTGTCCCATATAAAAGGTTGCCCTTTCTTTAATAAATTTGTTAAGGATTTCACGATTTCTGATTATGTGTTTATAATCGCAAGAATGATTTGACTTATTTTTGATTTGTTGGTTGGGGATAATTCTGGATGGTACTTATTTTTGAATGATTAGGTTTGAATCCACCTTCTGTTATTATCTGCCCCAGATATACAATTTCTTTCGACAAGAATTGGCATTTCTCTAAATTCATTTTTAAATTATAATGTCTAAAACAATCAAAAATGAACTCTAATTTTAATCTTTTAGATTATGCCCAGTGAAAATAATATCATCTATGTACACCAAACATTTAATTCCGTTTAGTCCACTTATGATTCATCATACGTTGGAATGTTGATGGCGCCCCCTTTAATCCGAATGGAATTCTTTTA